>CM035408.1:218851890-218904390 GCA_020310875.1 Ceratopteris richardii
TGCATAATCAACATTCAATCAGTGCATGAAGATGATGAAACAAAGAACACATTGAAGGAGAAAGAAGGAATTTACTCGACACTTTGAGTCCCAAAATGTGCGTGCTCTTTTCATTCATATATTAAATTATTTATACAAATTTTGGCACCCCTTCGTGCCCCATCATATGTCTTTTCGAAGAGAATCACACCCCCACTTCACACCCCTTGAAGGGTCTTTATTTTCCATATTAATTAAGAAAAGCATAAGTGAAAAATCCAACCTCCAGATGATAAAAATGCATCCCTAACATTGCCATGCATGGAGGACCTGAACCCACATAGTACATACCAATGCCCTAGGTTTATTACATGCATCTACCCTACGGAATCATTGCTTCACCAACCAAAGTGCATGGCCCATCCATGGTATGGAAGATGAATCAAAGACCATAGTATCTAGTCATATCATCATAGCTTTGAGGTTCTTCATCTTCCTTAACCATGTAAGCATAATTTTTCTGAGTCAAGTAAGAAGTATCATAGGAATACCTTGTAGGTTGCTTCCTCATTCTGGTTGACCTTCTTGGTTCACACTCTTCATGTATATCTGGATGTACTTCTTCATCAAATATTGGTCCATCTTCATTCCTTCTATATGATCCAACTCTTGATGTACTTACTTGCATATGTTCTTCATCTCCATCTATCTGCATATGAGACTTACCTCTTGCACTCCTTCTTACCTCTTCTTCAAATGTTTCAAGATCACAATCTTTATCTGCATACCAACTCTTCTGTTCATCAAAAGTTACATCTCTGGAAACAATGAAATGTTTAGTTAAAGGACTCCATAGCCTATAACCCATTTGCTTTTCATCATACCCAATAAACACATATTTTTCTGCCTTTGGTTCAAGCTTATGTCTGAGTTGTGATGGCACATAAGCATAGGCAATTGATCCAAACACTTTACAATGATCAAGTGTTGGTTTCTTACCCCACCAAGCTTCATAAGGGGTCATACCATTCAAAACTCCACATGGTAGCCTATTCACAAGGTATGTGGCTGTATTTACAGCCTCAACCCAAAGATAATTAGGGCAATTCTTTTCCTTTAACATTGCTCTTGCAAATTCAACCAATGTTCTATTTCTCCTTTCTGCCACCCCATTATGTTGAGGTGTATACCTGCAAGTTATCTCTCTCTTGATACCTGCATTCCAAAGATAGTCATTAAACTCTTGGGAGAAGTATTCTCCCCCTCCATCAGACCTTAACCTCTTGAGTTTTTGACCTGTAACTCTTTCTGCATAAGCATGAAAATGTTTGAAGGCTCCAAATACTTCTGATCTTTCTTTTAGAACATAAAGGGTTATCCTGTTGAGTGTTTGAAAAAGTAATATAAAACATATTTGCTTGAAAAAATGATCCGACTTGCTCCCTACTTCTTCGTTATGCTCTTTCTTCACATGCTTCCGCGTTGCCTATGCCTCTAGCTGCTGCCAACACCCCCCTCCCTCTCGCTTCTGTCGTCCTCGATAGAACCTTGTTGCGGGATCTGTCGAATGTAGTTCTGTAGGAGGTCTTGAGCGAGGGTGTGCTCTGATATGCGAATTCCTCGGGCAAGATCTGCCTCGAGTTTCTCCCAATCAATTGGTTGCAGTTCATCTGATGTCGGGAGTCTATAGTGCGTAGAATATACCATCGATTCACAGGCAAATAGTTGAACTAAATGTGTGGGCCTGCTGATGAGCACTTCCGAGTGATATTCCCAGAAACCGGTAGTGAACATTTCTTCGAAAGTTCGCTTATAGCACGCCGGTAAATATTTGATTCTGCAATGCCAGGCATAACACACCCAGAGCGATGGCGTTGTGCTCATATCATATGCAAGATCTTGGTTACCATGCTCGAATCCCGGGGTGTTTACATGAGGTGCCTTGACGCATCGGAAGACTTTAAATACCATTTAAATCATGTCAAAGACTTTGACAATCATATGCGCTGCTACGTCATCCATATGTTTTAAGCGAGGGATCCAGTGGCGAATTGTTGCCATCATATAGCCGACTGTAGGGGGTCCTGTGGGTGGCCTGAAATATGGGTAGTTAAGCCAGTCCTGGCATTGCTTGTTGTTCTGTACTTTAATTGCAAAGGCCTTCCAGGAGCGGCAACGTGGCATGGGTCCCCAACATGGGTTATACTTTAAGTGTAAAGGTGCTTTGGCCCATGTACTCATCATCTCTGGATACTCTTGTAATAAATCCTTGCGCCAATCTGGTTCATAGATTTCTCCACGCTGCGCATCTAGTGGCAAATCTTCAGGCTCAAACTGAGTAGCATGAGAATGGCCAATTGATATTCTACCATTAGCATAAAATAAGGTTTATATTGTAGCTCATTCCCAGATATGTATCTGCGAGGGGCCAAATGAGCAAAGTATGGGGATTGTAAAATGCGTTCTTCAATCATTGCCATTGCATGTAACTGTGCTTCTACTCGTGCTGAGTGGGTTCTTCCAAGTTCTTCAACTGTCTTCATCCATGCGGGGGTTGGAAGTTTGAAAGTCGTCTGGCCTTCGGCCGTGACTCATCCGCCTGGGATGGGTTGAGGTGAAAGGGGAAAGCGGGAATACGGTGGGTCGGGGAGGTGATACAGGGGAGAACGTCAATGGGGGTAGAAATGGAAAAAGGGTTCTTGGAGGTGTAGGGAAGGATGGATGGAGAAAAGGACTGGATAGAAGGGTAGAAGTCCTAGGGGGTAGACTAGGTTGAGTGGGTGTGGGAAGTGTGGGAGGAATGGAGGTGAGGAAGGCTTCTACTACTTCACCGTGGAAGGAGGTAGATGTTCTGGGAGAACTAGGGTGTACGGGCAAGAATGGATGGATGGGAGGTGAAGGAGGCTCTACAGGGGTGGTGGGTACTTCGGTAACAATGGTGGTATGTACAGAGGTGGTGCAAGGAGGGGAGTCGATGAGGATCGCTTCATCGGCCACATATCTTTCACGAATTAGGGCATGCTTCACTGGCTTGTTGGGATGACTGAGCACCTGTCGGTACACGAATGTATTCACCCAGTTTTGATAGTAGTCATACTCGTCGGGGGTCAAATTGCACAAGGGGTTTTCTTTGCAAATATCTTAAAGCTTCATTAGATCCCACTGATTTTACCAGTTCCCTGAAACCTTTGATGTATACTTCTTCAAAACCTCCGATGAAGAGTTCCTGTTCTATGAGCGCCTGGCTTTCCTCCTCAGATAACTTCTTACGCACCCAAACTTGTTCCATAATATGATATAACTTCTTAATGGCCAGCGTATAAGCTACTACTTCAAAGGTTTCATCTTCGTGTGTGCTGGTGTCACATTGGGTGTCGGTTTGCTATCCTTGTTCATCTGTTTGCACATTTTCTTGGGAGTCACGAGTGCCTTGGTTGGCTTCATCATCGCCATCATCATCATCTGTTGCTGTTCTTTTGTCTTCTGAACTGGATACTACCTGTCCTTGTGGTTGGTCTGGGGGAGTGGTAGGGTAGCTTGGTCTTTCGTATTCTTGAGAGAAAATTTGACCTTCAGAAAACAGAAATTCACTTGAAAACACATCCTACATCTCGAAGTCAAATGTGGTGTCCGTTGGTTCTGCTTCCAGGTTGGGAATTGGAAAAGAAAATGCATCCGCACCAATAGTGGTGGGAACTTCGGCTGCCATGGTGGGAGGTTCTTGAACTGATGTTGCTTGAGAAGTTACTGCACTGGTAGTGCCTTCTGTAACAATAGGTCATGATAATTGTATGCGAATAGGTTGTACAGGGGTAGTGGCCTCCGTAGGCGATTGTTCTAGAGAGGTTTGAGGAGACGGTGATTCGGGAACCTAGAGGCATGGAATAGTACATCTCATATGCTTCCCTGCTCGTCCTTTGCTAGCCTTTCTAGCTTTCTTTGTTGTCCCCTTGAAGGCTTTCAACTCCTCGCTGGTCATTGCACGCTCGATTGGCAAATCGTAGGCCAAACACATAAATAATGCGCGTGAGAGCCCAACATCCATGGATCACTTTCTTTCTCTCCCATCTGTGTTGTGCTGGATACAATTGATCAATAACCCAGGTTGTGAGGTCGACCATCTGAGGCCCAATACACGCTAAATATAAACCAAACCAGATACGTTTGTGGGGCATGGTGAATCTGTCCTGAACGGGGAATGTGAAATGTTGCATACATATCCTTAAGGGTTTAGAGAGCTCAGGTGTGATTGCTGAAATATCTTCCCACTTAATGACATCGCCACGTTTCATTGGCTCTGGAATCAGCCTCTCGCGTTCTGTAGGAGTGTGCGTCCCATGGATCTTAATGGCATCTCTAATCAAATCTTTAGAAAGATAAAATCTCTTAAATGGTGGATCGTTCACTAAGGATGGCAAAATAAAGGTGCTCGGCAAATCCTTGTTTTCAGAAGCTGTCAATGTTGTTACCAAGTAGTAGCATCTGTAGAAATCCGGTTTAGGCAAAGGATCATTGAAGTATTCGGTGAAGCTTGCTCTTGCCCAAACATGCTTTAAGTCCTCTGTATTCTGTAGTCCTTCGAACTCTCTTGAGAAAAATTGGTACTTGCCCCATGTACGGTTATCAAAGGTCAAGTTGGCCTCAAATATAAAATCTGCATCTGCTAATGGTCCTGCTAGGTCTTGAAACCAATGGGAGTTACGATGAATTTTTTCAATGTATCCCCTAGGAGGATCATCGATCGGCATAGGTCCTGGGAAACCTTGAAATTTCGGTGGTTGAGCTGTAGGATGTAGTTCAGCTAGTAATTCACCAATATTGGCCATAGGTATGCTGGTGCCAGCTTCAAATGGTCCTTCTGCCTGCATGATGGATGATGCGAGTGTGTAGAAGATCTGCTACAAAAGATTAACACATTAGTATGGAAATTAATCATGATCCCATTAAAGTGAGACCGCAATCCCTTTCCATGACCGATGTGTAACCCTTGTAGCCGAGTTTTGTGATGTGGTTTATGGAATGATTGTTGCAAAACTAGTGCAGGTCTCTAGACACCTACATGATTCATATGATGCATACATTGCTTGATGAGATTTTATTATGAGTGATGTGGGGTTATAGTGTGTGGATTTATACAAGGTTCAAATGTAAGTGATTTATTACAAGGATGGAGGTTTTTAGGGGTGGGATTTATGTTAGACAACAGTTCAGGAGAAGGTTTTTGGATACGTTTCGGCATCCATTTCCTAAGAGTTTCTGAGTGGATGGTGTGTTTTTGTTGAGGGACAAAAGATGATAGATGTGGTGTTATTGAAGGGTGAAGAGATTTATGAGGGGTATATATTACATGGCTTGAGGGTAATACATTTTTTGGGTACCCAAATCTACATGGATGTGGGTCGATTTGTAAGGTACTTCTTGGCGATCCAAATCTATCGATGGTTCGTACTCGTAGAAGAAGGTCGAAAAGGCTTCGGATATTGCTTCTGATTCTGCCATAACTTCTTCTTGTCATTGTCCGCATTGGTGAATTTTTTTGGTGGGTTCTGTCCTTTTTGCACCCATATCTGTCTCGTGCCTCTTGCCTTGTGATACTGGTACTGCTTTCCTCCATGTGTCGTCTGAGATGGTCATCAGTCTGGGTTCCTCCGTTGTGTAAGACTCCTTGGTGGTTGAGGTTGAGAGGTCGGATGGACACTCTGCTTTGGAAAAGAAGGGAGGTCCAACACTTGCGAAACCTACTGTTGGGGGATTCTTAGACAAGAAGGAGTTTGAGGGTTTGTAGGAGAAAAGGAAAAGACCAGAAGAGGAAATACACCTTGGAAGCTTCTGCCGATTGATTACAATAAGACAATTACAATGTTTGAAGCACAATACAAGCCAATACTTCTGTGCACAATCACACAGAGTGCTCAATTACAAAATACCAAATATCCCAAAGTCTTTTTGCCGCTGGCCTCCTCTGCACCAGACCTCCACCTACTTCAATCTTATCCTTGTGCACACCTTGCACCAAGCTTAGCCGATTCTTGTGCTATCTCAAGGTTAAACAAATATGCATCTGGTAATTCATCCGCTATTCCTTGAGGAGCTTCTCCTGAGGTTAGTCTTGATAGGTGGTCAACTCTAAGGTGTGTCTTTCCTTTCCTTACTACTACTAAATCGTACTCCATGAGTAATAGAAACCAGCGTATTAATCGTCTCGTGTTACATGGCTTGTTGACTAAGTACAATAATGCTTGATGATCTGTAAAGAACTTGAACTTGTTTGCCAACAAATAATGCCTGAATTCCTTTACTGCATAAATCATTCCTAATCCTTCTCGTTCCGTAGTGGTGTAATTTCTTTCTGCTGCGTTCAACTATCTGCTCGCGTAAGCTCTGGGGAGATCTATATTACCTTCATTCGTGGGTTGTGCTAACACACATCCTATGGCATAATTGGATGCATCCACATGTACATGGGATGGCTTACTCCAATCCGGGGTTGTCAATATAGGTGCTGAGCACAAACGTCTTTTAAGTTCATTGAATGAATTCTCACATTCATCTGTCCATTTGAACTTGGTCAAAAGAGAGTACAGAGGCTTGGCTATGATTGCAACATGTGTATGAATCGTCTGTAATAACCACAATGACCCATAAATGCTTGTACTTCTTTAACGTTATTTGGCATAGGTAGATCTGCAATTACTTTCATCTTTTCTTCATCTATCGAAATTCCATTCTTTGACACAATGTGTCCTAGAATTTTGCCTTGTCTGACAATGAAAACACATTTTTCTGGGTTCAAACAAACTTGATATTCTCGACATTTATCAAACACTTGTCTTAACTCTGGGATATGCGTCTGCCTCATATTAGAATGTGCACATAGGTCATCGACATAGACTTCCAAATTCTTACTTAAGAATTCCTTAAAAACATGACACATGAGTCTTTGGAAAGTGGCGGGTGCATTTGTTAAGCCAAATAGCATCACATGAAATGCAAATATGCCCCATTCTGTGGCAAAAGCCATCTTGTGTTGATCTTCTGGAGCAATGGCTACTTGATTATAGCCTGAAAATCCATCAAGAAAGCTGTAAACTTCCTTGCCCGCAACTCTTTCCAATAAGTGTTCTGTGATAGGAAGAGGATAACTATCCCTAATCGTGGCGGCATTAACTTTTTTAAGGTTAATACACACACGCAATTTTCCATTCTTCTTGGGCACAACCATAATGGGGGATACCCATTCAGTATGCTCAATTTCGTAAATGAATCCTTCTTCTATCAGACAATCTATTTCTTCTTTAATCTTCATAGCATAGTTGTCATTGTACGTGTATGGTTTCTGTTTCGTAGGTTTTGCATCTGGAGTCATAGGGATTCTATGAGAACATATATCCGGGTCTACTCCTTTCAGGTCTTTGTAACTCCATGCAAACACATCTCTATATTCTCGTAATAGGGCAACTAACTCCTCTTCTTCTTCTGTCATCAAATCATGCCCTATGTATGTACATTTTTCTTCTTCTCCTTCTATGGCTACTATGATTTTTTTGGTTTTCTCTCGATTATCATATACTTCTCCAACGTTACCATTCCTGTTAGGCATTCGTACCATGATTCGTCTATCTTCTATTTCATATTTCTTAAGGTTTTCTGGAACCTTAAACAATGATTCTTCTTCTTCTGACATGGTGTCTTTCTTCTTTCTTTTCTTGTCTTCACTCTTGGTAGTCACTTGTGTGGTTAATCTCACCTCATTCATAATTTCTCCATACTTCTGAGGATGAGTTTCTACTTTGTAGAAATATTCTTCGTCTGATGCAAAGGGTGGGTCCATAATAATTGATTCTAAATCAAAATCACTTACATCCTCAAATGCATCAGTGTTAGGTTCACATTCTTCAATAATCGAATCACACATGATTGGCTCTATTGTGAAAACTAAAATGTCCTAGCCATCCTCGTCACAGTGGGGTGTCCATTGTTCTTCATTGATGTCTACATACATTGTTGCTAGGATTTTTGCCCAACCATGGGGTTCGAATTCTTCATCCGGAAATACTACAGGTGCGTAAGCTGGGTCTTGAAGAGTTCGTGGATGTTGTTCTGAACCTAAGGTCCTGGCTTCTAATCGTTCTTCCTCTTGTTTTTCTACTTTACACATCCATAAATGAGTATCTTCGTGCAACCATGAGGGGTCTGATTCTAATGAGTGTATCGATTCTGTTTCTACCTGTGTCTTATGGATGGTGTTCCATTGTATTGGGGGTACATCTCGATGTGAATAGTAGTCACTCCTAAATGTTACAAGTACAAAGAATTGGTTCCCCAATCTTTTACGATTTGCAACTGACGCATGAATGGTCGTCCTAAAATCATCTTGTAAGCATGATTTTTTGCAAAGTCACAAATGGAAAAAGTATGCTCAAACTCCACACCACAAGTGGTGAGATATGCCTTCTAGTAAGCCTAATGGTTTCTCTATGTGTCCATCAGCCATTTGTAGCTTCATCCTGGTAGGTCTTAATGCTCGCTTACCCCAACGTTTCCATAAAGTGGTGGTAGCGATGGCTACTCCGGATCCTGAATCTAAAATAGCTTTGGTAGTATAGCCCTGATGGGTTATTGGAAGATAAGTGTTACCTTCCTCTCCTTCGCTTACATCCCCAATTCTTTCTATGGGTAACTCTGGTACCTTTTTGTGTGTTCCTATCTGTGAGGGAGTAGTAGCAAGCTCAAGAAATTGATTTGCTACGTGTTTCCACAACTCTGGCTTAACCTTCAACAATGCCTCTAGAGTGAGGTGACATTGAACTTTAGCGTTCTTGACCACCTCCGTGTTTCTAGGGATCACTGATTCTTCATTCCTCACTATTATCGTGGGTGCTCTCATGCTAATAGACTTGACTTCCCAAGGTCCTGTGAACTGAGGTAACTCTTGCAAAGAATTGGATTCGAAACCTGTGTGTTCACTTAGTTGTTCTTCCTCTACATCATCGTAAATAGAGGGGATGTCTTGGGGAAATTGCTCTTGCAAGTCATCTATTTCTGGAATAGGAGGATGGGTTCCTTGTTCTTTTCTCCACTTCTCTTCTTGGATTTCTCTCAGAAATTCATGTGAATACCTATGTATGGAAGACAGGTTGTCTTCGACCTCCGTGTTGGGTACTTGAGACAGGGATGGTGCATTCCTTTCCTGTGTCTCTGGGACATTAAGGTTCCTATGCTCATTCTTTTTCTCCCTGCTATCGATCAAGTATTCTAATCTCTCCATCAGTCCTTGAAAGTGTGACTCCAATTTTGCCATGTTGTTCCAATTAAAATATCTAGAGGCTTCAAACATAGCTTGTGCTAATTCTATCATCTTCATACAAAGTTTAGTTCTCTCAATTTCTAGATCTGCTCGTGGGTAGTTTTTACTCATTTCAGCTATTTTGGGTCCTTCTTTTATTCTAGCCTGGTACGCACAAAACATCATGTCTAGGTTTTCTGGTATGGGTTCTGCTAGAATTGATCCTGATTTCTGAGCTAGATTTTCTTGGTTTGATTCTTGCAAAGTCAATTCTAGGATTTTGGATCTCGATTCCTTGAGACTTCCTTCCAACTCAGTTATCCTTTTACTCCACTTTCTTTTGATTCTTTCTCTAGAATTTTTCCATGATTTTGTCTTTTTACTGCTAGATTCTCCAACTGCACTAGTTCCGGCTACTTTCTCATGATTAAGCTGTTGATTCTGTAAGAGCGCCTGGGCTCTTGTTATAGCTTGGATAGGCACATATGTAGGGTTGGATCCATCTGCATTGTGCACAATACCTATCACGTTGATTGGTGCCACATTTGAAGCATTCGTAGGGTTCTTAGGATAGTCTTTTATGACATGCTCTTTACCACAATCGGCACAAAAGCCTTGTATGTTATAATACTGAGACTGTCCTGCCATCGGAGGATGTGGACAATCTTTTATGAAATGATCTCCTTGGCACCTAAGGCATGGTCCTCTAGGGCCCTGTGGTCTTAGTTGTCTCAATTGGGGCCGTGGATTAGGGTTGGTATACATCACGTTAGCGTAATCGGGCTCCCAACTAGGCTCCAATGGTTGACTATTGTATTGATATGTTTCCACATGTTCTGGTGACTCTGTGTAATACACGGTGGACTATCTACATGAGTAGAGTCAAAACTGTTTGAGTTCGGGTCACTTTCTGTGATCAAGGGTGAAGAAGGCACTAAAGCCCTACTGAGGTTTTCTTCTACAACAGCGTATTTGACTTAGATGACATTCGCTGGTGGGGGTGGCTGCTGAGCTAAAACAGGTTCAGGTCTCTGTTGAGCCTGATAAGGATAATTCTGTGGAGGCCTATAGTAATGAGGCTGAGCATTATACTGATCTGGATATCTACTTAGTTGTGGGTATGCTTGCGGGTAGTTCTGTCTTACCGTTTGTTTGTTGTATGGACAGTCTTGAGCCGTATGATTCATGTATCGTCTCTCAATCATACAGTATTGGCCACTAGGGTTGGCTTGTGGTTGTGTTGCATTGGGACACACATTTGCCATATGATCACCACCACAGGTGTAACAACGCTTGTTTGTTGTCAACCTAGGCATTTGTTTACTAGAAACTCCTAGTTTCTGGGCCACTTTTTCAGCTAGATCCTCTATCGAGTTAGAAAGTTTTGAAGATGCTAGAGATGAACAATTAGAGTCCTTATAGACCTTTGAGAGTTCCAACTCGTCTCCTAAGTTGTCTTCAATGTCTATACAAATTCTCACACACTGCTCTAGCATTTTGGGTTCCTTCAGGTATACATAGGAGCATAGCTTAGAGCTCAATAGGCCATCTAAAAACAATGACACTTGCTTGGCCTGTGAGGGTAACTCTTGCATTGGGCATCTTTCAACATATTTTCTAAACCTACGTCCTGCCAGTCTAACTGTTTCTTGAGGGGTCTATTTGAAACTATGAATCAATGAAGACGTATCATGTCTGATTCCACTTTTAGAGAATTCCGTGATGAATGACTCTAAAAAGTGATGAATATCCCTAAATTGCCTTTGTTGCAATGGTTGGAACCAAGTTAAAGTGGTGTTCTTTAACGTTAGTCCAAATGCATTATATTGCGTGAACATGTCTTCTACTTGCTCCGCTTGTAGCACTTGCTTAAATTCTGCAACATGATCATAGGGATCTCCTGTCCCATCAAAGTAGTTTTTCATGGATTTTACTAACTGAGTGGGTCTCAATATCCTTGAGTGCTCACGTGGTCTAGGTAGAGGAAAATCATCTCTACCACCTAGTATTCCATGTTCCCTTTGTCTTTCCACTCTATTAGTGTCCGTGGTTGTTCTATCTCTCCCTAAGGGATGATTGAAACTTACTTCAGGTCTATCTTTGTTTTTGTCTCTTTGATTACCATGAGTTGAGGATGTTCCTGCCCCTTGATGGTTTGCATTTACATTAGCTCGTGATGGAGGGAATACCAACTCACCTCTCCATGTATATGTGTTTCTAGCGTGATCTGGCACTACAAATACTCTTTCTGAAGTTTCATCCAGGTATACAACCTTTCCAGGTGTATCTGGGTCCTTGAATTCATAAATCGTGATGATGTCTACCTCACTAGGTTGTTCTGTACCTCCAAAATGCTTCATCTGTCTCTTTATTCACAAACAACTCTATGCTTCTGTTGTCCTGAGGGATCCACTCTGGGACTAGTACACTTGTTAGTACAGATTTCCCTCTAGGCATCCTAGGTTCTTCTAATGGTTCTTTTCCTTGGGCTCCCGCTTCCTTCTCTAGCTGAATTACGCCAAACTCATTGGTATTGTTTGGCTGAGTACTTAAGATGTACATCGTTCCTTCATTGTCTATGTATGCATCTCTCTCGAATTTCACCACTGGACGTTCCAATCAAATGGGTTGATCAGGATTGTGCATTTGTACCACTTGTCTTCGCAAACCATCCTCATAGATGCGAGCACGTAATTGGTTGGTTCCGAGAAATTCTAATTGAGTCCTGTAGGGTCCTTCGGGTCTTTCCAAATATGCTACGTTTGACCCTCCTTCTGGTCTTTTTGTGCTAAAAGCCATTTCCGATTCACTTGTATCTGAGCTCAACTCATAGGGGTAATTACTATTCAACTGTTGTGCCCATGATCGTGCAGTGGTTCCTACGCTTGCTTCTGATGATCTCAGGCTTCGTCGGTCTGACTTACCTATGTGCTTGCCCGATCTAAGGTTCATGAATTTACGTTGCGGCACTCTCTGATCGTCAATGGTTCCTTGTTATTTATCTGCTTGTTTCTTTTCAAATTCCTTTAAGTTCTTGTCTTGTCTCAATGTGTGCGTCAGGAATCGACTTTCTGTGGTACTTTTGAGTTCTCGTTCCATCAGACTTTAATTCTTTCCTTAAGGTTTTCATATCACACACCTTTATTTTAGACTTGAACTTGAAGAGTTAAGTCTCTTGAACTTGAGGTGATCCTATCGTCATTGATCTAATCCACAATGCTAACATTTAGCCTAAGCTAATAATTGACTGAGGGGGTTGAGTAATCTTCCGACCTCGAGTCAGCTTTGTTGGTTGCCCTGTTGCCCAAGAAGCCTGCTTTCCAAGCCTTGCGTTCTTCACTGCCTTCCTTTTTTTGCCCTTGATTGTCCTTGCTAGACCTGTAAAAATCCAATGTTAGATCAATTTTCCAATGGATGATCAAGCACTTGAGTATATACACTTTTTAGTCCCTTAACCTTTGGCAAAACTTTCTTCCAAAGCCCCCTTTCTTTCCTAGTCCCATAGATGGTCAACCTCAAAATATCCTCTTTAAAACTTAATGTCTTCTTTTTGAAAAAAATAGTTGAGCTCACGTAGTACTTGTAAAGAGCTTCCTATCGAGCTATAAAGCTCAAAAAACGTACTTCGGATGAAAAAGATATGACCGTTTTGGCCCTCGAGGGTAAAAACTGACAAACAGTTTTTTCTCCAAATATGAGCTAAGGGGTCTCCTATGAGTCTAATCACCCAAAAATTTAAAAAAATTAGCCCCAAATTTGACCAAAAAATCAAACCCTAAAAATTGTGTTTGGGGTGAACAATCGCGATGGTCTGAGACAATCGCGATGGTCTGGGACCATCGCGATGGTCCAAGTGAACCGTCGCAATGGTGTGGCACAATCGTGATGGTTCGAATAAGCAAACTATCACGATGGTCTAAGGTGAATGATCACGATGGTGTGAAAATGAATCGTCACGATGGCTCGATTTGCAAACAATCACGATGGCATCAGTCAACGGTCAACATGAACCATCGTGATGGTCCGAAGTGAACCATAGCGATGGTCACAGATGCGATGGCGTGAGCCAATCGCGATGGTGCAAATTTCGAGTCGTCGTGATGGTCTGAGGGTATCATCGCGATGGTCTAGCTTGCCACGTGGCAGGTGGGTCATCACGATGGTGTGAGCCAATCGCGATGGCGTGGGGTCGATGGGATCGTCACGATGGTCAAGGACCATCGCGATGGTTCAAGTGAACCGTCACAATGGCGTGAGATCATCGAGATGGTCCGGCCGAGCCATCGCGATGGCGTGAGCCAATCGCGATGGTGTGACACAATCGTGATGGCGTGAGCCAATCGTGATGGTCCACCAAAATGCAAATTTTTGCAATGCAAGTGTGGATCTGTGTATGCGCTGGTGTCACCTACCTCGTGGTGAACTCGCTTATCAAAAATGTTGAAGTTGACAGACCATCACGATGGTCTAACACACTCGGCAGATCTCTGACAGAAAGTGAAATTTTACCTTTTGCAAGCTTTCCTGATGTACTGGAGCAATGTACCTGCAAGAAAACTCAAAAACACAATAGCACATGCAAGCACAAAAGCTCTCTCTCTCTCTCTTGCATGCACAAATGAGGGAAAATGAGGAGAATGGGTGGATATGGTGAATTTTCTGATTTTTTCGAAGTGGAAGAAGGTGATGCGGTGATGAAGATGGAGTTTGGGGGGGTGAAAAACACCAAAAACTAAGTAAAAACAACAACAAAAACTGAAATTTTTTACCTTCCAATGCCACTTCTTGCTATACTCTTACCATCACACATTCGTCCTAGACTCCATCCCCGGCAACAGTGCCAAATTTGGTGCTGCTCTAGCACAATGGTAAGTACCACGTTAAGAAGCTCCACCTCCTTAATGTCAATCCGCGGAAGAGATAGGAGTTGATATGAAGATCATAAATATGAGATGAAGTGAGAGTAATGGTGAGAAGCATAGAGATGCACACACACACACACACAATGAAGAGACAAGCAAGACACAATGGAAGGTAGGAAATCAACTTGATTACTCAAGAACACTCTTACAAGCTCAAGCTCACTCTAGCTCATACAAGTCTACACTAGCTAACCTCAAAAATGAGCTCTCTAGCTCTTTTTATAGATTCTAGACTAGTTTTGATTGGTTTCACATCTAGTGACCGGCATAGTTAAAAAATAGGTTCTAGTGCTATTTGAAAGGGTAAACAGTGTCTAAAAATAACCAAAATTGGTAGGCTCGTTCTACCTAAGCTCCTCAAGCTCAAGGACTCCTTGGCTTGCACACAAATGGAGCTACACTTTGCAGAAGAGGTTTTTCTATGTTACATATGGTACATGAGTGATGAAAATCACTGTTGAGTGTTTGAAAAAGTAATATAAAACATATTTGCTTGAAAAAATGATCCGACTGGCTCCCTTCTTCTTCGTTATGCTCTGTCTTCACATGCTTCCGCGTCGCCTATGCCTTTGGCTGCTGCCAACAAGGTGGTAGAAATCAGAGAGGTAATTTCAGAGGTAGAGGTAATAGAGGTTTCTTTGTGAGTAATCATATAGTTCAAACATGTGATAACACAAAGCACAATGTGAAGTCCATTGGATCAATAAAGGCCAAGGATGGAAGCACTCTTTTGAGTAAGGTTTTGTATGTTCCTACAATCCCAAAGAATCTGATAAGTGTAGGAAAAATTCTAGAGAAAAGTTATGAAGTGAGGTTCACTAATGATGGAGTTTTTGTGGAAGAACCTAGCAACAAGTATAAACAAATTGTTTTAGGAAAGAAAGAAGGAAGGCTCTTCACATTGAATATTCAAGGCAATGTTGGTCATGCCTTGTTCACGTATGGAGAACATAAGATCTCTGAATTAGATCTTTGGCATAAAAGGCTTGGACATTTTAATGAAAGAGCTATTAAGGATATGATTAACAATGGTTTAGTGCTTGGATTGCCTAACATTGCAGGTCAACATGTGACATACAAGTGTGAAGCATGTCAATTGGGTAAAGCTCACAAGAATACTTATGGTAAGAAATGATTTATGTATTCAGAGAAGCTTGAATTGGTGCATACAGATGTGTGGGGTCCATCAAAGCACTTTAGCATTAACGGTTCGAGATATTATGTGATTTATGTTGATGATGATACCAGGTGGATCACTATATATGTGATCAAAGATAAATCAGAGGTGTTCAACACATTTAAACATTATCATGTGTATGCAGAGAGAATCATAGGGCAAAAATTGAAGAGACTAAGGTTAGATGGAGGGGGAGAGTATTTCTCTAACGATTTTAGTGATTACTTATGGAATGCAGGTATAAAAAGGGAAGTTACTTACATGTACTCTCCTTAACAAAATGGTGTAGCAGAAAGGAGAAATAGAACTCTTGTTGAGTCTGCAAGGTCACTGATGAAAGAGAAAAATTATCCTAATTATTTGTGGGCTGAGGCTGTGAATATAGCTACTTATTTGGTTAATTGACTTCCATGTAAGGCTTTCAATGGTATGACACCATATGACGCATGGTGGGGAAAGAGACCTACCTTAGATCATTGCAAAGTGTTTGGATGTTTGGCTTATGCACATATACCATCTCAATTAATGTTGGTGCATGACAATCATCAATTGAAGGATTATGGAGAAATGAAGTCAAGGAGTCAAGAAGGAAACAAAGTCAGATGGTTGAAGGAAGGACATTTTCAGAAAACTCAAAGATATGTACACATATGTACATTAGCTGACTTATACTCTTGTTTAAGTCATACACTTGTATATATTCATCTATAAATATGTTTGAAAATGTCGGGCAAGTAGAGCAGAAGAGATTTGAGAATAGGGAGAGAGAAATTAGTGTCATTAGACACATGAAGAGTGAGTGAATTGTCTATCCTCACTTAGATGTAAATTTTCTGAGAAATCGAAAAATTTTGCGCCCGATATTTTGCTGTCAGCTCCCTCTGTGTTTAATCTTTTGAGAAATTCTTTTGCACGTATCTAAGTCCATAGCTAATCTATCTATGGCTAGAATTTGAGAGGTTAATTGTAATCAGGCTGTGAGAATTTTGATTAGGAACATTCATATGTAAGAATGTTCTAACAGTCGAGAAATCTGGCGCACATTTCATCTTCAATGAAATGATCATTGCTCAGTCTACAGTGTAAAGTTTTACACAAATGAGGGCTTAAAATTTAAGTTGGAAGGTAAGCCATCTATGGCTAGAAGATCTTGATCAAACGGGTTCAGAGTTGGGAGAACCAGTGCTAAGAAGTTGCAGGTGTCAAAGTCGCCATTGCAGAGAAGCATTTTCAGACATAGGTAAAGTGTTTCACACATTTCTCTGTGTGTACTTAATCTTTTTGAGAGATTTAACTTGGCAAAGTTGCGCAACCTTAAGGCGAAGTGTTGTGCAAAGTTTTATCAAAAACTTTACAGGATTGATTAGTCAATGAGTGACTAATCTGCAGCAGACTTTTCTGAAGAAACTGAAATTTTCAGAATAATCAATTTTCTGATAATTTGGTGAAGATTCTCTAAATTAGGTGGAGTCTAAAGTTGATCTTGATATAGAGGTGATCTAAATTCAAGGTTAACTTGTTCTTTTGGAGATTAACACTCTCCATCAGTGGTATCAGAGCAGGTTGTGTCAAAATTGAAGTGAAGAAGACTCCGACTATTGCAGAAATACAAAACTTTACATTTTGAAGGTGCAGAAGGGTAAAGGTTGAAGAAAGATCAAAGGAAGACATACAAAGAGCATGAAAAGGATCAGAAGGAGCAACATTCGAAGTAAAGGTACATTTATTATCTGTAAAGGTTAAAGATTTGAAGCTACAAATGAAGTAAAGATGGGAGATAGTCTCCAAATTGAAAAGTTGGATAGAGAGAACTATCCTGCATGGTCTATGAGGATGGAAGCTCACCTTATGAGCAAAGATCTGATAGGATACATCACAGGAGATGAAGAAAAGCCAGAATTCAGAGATCCTAGTGTTCCAACTAGGGAGGAGCTTGCAGATTTGAAGAATTGGATGAAGAAGGATGCTCAAGCAAGAAGCATCATCTACATGGCAGTCAATGACTATTTGCTTCCTCACATTAGAGGACTTGAAAGTGCTTGTGACATTTGGAATGCTTTGGAAGAGCATTTCCAAAATACAACCAAATCAAGGAAGGCTTCACTATGGGCAGAGTTTACTACCTTCAAGAAGAAGGCCTCACAATCAATTTCTGATTATGTGACAAAGATGAAGGACATTGCAGATTCTTTAGGTGCAGTTGATGAAGATATTGAAGAAGACAAATTGGTAAGACAAATACTCACAGGACTAAGAGGAGATGAGAAATGGAAGCCTTTCATTTTATCTACAGAACTTTCATTAGATCACTTTACTCCTGATTTGAATCAATTGTTAGGTCATATGCTAACTTTTGAGAATGATATCAAAGGAGATGTTGATAAGAGTGCAGGTCATGCAATGTATTCTAAAGACAAGAAGAAAGTCAACAAAGGGAAGCAACAATCAGGTGAAGAAGAAGGTACATCAAACCAAGCAAACTTCATAAGAGGAAGAGGAAATGGCAGAAGTAGAGGAAGAGGCAGAAACAACAAAGAGAATGCAAGAGCTTGTTGGATATGTGGTAAGACCAATCATCTATCTCATGATTGTTGGCATAATAATCAAAACAATGGTAATTATCAGAACTTTAATCAAAGAGGAAGAGGAGGTAGATTTCAGAGAGGAAATTTCAGAGGTAGAGGTGGTAGGAATTCTTTTGGAAGAGGTGGTGGAAGAAACTTCCAAAGTCAATCCTATAATAACACCTACTACAACTATGCATCAGATCAAAAGGAGGATTCGACTCTCATTATGAATACATGTGAAACCTCACATGAGGACATGAGAGTGTTCTATATTGATTCAGGATGTAGTAATCATTTAAGTGGAAATATTGCTTTGATGACTGACCTAGATCATAATGCAATTAATCATACAGTGCAGACAGGTGATAATACAAAGCATAAGGTAAAGTCAATTGGTTCAGTCAAAGCTAAGGATGGGAGCACTCTTCTGAGTAAGGTACTTTATGTTCCCACAATTCCAAAGAATTTGATCAGTGTAGGTCAAATTGTGGAAAAAGGTTATGAGGTAAGGTTTACCAATGATGGAGTTTATGTGGAAGATCCTAGTCAAGGGTATAAACAAGTTATTGCAGGAAAGAAAGAAGGAAGGCTTTTCACATTGAAGGTACAAGGAAATGTTGGACATGCTATGTTCACATATGGAGAGCAGAAGGTGTCAGAATTGGATCTTTGGCACAAAAGACTTGGACACTTTAATGAAAGAGGTATCAAAGAAATGATTAACAATGATTCAGTGCTTGGTATGCCTAACATTGCAGGTCAACACATGACATACAGATGTGAGGCATGTCAATTAGGTAAGGCTCATAAGCAATCCTATTCCAAGCATGGATTTATGTATTCAGAAAGACTTGAATTGGTGCATACAGATGTGTGGGGTCCTTCAAAGGACTTTAGTATAAATGGTTCAAGATATTATGTCATATATGTTGATGATGCTACCAGATGGATCACAATTTATGTGATTAAGGAAAAGTTAGAAGTGTTTAATACATTTAAACACTATCATGCATATGCAGAAAGGATTACAGGTCAAAAATTGAGGAGACTAAGGTCAGATGGAGGGGGAGAGTATTTTTCAAATGAGTTCAATGATTATTTGTGGAATGCAGGTATAAAGAGAGAAGTTACTTGCAGGTACTCTCCTCAACAAAATGGGGTAGCAGAAAGAAGAAATAGGACTCTTGTTGAGTTTGCAAGGTCCATGATGAAAGAGAAGAATTGCCCAAATTATTTGTGGGCTGAGGCTGTTAATACAGCTACATATTTGGTTAATAGATTGCCTTGTAAAGCTTTGCAGGGTATGACACCATATGAAGCTTGGTGGGGTAAGAAACCTACCTTGGATCATTGCAGAATATTTGGATGCTTGGCATATGCATATGTGCCATCTCAATTGAGGCATAAGTTGGAGCCTAAGGCAGAGAAGTATGTATTCATTGGTTATGATGATAAGCAAATGGGATACAGGTTGTGGAGTCCATCCACAAAGCAATTTATTGTATCCAAGGATGTTACATTTGATGAGCAAGGTACTTGGTATGTAGGTAAATATAATGTACATGCAGATGATGAAGAAGTAGTGGAACAAAGAAAAGGTAAAGCAAAGGTTCAATTACTTGATGAAAGTGAGAGTAATGAAGTACAGATTGAAGTTGAAGAGAGGCCAAGGTTTGATCCAGAATGTGATGAACCAGAGACCTCAAGAAGTGCAGAAGTTAGGAGATCATCTAGGCACAAATGGCAACCTACAAGGTATAGCTATGACACTTCATTCTTGACTACTAAAGATTATGCTTATTTGGTAAAAGCAGATGAAGACCCTTCTACATATGAAGAAGCCAAAGGGAAGAAGAATTGGGAAGATGCTATGCAAGAGGAGTATGATGCATTGATAGAGAATCAAACATGGGATTTGGTTCCTAAAACTAATAGTCAGAAGATCATTGGATGTAAGTGGGTTTACAAGACTAAAAGATTTGCAGATGGAAGTGTGTCTAGGTACAAAGCTAGACTTGTTGTGAAAGGGTATGCACAGACATATGGAGTGGACTATGATGAGACTTATAGTCCTGTGGCAAAGATGACAACCATCAGGACACTCATTGCAATTGCTGCTTGTAAAGGTTGGAAGTTGTCTCAATTAGATGTTAAAAATGCTTTCTTGAATGGTTACATTTCAGATGAAGTCTACATGGAGCAACCAGATGGATTCAAAGATCAAGTGAGTCCAAATTATGTGTGTAAGCTCAAGAGAGCTTTGTATGGGTTGAAGCAAGCCCCAAGGGCTTGGAATTATAGGCTTGTAAAATTCTTGAATGATCTTGGATTTCAAGCATCAAAGGCAGATAGTAGCTTGCTAGTCAAAGCAAGTGAAAATGGATTCATTTATGTGTGTATTTATGTTGATGACATAATACTTACAGGAACAGATGATAAAGGGATACAAATGATCAAAAAGCAGATGGAGAAAGAGTTCAAAATCAGTGATTTGGGGAACTTATCATTCTTCTTGGGAATGGAGATTTCTTATACTCAACATGGAGTATATGTGACCCAAGAAAGGTATCTTAAAAATTTGCTAACCAAATTTAAAATGGAAGATTGCAGGGTTGCACCTACACCTTTGGAAGTGAACCATAAATTGTCTAGGTTTGGAGGAGAAGAGTTCAGAGATATGAAACTCTATCAAAGTTTGGTTGGTAGCTTGATTTATGCTACATTGACAAGGCCTGACTTGTCATATGCAGTTGGTGTGCTTTCACAATTCATGCATTGTCCTAGAAAGGAACATTGGATTGCAGGACAAAGAGTACTTAGGTACATCAAGGGTACACTCAGAGAAGGGTTGTACTATGGATTTACTTCTGATACAAGAGTGAAGATATATAGTGATGCAGATTGGGCAGGTAATGTGGATGATAGAAGATCAACACATGGATACTTGTGCTATGTAGGAGACAAATTGATTTCATGGTGTTCCAAGAAGCAACATACAGTTGCTTTGTCATCCACAGAGGCAGAATATAAAGGTATGGTGGAAGCTGCAAAAGAGGTAATATGGCTAAAGACACTTTTGAAAGTTTTTGATGTGATTCAGAGTACTCCTATTATTTGTGGAGACAATATGAGTTCATTATACTTGGCAGCTAATCCTGTATTTCATGCTAGAACTAAGCATATTGAAATATAGTATCATTTTCTGAGAGAGAAGGTCATTGACAAAGAGATTGAAGTCATACACACTCCCACAAAAGATCAAGTTGCAGATATGATGACTAAAAGTCTAGATGGACCAAAACTACAAAGATTCAAGGATATGGCTGGAGTAAAGAAGATAGAAAAGAACCTCAATTAATGATTGAGGGGGAGCTGTTGGTGCATGACAATCATCAATTGAAGGATTATGGAGAAATGAAGTCAAGGAGTCAAGAAGGAAACAAAGTCAGATGGTTGAAGGAAGGACATTTTCAGAAAACTCAAAGATATGTACACATATGTACATTAGCTGACTTATACTCTTGTTTAAGTCATACACTTGTATATATTCATCTATAAATATGTTTGAAAATGTCGGGCAAGTAGAGCAGAAGAGATTTGAGAATAGGGAGAGAGAAATTAGTGTCATTAGACACATGAAGAGTGAGTGAATTGTCTATCCTCACTTAGATGTAAATTTTCTGAGAAATCGAAAAATTTTGCACCCGATATTTTGCTGTCTGCTCCCTCTGTGTTTAATCTTTTGAGAAATTCTTTTGCACGTATCTAAGTCCATAGCTAATCTATCTATGGCTAGAATTTGAGAGGTTAATTGTAATCAGGCTGTGAGAATTTTGATTAGGAACATTCATATGTAAGAATGTTCTAACAGTCGAGAAATCTGGCGCACATTTCATCTTCAATGAAATGATCATTGCTCAGTCTACAGTGTAAAGTTTTACACAAATGAGGGCTTAAAATTTAAGTTGGAAGGTAAGCCATCTATGGCTAGAAGATCTTGATCAAACGGGTTCAGAGTTGGGAGAACCAGTGCTAAGAAGTTGCAGGTGTCAAAGTCGCCATTGCAGAGAAGCATTTTCAGACATAGGTAAAGTGTTTCACACATTTCTCTGTGTGTACTTAATCTTTTTGAGAGATTTAACTTGGCAAAGTTGCGCAACCTTAAGGCGAAGTGTTGTGCAAAGTTTTATCAAAAACTTTACAGGATTGATTAGTCAATGAGTGACTAATCTGCAGCAGACTTTTCTGAAGAAACTGAAATTTTCAGAATAATCAATTTTCTGATAATTTGGTGAAGATTCTCTAAATTAGGTGGAGTCTAAAGTTGATCTTGATATAGAGGTGATCTAAATTCAAGGTTAACTTGTTCTTTTGGAGATTAACACTCTCCATCAATTAAGACATAAATTGGAACCTAAAACTGAAAAGTATGTGTTCATTGGTTATGATGATAAGCAGATGGGTTATAGATTGTGGAGTCCATCCAAAAAGCAATTCCTTGTGTCAAAGGATGCTACATTTGATGAGCAAGGTACTTGGTATGCAAGTACAATTAATATTCATGCAGGTGATGAAGAACTCATGACTCAAAGAAAGGGGAAATCAAAGATTCAAATTCCTGATGATGAAGAGATTGTTGATGCTCAAGTTGATAATGAAAACTTGCCAAGTTTTGATCCAGAATATGAAGAACCAGAGACTTCAAAGAATGGAGAAGCTATAAGCTCAACAAGGAATAGAAAGCAATCCATAAGGTACATTTATTGTTGGAGCAGAGCAATCATCAATAGGTGATTACATGAAGTCCAAAAGTGAAAAGATATGTGGAAGGATGAAGATTACTTTCAAAGGAAAAGAATAGAATCAGAAATGCTTTCTTTTGTATATTACTCTTGTAAATAGTTCAATGTATTTTGAAAAAAGATGACGAGTTAGACTCGTATATATATCTACAGATATGTATTCGTAAATAGAGAGAGTGATATAGATCAGATAGAGAGGACAATAGGTGAATAGGTGATGAACATTGTATGTATCATCAACCATATGCATGAAAAGTAATGAAGAAGAAAATATTGTAGATTTCTGCGCGTCGATCTTCTCTCCCATCCTCCTTCTGTGCTTAATCTTTTGAAGAATCCTTTTGCACGTATCTAAGTCCATAGCTAATCTATCTATGGCTAGAATTTGAGAGGTTAATTGTAATCAGGTTGAGAGAATTTTGATTAGGAACATTCATATGTAAGAATGTTCTAAGAGTCGAAAAATCTGGCGCACATTTCATCTTCAAAGAAATGGTCAGTGCTCAGTCCACAGTGTAAAGTTTTACACAAGTGAGGGCTCAAAATCTAAGTTAGAAGGTAAGCTATCTATGGCTAGAAGATCTTGATCAAACGGGTTCAGAGTTGGGAGAACCAGTGCTAAGAAGTTGCAGGTGTCAAAGTCGCCATTGCAAGGAAGCAGTTTCAGACATAGGTAAAGTGTTTCACACATTTCTCACAGTATACTCAATCATTTTGAGAGATTTAACTTGGTAAAGTTGCGCAATCTTAAGGCGAAGTGTTGTGCAAAGTTTTATCAAAAACTTTACAGGATTGATTAGTCAATGAGTGACTAATCTGCAGCAGACTTTTCTGAAGAAACTGAATTTTTCAGAATAATCAATTTTCTGATAATTTGGTGAAGATTCTCTAAATTAGGTGGATTCTAAAGTTGATCTTGATATAGAGGTGATCTAAATTCAAGGTCAACTTGTTCTTTTGGAGATTAACACTCTCCATCAGTGGTATCAGAGCAGGTTGTGTCAAAATTGAAGTGAAGAAGACTCCGACTATTGCAGAAGTACAAATCTTTACACTTTGAAGGTGCAAAAGGTTAAAGTGTGAAGAAAGATTGAAGGAAGACATACAAAGAGCATCAAAAGGATCAGAAGGAGCAACATTCGAAATAAAGGTACATTCATTATCTGTAAAGGTTAAAGATTTGAAGCTACAGGTGAAGTAAAGATGGGAGATAGTCTCCAAATTGAAAAGTTGGATAGAGAGAACTATCCTGCATGGTCTATGAGGATGGAAGCTCATCTTATGAGCAAAGATCTGATAGGATACATCACAGGAGATGAAGAAAAGCCAGAATTCAGAGATCCTAGTGTTCCAACTAGGGAAGAGCTTGTAGATTTGAAGAATTGGATGAAGAAGGATGCTCAAGCAAGAAGCATCATCTACATGGCAGTCAATGACTATTTGCTTCCTCACATTAGAGGACTTGAAAGTGCATGTGACATTTGGAATGCTTTGGAAGAGCATTTCCAAAATACAACCAAATCAAGGAAGGCTTCACTATGGGCAGAGTTTACTACCTTCAAGAAGAAGGCTTCACAATCAATCTCTGATTATGTGACAAAGATGGACATTGCAGATTCTCTAGGTGCAGTGGATGAAGACATTGAAGAAGACAAATTGGTAAGACAAATACTCACAGGGCTAAGAGGAGATGAGAAGTGGAAGCCCTTCATTTTATCTACAGAACTTTCATTAGATCATTTTACTCCTGATTTGAATCAATTGTTAGGTCATATGCTAACTTTTGAGAATGATGTCAAAGGAGATGTTGATAAGAGTGCAGGTCATGCAATGTATTCTAAAGATAAGAAGAAAGCCAACAAAGGGAAGCAACAATCAGGTGAAGAAGAAGGTACATCAAACCAGGCAAATTTCATAAGAGGAAGAGGAAATGGAAGAAGTAGAGGAAGAGGCAGAAACAACAAAGATAATGCAAGAGCTTGTTGGATATGTGGTAAGACCAATCATCTATCTCATGATTGTTGGCACAATAATCAAAACAATGGTAATTATCAGAACTTTAATCAAAGAGGAAGAGGTGGTAGATTTCAGAGAGGAAATTTCAGAGGTAGAGGTGGTAGGAATTCTTTTGGAAGAGGTGGTGGAAGAAACTTCCAAAGTCAATCCTATAATAACACCTATTACAACTATGCATCAGATCAAAAGGAGGAGTCGACTCTCATTATGAATACATGTGAAACTTCACATGAGGACATGAGAGTGTTTTATATTGATTCAGGATGTAGTAATCATTTAAGTGGAAATATTGCTTTGATGACTGACCTAGATCATAATGCAATTAATCATACAGTTCAAACAGGTGATAATACAAAGCATAAGGTAAAGTCAATTGGTTCAGTCAAAGCTAAGGATCGGAGCACTCTTTTGAGTAAGGTACTTTATGTTCCCACAATTCCAAAGAATTTGATCAGTGTAGGTCAAATTGTGGAAAAAGGATATGAGGTAAGGTTCACCAATGATGGAGTTTATGTTGAAGACCCTAGTCAAGGGTATAAACAAGTTATTGCAGGAAAGAAAGAAGGAAGGCTTTTCACATTGAAGGTACAAGGAAATGTTGGACATGCTATGTTCACATATGGAGAGCAGAAGGTGTCAGAATTGGATCTTTGGCACAAAATACTTGGACACTTTAATGAAAGAGGTATCAAAGAAATGATTAACAATGATTCAGTGCTTGGGTTGCCTAACATTGCAGGTCAACACATGACATACAGATGTGAGGCATGTCAATTAGGTAAAGCTCATAAGCAATCCTATTCCAAGCATGGGTTTATGTATTCAGAAAGACTTGAATTGGTGCATACAGATGTGTGGGGTCCTTCAAAGGACTTCAGTATAAATGGTTCAAGATATTATGTCATATTTGTTGATGATGCTACCAGGTGGATCACAATTTATGTGGTTAAAGAAAAGTCAGAAGTGTTTAATACATTTAAACACTATCATGCATATGCAGAAAGGATTACAGGTCAAAAATTGAAGAGACTAAGGTCAGATGGAGGGGGAGAGTATTTTTCAAATGAGTTCAATGATTATTTGTGGAATGCAGGTATAAAGAGAGAAGTTACTTGCAGGTACTCTCCTCAACAAAATGGGGTAGCAGAAAGAAGAAATAGGTCTCTTGTTGAGTTTGCAAGGTCCATGATGAAAGAGAAGAATTGCCCAAATTATTTGTGGGCTGAGGCTGTTAATACAGCTACATATTTGGTTAATAGATTGCCTTGTAAAGCTTTGCAGGGTATGACACCATATGAAGCTTGGTGGGGTAAGAAACCTACCTTGGATCATTGCAGAATATTTGGATGCTTGGCATATGCATATGTGCCATCTCAATTGAGGCATAAGTTGGAGCCTAAGGCAGAGAAGTATGTATTCATTGGCTATGATGATAAGCAAATGGGATACAGGTTGTGGAGTCCATCCACAAAGCAATTCCTTGTATCCAAGGATGTTACATTTGATGAGCAAGGTACTTGGTATGCAGGTAAATATAATGTACATGCAGATGATGAAGAAGTAGTGGATCAAAGAAAAGGTAAAGCAAAGATTCAATTACTTGATGAAAGTGAGAACAATGAAGTGCAGGTTGAAGTTGAAGAGAGGCCAAGGTTTGTTCCAGAATGTGATGAACCAGAAACTTCAAGAAGTGCAGAAGTTAGGAGGTCATCTAGGCACAAATGGCAACCTACAAGGTATAGCTATGACACTTCATTCTTAACTACTAAAGATTATGCTTATTTGCTAAAAGCAGATGAAGACCCTTCTACATATGAAGAGGCCAAAGGGAAAAAGAATTGGGAAGATGCTATGCAAGAGGAGTATGATGCATTGATAGAGAATCAAACATGGGATTTGGTTCCTAAACCTAATAGTCAGAAGATCATTGGATGTAAGTGGGTTTACAAAACAAAGAGATTTGCAGATGGAAGTGTGTCTAGATACAAAGCTAGACTTGTTGTGAAAGGGTATGCACAGACATATGGAGTGGACTATGATGAGACTTATAGTCCTGTGGCAAAGATGACAACCATCAGGACACTCATAGCAATTGCTGCTTGTAAAGGTTGGAAGTTGTCTCAATTAGATGTTAAAAATGCTTTCTTGAATGGTTACATTTCAGATGAAGTCTACATGGAGCAACCAGATGGGTTCAAAGATCAAGTGAGTCCAAATTATGTATGTAAGCTCAAGAGAGCTTTGTATGGGTTGAAGCAAGCCCCAAGGGCTTGGAATTATAGGCTTGTAAGATTCTTGAATGATCTTGGATTTCAAGCATCAAAGGCAGATAGTAGCTTGCTAGTCAAAGCAAGTGAAGATGGGTTCATTTATGTTTGTATTTATGTTGATGACATAATACTTACAGGAACAGATGATAAAGGGATACAAATGATTAAGAAGCAGATGGAGAAAGAGTTCAAAATCAGTGATTTGGGGAACCTATCATTCTTCTTGGGAATGGAGATCTCTTATACTCAACATGGAGTATATGTGACCCAAGAAAGGTATCTTAAAAATTTGCTAACCAAATTTAAAATGGAAGATTGCAGGGTTGCACCTACACCTTTGGAAGTGAACCATAAATTGTCTAGGTTTGGAGGAGAAGAGTTCAGATATATGAAACTCTATCAAAGTTTGGTTGGTAGCTTGATTTATGCTACATTAACAAGGCCTGATTTATCATATGCAGTTGGTGTGCTTTCACAATTTATGCATTGCCCTAGAAAGGAACATTGGATTGCAGGACAAAGAGTACTTAGGTACATCAAGGGTACACTCAGAGAAGGGTTGTACTATGGGTTTACTTCAGATACAAGAATCAAGATATATAGTGATGCAGATTGGGCAGGTAATGTGGATGATAGAAGATCAACACATGGATACCTGTGCTATATAGGAGACAAATTGATTTCATGGTGTTCCAAGAAGCAACATACAGTTGCTTTGTCATCTACAGAAGCAGAATATAAAGGTATGGTGGAAGCTGCAAAAGAGGTAATATGGCTAAAGACACTTTTGAAAGTTTTTGATGTGATTCAGAGTACTCCTATTATTTGTGGAGACAATATGAGTTCATTATACTTGGCAGCTAATCCTGTATTTCATGCTAGAACTAAGCATATTGAAATACAGTATCATTTTCTGAGAGAGAAGGTCATTGAGAAAGAGATTGAAGTCATACACACTCCTACAAAAGATCAACTTGCAGATATGATGACTAAAAGTTTGGATGGACCTAAATTGCAGAGGTTTAAAGATATGGCAGGAATAAAGAAGATACAGGTAATCACAATTGAAGATTGAGGGGGAGCTGTTGGAGCAGAGCAATCATCAATAGGTGATTACATGAAGTCCAAAAGTGAAAAGATATGTGGAAGGATGAAGATTACTTTCAAAGGAAAAGAATAGAATCAGAAATGCTTTCTTTTGTATATTACTCTTGTAAATAGTTCAATGTATTTTGAAAAAAGATGACGAGTTAGACTCGTATATATATCTACAGATATGTATTCGTAAATAGAGAGAGTGATATAGATCAGATAGAGAGGACAATAGGTGAATAGGTGATGAACATTGTATGTATCATCAACCATATGCATGAAAAGTAATGAAGAAGAAAATATTGTAGATTTCTGCGCGTCGATCTTCTCTCCCATCCTCCTTCTGTGCTTAATCTTTTGAAGAATCCTTTTGCACGTATCTAAGTCCATAGGTAATCTATCTATGGCTAGAATTTGAGAGGTTAATTGTAATCAGGTTGAGAGAATTTTGATTAGGAACATTCATATGTAAGAATGTTCTAAGAGTCGAAAAATCTGGCGCACATTTCATCTTCAAAGAAATGGTCAGTGCTCAGTCCACAGTGTAAAGTTTTACACAAGTGAGGGCTCAAAATCTAAGTTAGAAGGTAAGCTATCTATGGCTAGAAGATCTTGATCAAACGGGTTCAGAGTTGGGAGAACCAGTGCTAAGAAGTTGCAGGTGTCAAAGTCGCCATTGCAAGGAAGCAGTTTCAGACATAGGTAAAGTGTTTCACACATTTCTCACAGTATACTCAATCATTTTGAGAGATTTAACTTGGTAAAGTTGCGCAATCTTAAGGCGAAGTGTTGTGCAAAGTTTTATCAAAAACTTTACAGGATTGATTAGTCAATGAGTGACTAATCTGCAGCAGACTTTTCTGAAGAAACTGAATTTTTCAGAATAATCAATTTTCTGATAATTTGGTGAAGATTCTCTAAATTAGGTGGAGTCTAAAGTTGATCTTGATATAGAGGTGATCTAAATTCAAGGTCAACTTGTTCTTTTGGAGATTAACACTCTCCATCATTTATGATACTTCATTTTTGACTACTAAAGATTATGCTTACACGGTGAAAACAGAGGAAGAACCTTCTACATATGATGAGGCAAAAGGTAAAGAAAATTGGGAGAAAGCTATGCAGGAGGAGTATGATGCATTGATGGAGAATGAGACATGGGATTTGGTTCCTAAACCAAATAATAAGAAAATCATTGGATGCAAATGGGTCTACAAGACAAAGAGGTATGCAGATGGAAGTGTGTCTAGGTATAAAGCTAGACTTGTGTGAAAGGGTATGCTCAGACATATGGAGTAGATTATGATGAGACTTATAGTCATGTGGCAAAGATGACAACTATAAGGACTCTCATAGCTATTGTTGCACATAAAGGTTGGAAGTTACATCAATTAGATGTGAAGAATGCTTTTCTAAATGGTTACATTTCAGATGATGTTTTCATGGAGCAACCAGAAGGTTTCAAGGATAAATGTTATCCAGAATATGTATGTAAGCTCAAGAGAGCTTTGTATGGTTTGAAGCAGGCCCCAAGGGCATGGAATTATAGACTTGTGAAGTTCTTGAAAGAGCTTGGTTTCCTAGTGTCTAAGGCAGGTAGTAGCTTGCTTGTTAAAGCAAGTGATGATGGGTTCATTTACATTTGCATATATGTTGATGACATAATTCTTACAAGTACAGATGAGAAGGGCATACAAAGTCTTAAGAAGCAGATGGAGAAAGAGTTCAAGATCAATGTCTTGGGAGACTTTTCATATTTCTTGGGAATGGAGATTTCATATACTCAACATGGAGTATATGTGACTAAAGAAAGGTATTTGAAGAATTTGTTAATCAAGTTTAAAATGGAAGATTGCAAGATAGCACCTACTCCAATGGAGGTGAAACATAAATTGAGCAGATGTGGAGAAGAATTCAAGGACATGAAGCTATATCAGAGTTTGGTTGGAAGTCTTATCTATGCTACATTGATTAGGCTTGATTTGTCATATGCAGTTGGAGTCTTGTCTCAATCCATGCATTGTCCTAGGAAGGAACATTGGATTGTAGGACAAAGGGTGCTAAGATACATTAAGGGTACACTCAAAGAAGGTTTGTATTATGGATTCACATTAGATACAAAAATCAAGATATATAGTGGTATAGATTGGGCAGGTAATCTTGATGATAGGAGGTCAACCTATGGGTATTTATGTCATGTGGGAGATAAGTTAATCTCCTGGTGTTCTAAGAAGCAACATACAATTGCTTTGTCATCCACAGAAGTAGAGTATAAAGGTATGGTTGAAGACTCTTATGAAGAGTTTTGACATCATTCAGAGTACACCCACTATTCATGGACATAATATGAGTTCATTGTATCTAGCTGCTAACCCTTTGTTTCATGCCATGACTAAACACATGGAGATTCAATATCATTTCTGGAGAGAGAAGGTGATTGATAAAGAAATTGAAGTCATACATACTTCTACAAAAGATCAGATTGCAGACATGTTAACCAAAAGCTTGGATGGACCTAAGTTGCAGATTGGTTCAAATACATGACAGGTATAAAGAAGATGGAGAAAATCACAATTGATGATTGATGGGGAGTTGTTGGTGCAGGACAATCAACAATTGATGATTTGGACAAGGTTTGAAGTCAAAGAATAAAGCAAAGATCAAATTTTGAGGCTTGAAGATTAGTACATGGTCAGAAGATGAAGACTTGTATATACATGTATATTAAGCTTGAAATTAGTTCACTTATACCTTTGTAATGGTGACAAGTTTGTACATATATGCCTATATATACAAGCATAGAGTCGGGACATAAATAAGAGAAGAGATATAGAACAAGTATAGATGAGTAGAAGAAGAATATGTGTGATGAATGAATGAGATTCATCAATTAGTTGTTTTCATGAGAATAGAAGAAAACTTTTGAAATCTAAGTCGCGATCTTTTCTCCATCTCTCCTTCTGTGCTTGATCATTTAAAAATCCTTTTGTAGATATGTAAGTCCATAGTTAATGCATCTATGGTCAAGATTTGAAAGTCTAATTGTAATCAAGGTGAGAGAATTTTAAGTAGGAACATTACATGTGTAAATGTGAAGAAGTGAAGGTAGGAACAGGTGCAATCTCAGTGGTCAATGTTTTGATTAGATCTCCCTCCATAGTGTAAAGTTTCGAGCAAGTAAGCACTTTAAGTTGAGAGGTAAGCTACTTGTGGCTAAAAGCATTTGAATAAGCGGGGTCTAATTTGGGATAACCATGCATTAGAAGCTGCAGGTGTCAAAGTTGACTACACAGAAGAACAATTTCAGACACAGGTACATTGTTTGAAGGAAATCTCAAGATCTACTGATTCTTTTGAAGAGATTTAACTTGCAGAAGGTGCAGAACCTTTAAGAGACATCTTGTATAAATTTTTATTGAAAACTTTAGACATTTCTCAGTCAATGAGTGAGTTAGTGCAAAATACTTTTTTTTGTAATGAGTTTCTTCACAGTTAACTCAAATATTGATAATTTGGCATTGGTTTCCAAATTGGTTGAGGTTATGAGTTGTTCTTGATATAGAGGTGCTCTATCATCAAGGATAACTTGTTCTTTTGGAGATTAATCATTTCAAAGATAGAAGCTATCACATGATTAAAACTTAGATTTTTTTTCAAGTATATGTCTCTAGAGAAAAGGACATAACCATCAAGCCTATCTTATGGGCTAGATAGACAAAAACAAACATCTTTCAAGATATAGATGTTTAGACAAAAAGTAAAGTTTTCTAGAAAACATCTTCATGGCATGCTGAACTTTAGGAAATATGGGATCTATAAAGGTGGTTGTAAAACACAAAGATATATATATCATGCCCAAGTTACACTTATGCAAGAAAGTGTGAAAAGAGTTAGTTGTTCCAAGTATGTAGTCTGAAACCATTGTAGCTCAAGTGTAAGCACCACCTCCTTTACTTGTCAATCCGTGTAGATGTGGGGACTAGTATGAAGACCATGAGCGAGTGAAGGCACAAGTGCGTGAGTGAAAGCACACAAGCATGCACACACATACACACGCACATGGTAAGAGCAAAGAGAGGAACAATGGAAAGCTTCTATTACAAAAGAACTCTCTTACAAAGCTTCAAACTCTAACAAAGCAACCTCAAAAATGAGCTTGCTAGCTCTTTTTAATAGTTTTTGACTGGTTTTGGCCCTTCTAGACCTAGTGTTGGGCCTGGTTAAAAATTAGGTCTCAGGGCTTATTTGATGGCTCAAACGGAGTCTAAAAATTATGAAAATCGGTAGGTAGCTACTTCTAATACTCCTCAATCTTGAGGAATCCTCGGCTTGACCAAAAATTGGAAGCTGCTCAAAAGAGGTTATCAATGTTGATTATGAGCAACTTTCAACAGTGAATTGCTTCATAGGCCACTGATGTTGTAACCTTGATGTCCTCTGGATCTTTCAAACATGGGTTTCATAGTTTGCATGCCAAGTACTCATAACCCATAATGGATGATGGGTAAGCGTGTTAGTGCATGGGTTGAAGAAAATATGTGCCTTGTGCATGGCCTTGTAATGTGGCCCTATGCATGCTTACTTTGGAAATGCATGTTAAGAAATATGGTGCAACAAGTTGGGTCTTGAGCTAAGTGCTCAAGGGATGCTGATGAAGAGGTTTCCTAATCTATCATTGTTATAATTTTGCCAAAGTAGGGGGTTCTTACCAATGGAAAAGGTCGATCGATGTTCATTTCTTCATGTTTTACTCCCATCACGGTGATTGACTATTGTCTTGTCTTTTTGTTTTTGGTGAATTTCCTCATTGATGATTCACTGATGAGATTCTCTGAGCACTTGGTCCTATCTCTTCTCTTTTTTTCTTCTTTTCTTTTTTCTTTTCTCTCTCTTTTTTTTTAATCAATGTCACAAAACAAGAAGAAAGAGGTTAGTATCAATAAAAATAGTTGACATATGTCAATGTGCTCTGGAGCCTTGGAATCTCAAATGTGTCTATGCACGGTCGTGTAATGTGGCCCTATATTAATGCATACTTTGGAAATGCATGACCTGAATGGTGCCAAAGACAACGCTGTGCAAGGAGCACATGGTTTTTGCATGTCGAGGCGTCTGATGTTACTTGGAGACTTGACATGATCTTTGATTGGAGGCGTCCATTGGATCCAAAGATGATGCAATCAATGGATGGTTGAATGAAAATTGATCCTTCTTCCTTATAGGGATCCATTTGAGAACAGTGTTTGATTGCGTAGAGATCACCTTTGGCCTCTAAATCTTTGGATGGTTTCTTAAATTTTGTATGGCTTGGATCTTTCTCTTCTGGTTTTCGATTCTTAGTAGTGTTGAGTCTCATTAGCATATCCTCTATAAGAGGTTCTTGATACATCTTGACTCTACATCCACTAAAAGAGTTTGGCAAGATGTCACCTTCTAGCATGACCAATTGAACCGCACCACTAGTGGAAATCCTATTAATAATCATGGGTCCGTATCCTCCTTTCTCCAATTTACGGGCATGCTGCTTTAGTGTGTAAAACAACACTAGGTCTCGCTCTTTCAATCCTTTATCCTTGATGTGTGCATCAAAGTATGCCTTTTGTCTTTTCTTTGCAGCATAGATGCCTATTGTCACTCGTAGCCTAGTCTCACCTAAACGTTCTAGATCAAATATCCTAGAGGACAACTCATGTCCATTCCACTCATGCTCTTGTGCTACTTTTAAAGTTGGGATTAGGAAATCTAATGGTAGCACAACATTCTGTCCAAAAACCATCTGAAATGGGGTGGCAATGAATACTATTTTGTAGGAAACTCGGTAAGCCCAAACAACATGATGAATGTGTTTATCCCAATTAGAGCATTTATTATTTACCAATTTTCTCAATAGATTACATAGGATCTTATTTGTGCTCTTGGCTTGTCCGTTAGCTTGTGGATGATAGGCAACAAAATTCTTATGAATCACCAAGAACTCTTGGAGAAGGGTTTCAATGACTTCATTCAGGAAGGGCATACCTCTATCACTTACTAGCTCTATTGGTAATTCGTATCTGGTGAACATGCTCTCGAATAAGAACTTGGCTGTTGTTTGAGCATCGTTCTTTGTCATGGCTTTTACTTCCACCCACTTTGTAAGGTAATCTATGGCTACAATAATGTACTTTGCATGGGAGTTTCGAACTAGGGGTTAATAGGACCTACAAAATCTATATCCCACTTTGAGAATGCATGTCTCCCATCATTGTTCTCAAAGGCATCTTGTCTTTTCTGATTGGATATTGTGCACGTTGGCATGTGTCACATCTCTTCACATAGGTATGTGCATACATATGAAGCGTGGGCCACTAAAGTCCTGAGAATAGAATGGTCTTAATTACTCAGTCAAGACCAAAGTGTCCACTTGCAACACCACTGTGTGCAGTTTCTAAGACTTTCAAATAGTCTGATTCATGAACACACAATCGTAGTTAACCATCTTTGCCTCTTTGGTATAGGTTGTCTCCAACTAAGGCATAGTCTTGAGCCTCTTGTTCCATGCTTTGTTTTCTTGCTAGGCTAGCCTTGCTTGGTAGTGTTCTCAATCTCATAAATTCTACCAATGGAGCACTCCATTCTGGAATTAACGACACATGATAAAGGGTAGCATGCTCCAGTGGGGGTCTCTCTTGGCACACTGGACAATTATTAATCCACTCATGGATTTATCTATCCATGCTAGACCAATACACTCCTAAACATTTTAGATTGTGCAATGTTCATTGTATAGAATAGTGATTTCCTAGCAATCCTTCATGAGCTTGTTGCAACCAACTGCTATGTTCATCCTCCTCAACACAACAAGCTAAGACACCCTCTATATCTTGTTTCTACATACTTCCTGCCATTATTTGATATTTTTGTGATCTTATAATTTCATCTTTGTTCACCTTTACATTCTTATTTGCGGATCCAAAGGTTAGAACAGGTATCAATTTATTTGCCCATTTAGGAACAACTTCTAAATTGAACAGATAAGCGTCAGGTAGTTCATCAGACACTCCTTGTAGTGACTCTCTTGAAGTGATGCAAGAAAGGTGATCCACCCTAAGGTGGGTCCTACCTTTCCTAACAACAACTTCAAAGTCATATTCCATTAGTAAGAGAAACCATCTTCCTAAGCATCCTATATTGCAAGGTTTATTGAACAAATATAATAACGATTGATGATCAGTGAAAAACTTGAACTTGTTGGCCAATAGATAGTGTCTAAACTTCTTCACAACATATACCATGCCTAAGCCTTCTCTTTTGATTTTTTTTTCGTTTAGCCGCGTTCAACTGTCTGCTAGCGTATACTATAGGCAAATCTAGATTTCCTTCACCTATGGGTTGTGCTAGCACACATCCTATTGCATGATTGGATGCATCTACATGGACATGGAATGATTTATTCCAATCAAGAGTGGTTAGTATTCGTGTTGTGCACAAATGTCTCTTCAGTTCATTGAAGGAGTTTTCACATTCATCGTTCCACTCAAAGTTTCTCAACAAAGCATAAAGAGGTTTAGTTATGATCGCATACATGTGGATAAAACTACGGTCCTCATCTATTGATATTCTGTTCTTAGAAACAATGTGACCTAAGATTTTACCTTGTCGTACCATGAACACACACTTTTTTGGGTTCAGACACACTCGATACTCTCTACATGTGGAAGATCTATCTGAGCTCAGGGATGTGGTATCTTCTTTCTCGGGAATGAGCACATAAATCATCCACATATACTTCTAAGCTCTTTCGCAAGAACTCTTTGAAGACATGATATGTGAGCCTTTGAAATGTTGCAGGTGCATAGGTAAGTCCAAATGGCATCACATAAAATGCAAAGATTCCCCACTCTGTGGCAAAGATCATTTTGTGTTGATCTTCTAGGGCAATGGCTACTTGGTTATAACCTGAAAATCCATCACAGAAGCTATAAACTTCCTTGCCTGCAACATGCTCCAATAAATGTTCGGTGATTGGAAGCGGATAGCTATCTTTGATCATAGTGGCATTAACTTTTTTAAGGTTAATACACACTCGCAACTTCCCACTCTTTGGGCGCCACTACAATGGGGGGCACCCATTCAATATGCTCAAACTCATAGATAAATCCAGCTTCAATCAATCTATCAATTTCTTCTTTTATTTTGGCTGCATAAGTGTCATTATATGTGTAGGGCTTCTGTTTGGTGGGCTTGGCATCAATCGTCATGGGGATCATATGAGAGCATATTTCTGGATCTATTCCCTTGAGGTCTCTATAGGTCCATGCAAACACATCCCTATATTCCCTAAATAAAGCTACAGGCTCTATTTCTTCTTTTGCACTTAGGTTTTCTCCTATGTACGTACATCGCTCTTTGTTCCCTTCAATGGTTACTACAATCTTTTTGGTCTTTTCTTTATTATCATATGCTTCTCCTATGATGGTATCTCTCTTAGGCATTCGTACCAAAATTTTTTGGTCTCCCACTTCATATTTCTTGAAATTTTATGGTACGTCAAACAATGATTCCTTGTCTTCTTGTTTCACTGCTTTTCTTTTCTTTTTCTTTTGACTATCTTCACTCCCATCCTTTGAATTTATAGTTTTGATGCTTGTGAGGGGTTCTTCTTCATTTTGGGTATATACTCCTAAATTCTCTAGATAGTGCTCCTCTGATTCAAAGCAACTATCCATCACAATGGATTCTAGATCATCGTCATTCTCCTCTTCTTCTATGACACCGCTAGGGTCATGCTATTCTAGCAAGGGCTCATACATGAACAAAGAGATATCATAACCCTCCTCATCAGAATGATGTGTCCATTGTTCCTCATTGGCATCAATGTCCATGGTGGCTAAGATTTCTGCCCAACCATGAGGCTCAAATTCCTCAAGTGGAAAGATCATCGGGGTGTAGGCTGGGTCTCTAATTGTTCTGTCTCCTGGAGGAGGTCCTTCTTCTCTCGCTTTTAGACATCTTTCCTCTTCCTCGATGACCTTGCACATCCACAAGTGAGTATCTTCATGCATCCAAGATAGATCAGAAGAACTTTTAGAATGCACAAAGATTGAATCTTCTTGCACCTTGTGGATAGTATTCCACTATATGGGTGGTACATCTCTAAATGTATAATCCTTCAAATTTACCTTGGTTGTGACCCCTAAGTGCTGCAAGTACAAGGAGTTGGTTCCCCAATCTTGTACTATTTGCAGTTGCCGTAGGAAGGCTCTTCCTAGGATCATTTCATAGGCATTATTTTTACCAAAGTCACATATAGCAAAGGTGTGTTCAAACTCTACACCACAAGTGGTTAGAGTTATCCCTTCTAGCAATCCTAGAGGTCTTTCAATATGGTCGTCATCCATTTCAAGCTTCATTCCAGTTGGTCTTAATGCAGGTTTGCCCCATTGCTTCCACAAGCAAGTGGTCGCTATCACAACACCAACACCTGAATCTAAGATAGCTTTGGTTGTGTAACCTTGGTAGGTGATTGGAAGATAGGTATTACCTTCTTCTCATGCTAATGAGATTGTACAAACACATTAATCAATAGAAGTATACACATTCATCATATCTGTTTCTCTGTGTTATCATCTCCAAGTCTGTCAACTTCAAAGGACCATATCTCAGGATCTACTGAACCAAATCAAGTGATTAAAAGCACATTGGAACCAGCTCCAAGTCTACTATACACCTACAAAGTTTCAAATCAATTGCATCAGCCATCTCGGAGAAATCTCACTCGAAGTGCACACTGGTCTGTGTCTGCAGAGTTCCTAAAATATCGGGGGTAAACTTTATTTTGCTAAAGTGATTTCTCAGTGAGTAGTTTATCATTTCTTCTCATTCCACTTGCAAATGGTAGCTTGTTAAGCTAATTTAATATGTCCAGAAGGAATTAGTTCAATTGCAAGTGTGCTGGTCACACTGAGTGAAAGACTGAGCAGGTGTCACTACAGAAATAGAAAGTTTTTCTTGATTTTTGAAGTACCAAGTTATCTGTTTTGATTTTGGTCATTACACATATCATTTGCAAAGTACATATATACTTTCTTGGTATCATTTGGAAGCTCAAGGTGTGTACTAAGCATATCTGGAATCAAAGGAGGGCTGGTGTGAAGCAGGTATAGCAGCACCAACTCAATCTCTTGAGTGCATCCAACCATCAGATAGGGTATTTTGAAGTTGACCATACCCAGGGGGATCAAAGTCAGGGGTCCTTAGAATTGTTTTCTTAAAAATCACCATGCAAGTTTGTGTTTGTGCTACAGGACTGAAAATCATCGGTTCTATCTTTGAACTTTAAATCTTAAGGCTAACTTTGGAACTCTTACAGATCTATTGAGAGCTTCGAAAGGTGTTCTAAGCAAGTGTAAGTGCAAGCTTGGGAACTCACTTCCTGGGCGCTCAAGGGCAACCAAGCAGGAAACAAAAGGTTGGAACTTTTAACCCCCTCTGTCAATTCATAGTTTAGGCTAAGAACGACTAGAGGTAGGAGTAAGTCAGGGCGACGATAGGCAGTTATCAAGTTGATGACTACCTAAAAACTCAAGTTCAAGCTAAAAATCTAATCTCTGTATTGTCGATAACATAAAGGAAAAGAACCTAACGTGGAACGATCAACCTAAAAGCACGAAGAACATTCAAGTATTCCTGACGACGTAATATCAGACAAGACCTTAAACACGAGAAATAACTAAAAAGAACCAAGCGACTAATATAAAGTAACCAGCAACGAGGTTGTACTCTTGGCAAAGAATTGGGCTACTTAGATAGGCATATGAACCTTAGATCAGGACGACATCTAGTAAGGGAGAGACAAAGCCTTAGATCTTCAGAGGCTAGTGTTAACCACACTGCTAGGTCTTGGGCCCAACAGTTGAGCCACCACTCGTACTACCCTAGCTCTGAGACCAGTGAGTCAGAGATGTCTCAAGGCATGGACAGGCCTACGGGAAGTTCAGGAGTGCCATACTTGTACAGGGTAGAAGGCCCTTACAAAACACAGCTGGAATACCTTAGGACCAACCGATTAGGTGCCAGCATCTATGAGGATGGCCTAGGAAGATCTGTGGTACAGATTAAGAATCCTGATCAATCCATTGGACTAGAGCACCCAGCTGTCAAGTTTGAAAACGGTGCATAACTGGACAAAGAAGGAACCATATACGTAGTCACCAGTCACCCAGATAGGACGGATGAATTTGGAAATGTAATCTCAGAAGCGGACTTAGGTGACTTGGAACAAGGAAACATGGGGGCAGAACCTAGAACCCCTCGAGGTAAATCTGTTCTCACTAGGATTATCACACCTGAGTGGGTTCCCCAAGACAACAAGAGCATAGAGTTGCTCCTCAATCGAGAAACTGACGAAGCCTTTTGGAGGTATAAATCTAATCAGCCAACTGATATAGGAACTATCATGATCTATGAGTTTAAGGATCCGGATAGCCCAGGTAGAGTGACCTACTTAGATCACACTTCGGAAAGGATCTTTGTGGTGACAGAAAATGATAGGCATGCTTACACTTGGAAGGGTGAATTCATTTTCCCCCAACCAAGATCGAATGTATCCTATGGTCACCCTGGAGCTGGAACATCCCAAGCTCATGGAACTCAAAGAGACAGAAGTAGAGATAGACCAGAAGTAAGCTTTGCCAACCCAGTGGGCAGAGAAAGAACGAGGACGGAGATGAATAGAGTAGAACCTGAGATACTTAGAGCTCACAGGAACCAAAGAAATGTGGATGGATTTCCCCTGCCGAGACCTAGAGAGCACACAAGAACTTTGAGACCGACCCAGCTAGTTAAGTCCATGAAGAATTACTTTGATGGCACAGGAGATCCCTATGATCATGTGGCGGAGTTCAAGCAAGTCTTGAGAGCTGAACAAGTGGAGGATCTATTCACGCAGTACAATGCCTTCGGTCTAACCCTTAGGAACACAGCACTTACATGGTTTCAGCCATTGGATGAGCGACAATTCAGGTGTATAGACCAACTCCTAGAGGCTTTCATTGTAGAGTTCTCTAAGAGTGGCATAAGACACAATACCTCCTCATTGATTCACAGCTTCAAACAGAATCCCCAAGAGACTGTAAGATTGGCAGGAAGAAGATTTAGACAATATCTTGAAAGATGCCCTGTTTCGGAGCTACCCACACCTGCCAAACAAGTAGCCTTATTCCTTGATGGATTGCTGAGTACGAAATTGAGATCCTATGTGTATCTGAAGGACCCTAGGACTATAGAAGAGTGTGTACGCATGTGCATTGACATTGAAGATAACCTAGGGGAAGAACTAGAGCTTTCCAAAATCTACAAAGATTCAGATAGTGCATCTAGTCACTCTTCCACGCAATCCACATCAATTGAGGAACTCGCAGAGAAAGTGGCCCAAAAACTAGGCGTCTCTAGCAAACAAATTCCGAGGTTTACCCCAGCGAAAAGATGCTATACTTGTGGTGGCGACCACATGGCGAACGTCTGTCCCATTATGGCTCAACCCCAAGTTAATCCTAGTAGCCAGTACTACACCATAGAACGGAAGTACACCAATCACACTGCGCAAGATTGCCCATACAACAAGCAGGCGGTTAGGCAACCCTACCCTCAGCCATACCCTCAACAGGGAAGATCCCAGAACCAGTACCCTCCACAGCCATATGGCAGGCCGCAACAACATTATCAACCACAATATCAAAACCAACAAAGGCCTCAGCCGGTGCTAGCACAACAACCCCCAGCCCCAGCTAATGTGATTTCGGTAAAGTATGTTGTTGCAGAAGAAAACCTGAATAGAGCTATAGTCCCTGTAACATCCTTGCTTTCTGAAAGTGACCCCAGTGACCATAGCTTTGATTCTACACACGTCGATAGCCCCCATGCTTACTATATGCAATCTCCAGAGCATGGTGAGTCCTACTATAGTGAAGAACCGAGTGAACCTAGTTGGGAGTCAGATCACACAAACGTCATGTATGCGAACCCCAATCCTAGACCTCAACCAAGGTAGGTAAGACCCCCATTCCCTAGAGGACCGTGCTACAGATGTCAGGGAGATCACCTCATTCGTGATTGCCCCTTACCTCCACCTACACAAACTCAGTCCGTGACGATCCAAGGCTTTTGCCAAGATTGTGGAAAAGAGCATCTCTTACGAGATTGCCCGAAGAACCCCAATAATATGCCAAAAATCACTCCTATCAACGTTATTGGGTTAATGGTAGATTCCACAGGGAGTGTCACTTCCACTGCACCAGTACAGGTAGTCACTAGAGCTCAGGCATTGCAACAAAACCAAGGGGCAAGCCAGGAAAAGGGCCCAGAGGCTAGTGAAACTGAGAGCATAACCAAGAAAAGGACTAGAGCTTGGAAAGATAGTAGGGAAAGAATGAAAAGACAATGGGCTAAAAAGATGAGTGAACTTGAGGAAAGCATAAGAGAAACCAAAGCCAGGATAACTGAACTCACATCTCAAACTCCCTCTCACACTACCCCACCACCACCATTCCCATCGCCATCCGACCAGCCACCTTCCAACCCGCCTCATACGACTCTACCACCCCCCAAAGTAGGATCAGTCCTAGCAGATCCCACTCCCGAGGACCTAAACATGATGCTTAAAGCATATCAGGCCAGAATCCAAGAAGGGCCAACCATAACCGATCATGAAAAATGCTACCCTAGAGCCGAGCTAGAGCTTGAACGAACTAAAATTTGTGCTAAGATGGTGGAATTGGCTCAAGCCATGTTCGAAGCTAGCCGCCTCTTTAACATCTCTAGCTCAGCTAAGACGCAGTTACATTTTGATGGACTGCTAGAAAGAATAGAGAGGCTAATTGCACAATCAGAAAAGGAACCTGCCCCTCAAAGAAAGGAAGGGGCAAGAGAACGGATAAGCCAGCCTCTTCAGGAAGCCCATGTGCCTCCTCAAGAAGCTTATCTTTCCCCCCAAAAGGCAGATGAGCCTCTCTCGAAAGCTTACGTACCTCCACAGGTTGCCTACATTCCTTCTCAGGGAGCGTATGAGCCTGTTCGGAAAAGTAATAGAATAAGTAATCCTCCCCAGGAAGCTTGTGCTCCAGCCATCGATGAGAACGAGGAGAGAGCCAACGATAGAATAAGCCCTCCTTCCCAGGTTGCTTATGTGCCTAATTCTACGGAGCTAGACACTTCTTCTTCTATGAATCGGTTTGCACCAAACTTCCTACGAGAGATTCAAGAAGACAAATGGGATAACGAAAGTGAAGTCGCCCCTCCCTTTGAACTTGTGGATGATGCACACGACCAATTCCCACAAGACATCCCATCTATTTACGGGGAACATGAGAGTACTCAGTCTCACGAGAGATTGGACTTTGAGTCTAATTCCATACAAGAGCTACCCCACTTCACAGGCCCATGGGAAGCAAAGTCCACCTGTATGAGAGCACCTACAGTCATGGTAAGAAACGAAGATTCAGTCATACCTAGGAATACAGAGGTAGTGAAGAACACTAACGTGCAGTGCAATCTCAAGTTAGAAGAGCTACTCAAGGTTAGACCTGAATTAGGGAAACATGTCGCCAAACAAGTACTAGAAATAGCCAAACCTCATTCCCAGGTAGGATCCCATAGGACGGTGCCAGAAATTCCCTTGGATAAGATAGGAGATATGTGTGAAGGCGAAGAAGGGAACACCTATCTTCCCATCACCTACCAGGAGTACACCACCAAGGCAATTTTGGACTCAGGTGCAGGAGTTGCAATTGCCACCACTTCCCTATGGAAGCATTGGGGCAAGCCGGCACTCAGGCCCACGAGGATGAAATTGCAAATGGCCGATGGTCATATAGAGAGGCCCTTGGGATTGCTAGAAGGCATAACTCTCACCACTTGTGGTGTGGAGTTTGAGCATAGCTTTGCTATATGTGATTTTAGCAAGAATCATGCCTATGAGATGATTTTGGGAAGACCATTTATGCGACAGTTGCAAGTGGTACAGGACTGGGGAACCAACTCCTTGTATTTGCAACACTTAGGTGTTACGACCAAAGTGAATCTTAAAGATTACTCTCATAGAGATGTACCTCCTATCTAGTGGAATCCCATCCATAGAGCCAAAGATGATACAGAATCTGTGCATTCCATAGGGTCAGGATCCTCATGGATGCATGAAGACACCCACTTATGGATGTGCAAAGTAGCAGTAGAGGAAGAGAAGAGAGAAAAGGCCAGAGAAATAGGTGCAAACGAAACTCATAGACCCATTCAAGACCTAGCCTATGCACCTGTAGTCTTTCCTGACGAGGAATTTGAACCCCATGGCTGGGCAGAAATTTTAGCAACAATGGACGTAGCCATCAATGAGGAACAATGGACACCTCACTGTGATGAGGATGGCTATGACATTTCAGTCTTCTCCATAGAGCCAATCATGGGAGAGGCAGTTCTAGAAGAATGCGAACCTAGCCCTGATGCATTTGAGGATGCAAGTGACTCCGATCTCGAGTCAATCATCATGGACCCACCTCTTGCATCATATGAGGAATACTTCTATGAGGTAGAATTTCAACCCCAGAGGCATGGAGAGCTTACAAATGATGTAAGATTAGCAACACATGTAACCCCGAAGGAAGAAGGAAAGAAAAGAAAGAAGAAATCTGTCACACCAGAGGAAGAAGAATCTTTGTTTAAGGTCCCTGCAAACTTTAAAAAGTATGAGATAGATGACAGGAGAGTCATGATTAGAATGCCTAAACGAGAGGCACAATCAGGGGAGGCCTATGACAACAAAGAAACTACCAGGAAAGTGGTTATAGCCATAGAATAAGGGGAAGAGAGATGCACGTACATAGGCCATGACCTGACTGAAGAAGAAGAGCACGAATTAATTGCCTTGCTAAGAGAATACAGAGATGTATTCGCTTGGAGTTACAAGGATTTGAAAGGTGTTGATCCGGACATATGCTCACACACCATCCCCATGACCTCATATGCTAAACCCTCTAAGCAAAAGCCTTATACATATAACGATAATTAAGCTGCTAAGATCAAAGAAGAGATAGATAGACTGGTTGAAGCTGGATTTATCTACGAAATTGAGCACACTGAGTGGGTATCCCCCATCGTAGTGGTGCCCAAGAAGAATGGCAAGCTGCGTGTGTGTATTAACTTGAAAAAGGTTAATGCAGCCACGATTCGAGATAACTATCCGCTTCCCATCACAGAACATCTCTTAGAAAGAGTGGCAGGTAAGGAAGTCTACAGCTTCCTTGATGGATTTTCGGGTTACAATCAAGTAGCCATAGCTCCAGAGGATCAGCATAAGACAGCCTTTGCCACAGAATGGGGCATTTTTGCTTTCAGAGTAATGCCATTTGGGCTTACCAATGCACCAGCTACCTTCCAGAGGCTGATGTGCCATGTGTTTAAGGAGTTCTTGAGGAAGAACTTAGAAGTCTATGTTGATGATCTTTGTGCTCATTCCAACATTAGACAAACCCATATCCCTGAGCTCAGACAAATCTTTGACAAATGTAGAGAATATCAAGTCTGCTTAAACCCAGAAAAATGTGTTTTCATGGTCAGGCAAGGCAAGATCTTAGGACACATAGTGTCAAAGAATGGCATATCTACTGACAAAGAGAAAGTGAGAGCTATAGCAGAGCTACCTAGGCCAAAAAATGTCAAGGAAGTACAAGCTTTCATGGGGCATTGTGGTTATTACCGACGATTTATACACATGTATGCTGTCATTGCAAAGCCCATGTACGGACTTCTGACTAACTTTGAGTGGACGGATGAATGTGAGAATTCCTTCCAGGAGCTTAAACGAAGATTATGTTCAGCACCAATCTTGACCACACCAGATTGGAATAAACCTTTCCATGTTCATGTGGATGCATCCAATTATGCCATTGGGTGTGTGCTTGCTCAACCTACTGGTGAAGGTAATATGGATCTTCCCATTGCCTATGCCAGTAGACAATTGAATGCGGCTGAACGGAACTACACCACTACAGAGCGAGAAGGATTAGGCATGGTATATGCAGTTAAGAAATTTAGACACTATTTGCTTGCAAACAAGTTTAAATTTTTTACTGACCATCAGGCATTGCTATACCTCGTAAACAAGCCATGCAATACAGGAAGATTAGTGAGATGGTTTCTCTTGCTCATGGAATATGACTTTGAGGTAGTGGTGAGAAAAGGGAGGACTCATTTGAGAGCTGATCATCTCTCTAGGCTCACATCGGGAGAAGCCCCACAAGGAGTATCAGATGACCTTCCTGATGCTTACTTGTTTAATTTGGAAGTGGTGCCGTAGTGGGCTAAGCCATTGGTACCAGTATTGACATACGGGCCTAACCATCCAGTGGTAAACACACGGAATAGAGAGGTTGTAAAAGCCCAAAAGTACCACATCATGGCAGGAAGTATGTACAAGCTCACAGATCAAGGGATCTTGGTTTGTTGCGTAGAAGAGGATGAGTACGCTAAATGGTTGCAATTAGCACATGTAGGTGCGTTAGAGCAACACTCCTCAAAGCAACGAACTTTACAGACGCTAAGGAGACTCGGAGTGCATTGGCCGACTATGGAAGCGGATGTCCAAAAGTTGTGCAAGGAATGCCCAATCTGTTGCACTAAACCACCAGTGGAACACGCCACTCTTTATCAAGTATCCATTGTGCCAGATTGGAGTGAACCTCTAGTATCCTTCCTGAGGACAAACACATTCCCTCCAAATATGACTCTGGCTAGGAAAAGGAGTTTAGAACAAGAAGCCCTGGATTACTCACTCATTGGTGATAATCTATATAAGCGTGGTAAAGATGGTTACCTGAGGCTATGTGTCCATGAAAGTGAATATCTTAAGATCTTAGAAACTGCTCACCAAGGTGTAGCAGGAGGACACTTTGGACCGGATCGGGTGATCAGGGCAATACTATTTGCGGGCTTCTGGTGGCCTACCCTTCACATGGATGCACATACCTATGTGAAACGGTGTGATGTCTGTCAGAGAACTCAGTATCCTATACGCAAGGATGAGATGCCACTGAAACCTATGATGGGTGGACGTGCGTTTTCTAAGTGGGGAATAGACTTCGTAGGTCCTATTAATCCCCCAGCTAAGGGTTCTCATGCGGAATACATCATTGTTGCAACAGATTATCTAACTAAGTGGGTAGAGGTAAAAGCTACGACAAAGAACGACGCTCAGACAACTGCTAAATTCTTGTTTGAGAATGTATTCACAAGATATGGGCTACCTATAGAGCTTGTAAGTGATAGAGGCACTCACTTCTTGAACGAAGTGATTGAAAATCTACTTCAAGAATTCTTGGTAATACACAAGAAGTCTGCCCCCTATCACCCTCAAGCTAATGGACAAGCTGAGAGCACTAATAAGATTTTATGCAATGTACTGACAAAATTAGTGAACACTAAACGCTCTGATTGGGACAAACAGCTACACCATGCTGTTTGGGCATACCGAGTTGCCTACAAAACGGTACTCCAAGCCACCCCCTTTCAGATGGTATTTGGCCAAAACGCTGTGCTACCTCTGGACTTCTTGATTCCTACATTGAGAGTAGCACAAGAGCACGAATGGACAGGTCATGAGCTCTCCTCTAGGATCTTTGACCTTGAACGATTAGGAGAAACAAGACTGAGAGCAGCTACAGGGATATATGCAGCTAAGAAGAGACAGAAGGCATACTTCGATGCCCATGTGAAGGATAAGGGTTTGAAAGCAGGAGACCTAGTACTAGTATACACGTTGAAACAACATGCGAGGAAGCTAGAAAAAGAGGCTACGGACCCATGATCATTAATAGGATCTCCACAAGTGGAGCTTTGCAATTAGCCACATTAGAAGGTGATGTTCTCCCTAACTATATTAGCGGATGCAGAGTCAAGTTGTATCAGGAACCCCTCACGGAGGAAATGCTCAGCCGACTTAACACTGCTAAGAAACGCAAAGAGGAAGAAAAGCGAATTCGAGAAGAAGCTCAAGCAGAAGCTTTAGAACGCATCAGAAGGATGAAGTTGCGAAGGCAAGATAGAGATCAAGGATATCATATGGCAATGTGTGAAGTCGCAGGAACAAGCTCACATAGGATAATTGATCGACGTCCTTTCATAACCTTACATATAGGACAAGGAAAGAGTGCAAGGACTGTAAAAGCCTTGATTGACTCAGGTGCAGCCACTAGCGCTGTTAGGTTGTCTTACTGTCAAGAGTTGCAGTTAACTGTCAATCCTGTGGAAGCATATCTCATAGGATTGGGAGGCGTGGAAACCCCTTGCATGGGCGAGGTGGAACTTCCCCTCTACATTCATGATGAGACAATGACAGTTAAAGTACTAGTGTGTCAAGATGAGGACCTCACGGAACCCCTTGTCTTGGGTCAAGACTGGATCTATGACCAAGCAGTCAACTTGAACCTAAGAAGTGGACTTCTTCAGGTATGGGTCAATCATAGTCGAATTATAGTAGAGTTAGATAATGGAGCACTCAAGGAACTAGGAAAGGCACAGACCCCTGGTCCTTCGAGGAGTACACATGAAGATGACCATGCTGTTCTTGTCCAAAACTATGTGTTGCAGAGGAATGATGGTGGCAAAAAAGGAGTCAGGGATGCAACGGAACTCCCTTCTTTTCCAAAGGCCAGAAGGAGGTGGCAACCAAAGGTGGATCAAAGGAAGAAGAAGCAGAGTACTACCTATGTTGGAAATCAAAAGTACCTGCGCAGCAAAATGTCTCAGCAAGTGAAACAAGTGTGGGTGCGGAAAGGCAAACACCCGGTTGCACTTAAGCCAACCACACGGGCAAAGCCTCTTATTAGTGACCAACAACCCGATAATAATAAGAAGTCTTTCAGAAGCTCATCTGCTAACGTGAAATCTATTTGGGTGCCCAAGGAGTCGATGAAGGCCAGCCCACAATCAAGACAAATTTGGGTGCCTAAGGCTTGTTTGCGGGCTCAAATAGCTACACCAAGAGCACACCCTACACAGCATGATCCATTCACTCGCACAGCCTACATCCACTCATTTTCAACACCAAGGCCCATGAGCACGAACAGAATCACTTGTAAATGGGTCCCTAAAAGGCCTCACTTCCAAGCTGACACACCTATAAAGCTCTCGAGAACCTCTACGGAACCAAGAGCAAAACCAACCCACTGCATTTGGCAGCCCAAGACTTGTAACAAACCCCCGGACCCCAATTGTAAATCCATGAACACCTACTAACCGCTTCACTCTCACTTCACATCATTCCACTTAGCTCGTAGGCCTACCCAATTCCTAACTACACACACTAGCACCGAGCACCTATTAACCTCTAACCACTCCCGAACTTTAAGTTAATGTTGTAACAGGGGACACCGTGTCATTTTTGTGTCCATTGCAATGTTAACATTTATTCATATATTCTCACAGAACCAGCTGCGAAGTTTTCAACATGGCTGAGGCAGCAGGAACTAGTTCTCACACAGAAACAAGCCCGCAAGTGGTGGACTTAGATAGTTTACCTGTTTTGCCTGAGACAAATGAAAGACCAGAAGAATTGCAGGCCGTCAAAATCATACCTATTGCGGACCCTCCGCGTGGCCACACCATGCCCGTGGGAAAGACTTCCCACTGGTTTACCGAGGTGGCAGGACCCTTGGGTGAAGGAACGTACCTATGGGAATCAGAGTTGGACTTCAATGGGAAGCAAGGCAGATACCATTTCTTTACAAGAGAATTTGAGAAATTACAAAATGCAGAAGGTCTACGTCTGATATGGGAAAAGGCAGGATTGAGTGCCTATTTCAGTGCACGACTCCCAAAACCTGACTTCATGCGATGCTACTATCTCATCAACACCTTGACTCCAAACCAGAACCCAAAAGGTGCAAGCTCATTTGTGATTCCATCTCTAACAAAGGGGAATGAGCTCAGGAGGTTCAGGCTATCAAACAATTTGGTGAGAGAGGCTCTAGATATGCGCGGAATGCATATTCCTATAGAGAAGGAAATCCTAGTACCGGATTACATGAAAAATCGAAGTCTCACCAAACTTAAGGACATGGTATCCATGACGCCTAATATTGCAATACACCTTCGCATGTGCATGCAACATTTTGCTTTCCCAGCACAAGATAGATTCACCATGCCGCACAAAAAGATTTGGTTTAGCTTGTATCTGGCAGAGACACAGAGCCTCACCATCAACTTACCCCACTGGATAATTGATCAGATACACCTAGCTCACAAACGATGGCCGCGGAAACAGGTTTTATATGGTTGTTGTGCTCTGACAAGAATCATTTATAGGTGTTTGGCTTATGACATTCTGATCCAACGGGCCCTAATGTGGAATCGGGTAGAGCAGTTTAGAGGCAGGACATCCACTGGACCCCCTTCTAAGAAGAGAGAGGCACTGTCCAAGTCCCATGTGCTCAACCACGTGGAGCCACCCTAACACCAGACGTCACCCCTCCACCCCGAAGAGTCCGACCATTCACACTCCGACTTCCAAGACATAGCACCGATGGTTCCACCTTGATATTCCCTCCCATCCCAACCGATCTTGAATTTCCTAGTGGTGCACCTTTGGAAGAACTCACTAATGAAGATTTCGAACAATTATTACAAGATGTAGAGCTGGAGGCAGAAGAGGCACAACAAGCGGAAAACGTGCAAACGCAGGCCACAACCTCCCAAGCACCTGTCACACCTATTGAAGTGGATGCAGAGGATGACGGAGATGAAGAACAGGAGGATGATGAGGAGGATTATGATCAAGAGCATCAAGAGGAGCAACAAGAAGTGCCAGAACTTGTAGGTGCACCAGCATATACAACTCAACTACGAAGGTTATACGACACAATCAAAGCAGTACAAGAAAGGCATCAACTCTCTCTTGTATCCGGTCAAGCTTTGATGCAAGAAATGCTATCAAACGAAGGGGTGGACCAACATTTCATTGACACCCTCAAATTAGTGTCAGAATCTTTAGGAGTTCCGGAGGCTATCCACACTGCAGTCCGCCAGTCCGTAAGGTATGACAAACGCAGAGTTGACACGTTACCACGAGCAGGTAAGACTATCAGGATACCCGTCACAGAACATGAAGTACCCATTGAGACAACAGCCACCCCCACAACCACCACTGACCTCTCTACCGAAACCTTCGTTCAGACATCACCCATCTCACCCCAGAATCCTCCATCACCACCTTCTCCACCCTCACCACCACCTCCCACCATGGAAGAAACGACAGTCATCACCTCTACCTTCACTTATAACCCATCCTCATTCAAATCATTTTCATTTCGAGAACCCACCTCACAAGACACCCTCTTCTCCTTCGTCACCAATCCCTTGTACACTTCATCCCTTCTATCCTCCGAACCCATGACTGGCCATCCCATAATTCCAAGCGTAGTTGGAAACCCAGCACCCACCGAAGGCACCCTGTGTTTCCCTACCTATCCCCCAATATGGGTACCTCCATTCCATGACCCTCACTTCCCATCTGGCCCCTACACCTCTTTCAACCTGACCGCACCACCCCAATACCTGTCCTTTGTGGAGCAGTTCATCCGCTCTCCAATGTTTCAGAGGCACATTTCTCCGATGTTCGCAACGACATCAATTTACACGAACACCACACTCACTTCACCTACCATACCCACCTACATGGTAGCCCCTGTACACACCACCTTGTCTGACCCAATGGACATTTCACCAACCATAGCACCTCTCCCCACGATTCCACCATCTTCCCCTCCTTGCCCCCCACCTCACCACTCACATCATTGGCACACACAGCATTCACTACCCCCCTACCCAATCCCACCTCCCCTGCACTTCAAACTTTTCCCCTTGCATCTCATAATGTAAACAGCACGTTCAACACCCTACTTCAGTGTGCACATCAACTACAACAAGAGTACCATAAATTGGAAGAACGCACTACGGCTCTCCAGGCAGAATCTCAACGTCTGCAAGCTAGGGTCAACACTCTTGAAGCTGACTACCAAACGCTCCTAACCGAGCATACCACCTTACAGCAGGCACACTCCGAACTGGAATCAAAGGCATCAACAGTGGATGACCAAGCAGTCAAGGAACTAGAAACAGTGCTTCAAGCGCAAATGATCTCTAACGCTACACTCAGACGCAACATTGGGCTATTAAGGAAGCATATGGCCGCAGCACTAGAAGAGAACAAACGACTTCAACAACAAAACCAAGACAACTTTGAAGCGGCTATGGAAGGAACCGTAGGAGCGACCATTAGTCCTACCAGATATAGAGCAGTCCCATCGGAAGACATTCGCATCTTACTTGAGGAGCATGCAAATTTCTTGGAGTCATATGAAAAGCTAGAGACTGAATGTGCAGATCTAAAGAAACAGATAGCCAGTGTCCCCACAGCTCAACAGGAGCCGGCAATCTTGCAACACTCTACAGAAGAAGTAGAGACCCTCCAGAAACAGGTGGCAGAACTCCAAGCACGCCTCCTACCATATGAAAGACCACCCTCCCCCATTGAAGAACCAGAACCTGAAACAGTAGTGGAAATCCCCGTCGATGACAGCTATGAAGAGCCATACGAGCCTATGCCGACGCCTGGTGGTCGAACTACAGAAGAAGGACAAGACACGTTAGAAATTCAAGTTCCAGATTGGGTCAAAAGGGTCGAGAAAGTGGGTAAGACACATGATGATCGTGTGGCTGTGCAAATGCAATCTCTCACAAATCTGGAAGAAACTGTCCTTCGGTCTTCCTACTTTCAAAATTTATCCCATCAACGGTTAATCACAACATTAGAGTCGCAATACATGCCTTATTTTGTCTTACTACATGATTATAATGCAGAAGTCAAAAGACATACAGGGAAGGAGCCCACATTCGCCACTCAATTTGAGATAGGGGATTTATCGACAGATGCACGTGCTGGCTCGATCTTCCAACCTAATTGGCGTGCACGTCTACTCACCGATTACCCAGAGATGATGAGTACCTGGGCAACCATGCCACTATATATCAAGTATAATCCGTGCTATTGCCCAGTGGTACGTCGCAGATCCTGGCAAGCATTTGCAATAAAGGTACGCAACGATAAAGAATGCTCGGCTTGGGTTAACTATCCATATTTTGCTCCACCTCGAGGGACCCCAACCGTAGCCTACATGATATCAACAATTCGGCATTGGTCTACACGTCTAAACAATGTACCTGACATAGCAGCGAAAATGTGTATGAAGATATTCGAGCTCATGACCATTGTCTTCAAAACCTTTCGGAATGTACAAGCTCCATACATCTCGGCCCCTGGATTCTCTCAAGGTAACAAGGATTTAGTCTACGACATGAGCCAGACC
>CM035408.1:218914390-219031890 GCA_020310875.1 Ceratopteris richardii
CTCCGTTTGATGTCTGTGGTCCTATGCAGACACTCTCTTTTGGAAACTATCTTTACTTTGTGACTTTTGTTGATGATTTTTCTAGGCATGCATGGGTATATCCATTGAAACCCAAGTCTGAAGTTTTTATGTGCTTCAAACAGTTTCTAGTTTTGGCTAAAAATCTATCAGCATGTAAAATGGGCACCCTCTGTTCTGATCGAGGGGGGCAATATATGTCTTCTAAATTGAATGCATTTTCGGTTGTTCATGGGATAAAAAAGCAGTGTATAGTGCCATATACACCTCAATAGAATAGAGTTGCTAAACAGAATAATAGTTCACTCATGGTGATGGCGAGGTGTATGGTCAAGAGTCAGGCTTTACCACATAGTTTCTGGCTTGAGGCTATCATGTGTGAAGCATATGTACTTAACATGTGTCCCACTAAAGCACTCCAGTCTATCACTCCATGTGAGGCTTGGCATGGTCGCAAGCAATTTGTATCTCATCCACGTGTTTTTGGTTGTTTGGCATATGCATTAGTTCTTGAACAACAACGTAAAAAATTAGATTGTAAAGTAGTGAAATGTATTTTTGCTGGATAGAATTGTGAAAGCAAAGGCTATCGTCTATATCATCCACAGACTAAATGCATTTTGGTTAGCCATGATGTTGTTTTTGTGGAAGATGCTATTCAACCATTACTTTCATGTACTAAGGATACATCAGTTAGCTCCAAAGATATGTATGACACTTTGTTGCCTCTTTTTATAGGTGGACAATCTAGTGCTGGTCTTAATGAGCCAACTTCCCAGCCTTTACAGGTTTCATGTGATGATGCAAATCATTCCATTTTTTATGCAAATTTGCATAATGCACTTGTTAATGAGAGAGATGATATTGAAGAGGCAAAAACTATGCCAAAATGGTTGGTGCAAACTTTGCATGACAACAAATTAGATTCACCTCTGTCATATCGTACTCGTTCATGCTCTCATAGTGCCTCTTTTGCATCAAATTTCTATGCTATGGCTGTCTCTAGTCTCTGTGATGAGAATGAGCCTGTTTCATTTGATCAAGCAAAAAAATTCTCAAAATTGGATGGCTGCTATGTAATCTGAATATGATGCTATAATGAAGAATGGTACGTAGTCTTTGTATGGATTTCCTCTTGGCAAGAATGCCATTGACACTAAGTGGGTATACAAGCTTAAGCGTAAGCTTGATGGAAGAGTTGAGAGGTATAAGGCTAAGCTTGTTGCAAAGGGTTATGCTCAGGAAAGAGGAATTGATTTTGATGAGACCTTTGCTCCTACTTGCCGAATGACTACTGTTCGTAGAATTTGTGCACTTGCAACTCATCATGGTTGGAATGTACATTAGTTGGACATTCAAACTCCATTTTTGAATGGTGATTTGCATGAAGAAGTGTATGTTCTTCATTCCCATGGCTTTGTGCACAAAGGGCATGAAAACCAAGTGTGTAGGTCAAAGAAGGCATTATATGGTTTAAAACAAGCACCACGTGCTTAGTATGAAAAGATAGATGCCTATCTGATTGCACATGATTTTGAGAATAATCCAACTGAAAGCACCTTATATGTTAAGTGCGCTAATGATGTGCTTCTGATCATTGTTGTGTATGTTGATGACATGCTGCTCACTAGTCCTCATGAGAAGCATATTGCTGATTTTAAGGTTGATCTTCATGCCTCGTTTGAGATGTTAGATTTGGGGCATTTGCATCATTATTTGGGCATCCAGTTTATGCAAGTTGATGGCAGAATAGCTCTGTGTCAAACAAAATATATTGATATATTATTGTAGTGTTTTGGCCTTGAAGACTGCAAACCTATTGCCATTCCTATTGAGACAGGTTTACGATTGAGTCTTCATGATGCTGGAGATGCATTTGATGCTATTCTCTATCATCAGGCTATTGGATGCTTGATTTACTTATGCATTATTGGGCCAGTTATTCAGTTTGTTGTCTCATAGATGAGCATGTTTATGCATTGCCCATGTGTCAAGCATTGGTAGGTGGTTAAGCGTATCTTTCACTACTCGAGTGGTATCCGACTAGTTGGATTGTTTTATCCCAAGGGGAGATCACTACCACCAGATATACATGCTTTTTCTGACTCTGACTGGGCTAGTTGCTATGACACTTGTATGTTCACCAGGTGCGTTTGCTTCGTGCTTGGTAGCTCAGCAACCTACTGTGGCCACTTCGAAGGGGAGATCATCACCGCTACTTGAGTGGTGCTTTTGCTACTTGAGTGCTACCCGACTACTTGGATTGTTTTATCCCAAGATCTATGAACATAGTTCTCCAAATAACTCTCTAGCTTTTCACATAGCTCTAGCATAACTCAAGGAAGAATTTTCTTGAGTTTTGAAAAATGTAGACCTCTCTAACTCTAATTTTAGGCTATTTACAAGAGAAAACATATCCATTTCAGACTCTTTTTTCATCTCTCTCTCTCTCTCTCTCTCTCTCTCTCTCTCTCTCTCTCTCTCTCTCTCTCTCTCTCTCTCTCTCTCTCTCTCTCTCTCTCTCTCTCTCTCTCTCTCTCTCTCTCTCTCTCTCTCTCTTTCTCTCCCTCCCTCCCTCCCTCCCTCCCTCCCTCTCTCTCTCTCTCTCTTTCTCCCTTTCTTTGAACTCTTCAAGTTAGTGATGTGTGTGAACACACTAGGACCATCGTGGCACTTTTTTCCCTCGTTAGGAGGATTTTTCACCCGATTTATATATATGCCTATTGCCCTAACAAGTCACTTATCTTTGTAAATTCTAGTGGTAATACATTTAGTATTGTGTGTTGTGCTCCAAGATTCTCCTTCTTCCTTGTGCTTTTTGTGTGCTTCCACAGACCTCGAACTCCAATAGTTGGTATCAAAGCAAGTCGCTGCTTCATCTAAGGCATCGTCAATGCCTCTCCGAACACAGTCTTAGAATCGCACAAAATTTGGTGAGCATCTTTTTGTGCCAAAAATATATACAGGTTTCCGTTCATTAGTATAAGGGCCTCGAAATCTGTTACAGGTTTAGTAGAATTTGACAGAGTAGTTAAACTCTTTGAGATATAGTCATTTTTTTGCATCAAGGTATTTTAGTCAGTGGCCATTGTTGGTGCAATTCAAGCCATCACACTTGGCTAGGACATTTGATTTGAAGAGTCCACATAAGGGAAGATGCATAGGAACTTATGCTTAAAGTTTCTTACCATTTACTCTTTTGTAAAAGTCTAGAATGACTTGGCATCTCATGTAATCACACCAACTTGATTAGTCGTGGATTCTTAGTTGAGTTAATGGAGAGAATATCTCCCTACTTTTAGTAGAGATATTCTAGGGAGCCTAAGTTTGAATTTGAAATTCAAATTAACCTTCAACTCATATAAAAAGTGAAGGCAAAACTCGCGGGTCTGTGTGTCACTCACTTTAGCTCACTCCCCGAGGCATTCTACTGTTGTAATTGTGTGTGTGTTAGTGCTACTCCATAGCCTACACCACCACACCTCAATTAGCTATGCTTGTCATGCTAATGAGCTTGTATAATCATATCAATCAATAGATATATACACATTCATCATATCTGGTTCTCTGTGTTTTCTACTTCAAGTCTGTCAACTTCCAGGAAGCATTTCTCAGTGCTCACTGAACCAAATCAAGAGTTTAATAGCTCGTTGGAACCAGCTCAAGGCCTTCTATAAGCATACAAAATTTCAGAAGATTTCATTCAGCCATGTTTGAAAAATCGGCTTCGAAGTCACCTCTGGTCTATCTCTGCAACTCTCCTAAAAAGTCGGGGGTAATCATAATTTTGCTAAATCAATTTCTCTGGATGTGGTTTATCATTTCTTCTCATTTCACTTGCAAATGGTAGCTCATTAAGGTACTTTAATACTCCCAAAAGGAATTGTTTCAATTGCAAGTGTGCTGGTCACACTGAGCATAACACTGAGCAGGTATCATTACAGAAATAGCAAGTTTTCTAGAATTTGTGAAGTGCAAAGTTGTCTGTTTGATTTGGTCATTACACAAATCATTTGCAAAGCACATATATGCTTTCTTGGTATCATTTGAAAGCTCAAGGTGTGTACTAAGCATTTCTGGAATCAAAGGAGGGCTGGTGTGAAGCAGGTATAGCAGCACCAACTCATTTCTTGAGTGCATCCAACCATCACTCCCAACAGTGGTATCAGAGCAAAGAAGGTAAACATGGGTGATGGATTTCCTTCATTCATTGACAAATTGGACAGGAACAACTACCAAGCTTGGTCATTGAGAATGAAGACCTATCTACAAGGCAGAAGTTTATTTGGATACATATCAAGAGATGAGGAATTACCCTCATTCAAAACTAGAGGACTACCCACAAAGGATGAACATGAAAAACTCAACCAATGGTGTGCAAAGGATGCTTTGGCAAGGTCTTACCTTCTTAACTCTATATCTGATTTTCTTTTACCTCATGTAAGGAATTGTAAGACTTCCCAAGAGACTTGGGAAACCTTGTCAAACTATTTTTCTTCCAACACAAGGGCCAGGAAGAATCAATTGTGGATTGAATTCACAACCCTTAGGAAGCAACCCAAGCAATCAGTCTCAGAATATGTGACAAAGATTAAAGATGTGGCAGACCAATTAGCAAGCATTGGAGAGGAGATTGAAGAGGAGCAAATAGTCAGGCAAGTAACAAATGGACTCAAGGAAGATGATAAGTGGGAAAGTTTCACCACTGCAATGGACCTCTATATGGACATGCATACCCCAGATCTCACAACACTCATGGGCCAACTATTCACACATGAAGCAAAGTTTACAAAGTCAGGAGATCAATCAAAAGGTAACAACCCCTCTGCAACAGCGTAACGACTGGAAATGCTTATGAATGAATGACTCTCCTCCCAACCTTATGCCTGTATATATAGCTGCTTGAACTAATGAGGACCACAAATGTAACTAGAGTCCACAAGTGCATGTGCAATCTCCTCCATTCCTTTCATATCCACCACTAGAGTCTATTAGTGGTTGGAGTGAGCTCGACCACTACTTTAGTACCTTCCACTAGAGTCCACTAGTGGTTGTTGTACTCACCTCTTGAGTTAAGTCCACTGGACTCAAGTTAACTCACGTTAACTTGAGTTAGAAGGCTCTAGAGCTCTTTGGGCAAAACTCTCTTCCCATGCTTCCCATGGGAGTTGAACCCAAGACCTCCTCCTTCACAACCATGAGACTTAACCACTAGGCTAAGTGGATTACTTGAATATGAGAGCACATGACTTATGCTTGAGTCTACTCTTGAGATCTTTGGTCCTAGAGACGAGTGACCAAACGGTATCCAATTTCAGATCTGTCTGAAGCCGTCGGATCCCTAGACCATAGACTTACTTTATTACATTCTTCCCCCCTTGGGAAAGATTTTCGTCCTCAAAAATAAAGCTATATATATAACTGTAGGCAACCCCCGAGCCTCATGTTCTAAACTTGAAGAACATGCATTCATTCAATCAGGTTATTTACTTAGAAGCTTGAAAGTAAAAACCTTCTTTAGTTGGGACCAACTTAAAACTTGAAAGCTGGAAAACGTCGTTGGATTGTGGAAACTTTTTCCCATGTTGAATTTTCTTCAGTTCCATCCTTCCATTTTACTAAGCACTCTTCATACAAGTGGCTTCTTGTACGTTTATCTCGGGTGCGAAGTATTCTTTCAGGTTCATGAGGAACTGTTTCATTTACTGGAATAGGAAGTATAACCTGTTGTCCAACTAGATTATCTGAATCTGTTAGACTCTTCCTAAGTCGACTAACATGGAACACTGGATGAATCCAACTATCATCTGGAAGTTGTAGTTCATAAGCCCACAAACCAACTTTCTTGGTGATTGGAAAAGGACCGCAATACCTAGGTGACAACTTGGCACATTGACCAGTCTTGAATTTTTCCGATCTTTCAGGAATACGAAGATAAACTTGATCACCAACCTGAAAACTAACATCTCTACGCTTCGGATCGGCATAAGCCTTTGCACGATCTTGGGCTTTCTTTAGGTTTTCTTTAGCTAACTTGAGCTTAAAGTTCATGTCTTCAAGGAACTCTTGAGCTGCTTGAACTCGTTCATTATGAAGTCCTACTGCATAAGGAGATCTAGGCTGGAAACCATACATCAACATGAATGGGCTAAATTCAGTTGATGAATTCTTGGCACTATTATAGGCAAATTCAGCTAATGGAAGATAATCTTCCCAGTCAGTCTGTTTGGAAGTAACATAAGCTCTGAGTATGTCTTCCAAAATCTGATTGACTTTCTCTGTTTGTCCATCCGTCTGGGGATGTTCAGCTGTACTTAAACTTAGTTTAGTTTCAAGTCTACTAAAGACTGCTCGCCAAAAATGACTTGTAAATCGAGCATCTCTATCAGAAACTATGTCTACTGGAAGACCATAGAGTCTATAAAGTTGATTTACAAATATTTTTGCAAGTTTTGGAGTCTTATAAGTAGTCTTGACTGGAATAAACTGAGCAAGTTTAGTCAATCGATCAACTACAACCCAAACTGAATCAAAGCCCTTCTGAGTGCGGGGTAATCCAGAAATGAAATCCATGGAAATACTTTCCCACTTTCCTTTGGGAATTTCCAATGGATGCAGCAATCCTCCAACTTTAAGTCGTTCAAATTTATTTACTTGACATTTATGGCACTTAGATACATAGTTTTGCACATCTCGATGTAAACTAGGCCAATAAAAATGTCTTTTTACTAACTCATAGGTTCTGTTAATACCAGGATGTCCTGCACTTGGAGCATCATGGCATTCGAAAAGTACTTGATTGCGTATGTCCAAGGTACTTGGAACACAAACCTTACCTTTATAAAGCAAACATTCATCTTGGAGAGAATAGTGTTTAAACTTTCTTTCAGAAGTACTTGCTTCATTTTGTTTGTCTTGTTCAGCTGCTTTCCATGCTTGACTGAAGCTTGGATCCTCTTTGCAGCTTCCTTTCAAAGTTGAAATAAATTCACTTTGAATTTGTACAAAACTTAGATTGTTCAGCATAGGCATCCGACTTAAGGCGTCTGCCACTGCGTTGAACTTTCCTTTTCTATACCTGAGTTCATAATCGAACTCTTGCAACTGCTCGGCCCACCTCGCTTTTCTACCTCTTAGATCAGGTTGGTTTGCAAACCACTTTATGCTCTCTTGATCAAAAACTATGGTCAGCTTTGATCCATATAGATAATGGCGCCATTTCTTCAGAGCATTGATAATAGCGAACATCTCTCGCTCATAGGTAGAGTAATTTTGCTGAGCAGGACTTAGCTTTCTACTCTCGAAAGCTATTGGTCGACCATCTTGGCTTAGTACTGCTCCTACTGCAGATGAACTTGCATCTGTCTCTAATTGGAAAGGCTTGTTCGGATCTACAATTTGTAGAACCGGGGCCGAAGCTAAAGCAAGTTTCAGTTCTTGAAAACTCTTTGCTTGCTCTTCTTTCCAATTTAACTTCTGATGCTTCCCTTTGAGTTGATCAGTCAAAGGTACTGCAATCTTGGCATATCTAGCCACAAACTTCCGATAATATCCTGCCAATCCGAGAAAACTTTGTAATTCTCAAACCGTCTTGGGCTCAGGCCATTCAAGAATCGCTTGGACCTTTTCAGGGTCAACTTTGATTCCGTCCGCGGACATAATATGACCTAAATACTTTACTTCTGGGGTAAAGAATTCACATTTTGACTCTTTACCGTAAAGTTTATTATCGCGAAGAAGTTGAAAAACTTTTTTCAAGTGCTCTAAGTGACTTTCATGATCTTTACTGTAGATCAGAATATCATCGAGAAAATCTACAACAAATTTTCCCAGATACGGCTTCAGCACTTGATTCATCAAAGTCATAAATGTTGCGGGTGCATTTGTCAACCCGAACGGCATCACTAAAAACTCGTAGTGACCAAACTTTGTTCGAAAAGCTGTTTTAGGAATATCATCATCTTTGATCCTGATCTGATGATAACCTTGGCGTAAATCAATCTTAGAAAAGACTGTAGCCCCTTTTAAACTATCGAAAAGATCTTCGACTAGTGGCATGGGATACTTGTTCTTTATCGTAAGATTGTTTAACGCCCTATAATCTACGCACAGCCTCATAGTTCCATCTTTCTTTTTCACTAGAAGGATGGGTGCTGCCCATGGAGACTGGCTTGGGCGGATAAATCCTTTATCCAAATACTCTTGGATTTGATTTTCCACTTCTTGATTCTGGACATAGGGGAGGCGGTAAGGGTTTTGAGATTTTGGCTTGGTACCCGGAAACAGATCTATACTGTGATCAATGTTTCCACGAGAGGGTGGCAAGCCGTAGGGGAGTTCCTTAGGGAACACATCTTTAAATTCCTTCATTAAATTGTTAAATTTAACATGAACTTCTCGAGGAATAAAGGACGAGACATAAGAAACTTGATTTATATTATCAGAATCTATTACATCGGTGCCAAGGACAAGAAAAGCTTGGGTCCTGGCTTCATTATTTACAAGTTTCTTAAGTTCAGTGTATGATATCAAAGGGATACTTGGAACATCATGCTCACCCTTGATCTTATACACAACACCGTCACGCTGGAATTCCAAAGTATTTGTAAAATAACACCTGGTCAATGAAGGACCTAGACTCCATAGCCACTCTCTCCCTAAAACAAGATCTACCCGATCCATGTTCATGATTTGGAAGTCCAAGGTATCTTGAAATCCTTGGATTTCTAGTTCCAAATTACATATCATTGTGTCCCAAACACGGGTGTCTTGACCGTGCATCATGGAGACAATGTATTTATGAGGAGATGGTTCCTGAGGAAGAGCCAATTTTTTTACTAACGCATAATTGATAAAATTATGCGTAGCAGAATCATCCACCATTATCCGAATGGTGTGTCCTTTTACTGATCCATGCAACTTGACCAAATCATGTGGACCAAACTCTTGAGGTTGCCACATGTTTTTGGAAATTTGGCATGAATGGGTACTGTCGCAGTGCATAATCTGAACCTTCTTTGCACTTGAATTTGCATCCAAGTTCAAAGATTGAATCAGATTGATTTGCTGCTTACCCTTTCTTTCTCTTCCGACTGGACAGGCACGGCTTCGATGTCCAGGCTTGAGACATTTAAAGCACAAATTTTCTTTTTTCGCTTTATCATGATCTTCTGGAGAAAGGATGTGTCTAAAAATACGAGGTTTCTTAGACACTCTTTCATTAGATCTAGTCCCTTTGCCCTTACGCTTAAAGTTATTCTTCGGGGAATAACTGCTTTCCTACGGGACATCCAAACGTGAATTGTCCTCATAAATCTGTGCGACCTTAATCGCCTCTTCAAGGGATTTAGGCGCATGCCTCTTAACTTCACTTCGAATTCGCTGGTTAAGTCCTCTGACAAAACCGCGAAGTCGATGGAAGTCATCTAAATTCTTTAACTTCAGAATTACATCTCTGTATTCTGAAATATACACCAATAGCGGTCTACCCTTCTGCTGAATTTTATCCCAAGCTTCCCAATTGCGTTCCTCCTCATTCTCGGGGAGAAACTCTTTCTTGAAAAGATGGGAAAATTCATTCCAAGTGGTGGGTTTCTTGTGAGTCTCAGAGAGACTCATCCACCATGTATAAGCTTTCGGTCCTAGCGATAAACTGGCTTCTACTACCCTCACATGATCCGGGGTATGTTTGAGTTCATGGACATCTTTCCATTTCTCTAAGAAAGTCAAAACCGCGTCCTTATTCCTATCCTTATCCTCTCCAGAGAAATAAGGAGGACGGATCTCCTTTCCCAAGGAAAGATCCACAGGGCGGTTATGAGTTTCTAACATACCTACCGAAGCAACGCACAAGGGAGTAGAAGACGCTAGACTCAAACGGCTCATACTTCCCGCTAAAGGAAACATGTCTATTTGGGGAGAGGATAATCCCTTATCCTTTTCCATCCTAACAGACATTGGTGAAGTTGCGATCGTATCTGTGTGACTACCTAAAATAGTCTTACTGAAATCCTTAGGCGTCTGAAGTAAGTTCAGAATGGCCTTAAGGTGATCCTGGATTCCATCAACAGATTGACGGAGTACTGCAACCTCATCCGGAACACTGGACAACCGTCCAAGCTTTTGCTCAACTAGCAACATCCTACTCTCCATATCTTTCCTCTCGTTTAGAGTAGTGATTGTTTCCCCTTTACTCGCAAATTCCTCAACGTCTAATGCTACAATCGTCGCTGATTCTATTTTAGATGCATCAGACGCATGACTAGTATTTGAAACCATAGGTGCAGATGAATGCAATGCACGTGCAACTATTGGTGGTCTAGGCATGAATGAGGATGTTACTAAAATAGAATCAGCGACGATTGTAGCATTAGACGTTGAGGAATTTGCGAGTAAAGGGGAAACAATCACTACTCTAAACGAGAGGAAAGATATGGAGAGTAGGATGTTGCTAGTTGAGCAAAAGCTTGGACGGTTGTCCAGTGTTCCGGATGAGGTTGCAGTACTCCGTCAATCTGTTGATGGAATCCAGGATCACCTTAAGGCCATTCTGAACTTACTTCAGACGCCTAAGGATTTCAGTAAGACTATTTTAGGTAGTCACACAGATACGATCGCAACTTCACCAATGTCTGTTAGGATGGAAAAGGATAAGGGATTATCCTCTCCCCAAATAGACATGTTTCCTTTAGCGGGAAGTATGAGCCGTTTGAGTCTAGCGTCTTCTACTCCCTTGTGCGTTGCTTCGGTAGGTATGTTAGAAACTCATAACCGCCCTGTGGATCTTTCCTTGGGAAAGGAGATCCGTCCTCCTTATTTCTCTGGAGAGGATAAGGATAGGAATAAGGACGCGGTTTTGACTTTCTTAGAGAAATGGAAAGATGTCCATGAACTCAAACATACCCCGGATCATGTGAGGGTAGTAGAAGCCAGTTTATCGCTAGGACCGAAAGCTTATACATGGTGGATGAGTCTCTCTGAGACTCACAAGAAACCCACCACTTGGAATGAATTTTCCCATCTTTTCAAGAAAGAGTTTCTTCAATCGCCAGATTTGAGCACAAGAAGAATTTTTTCAGGCTTCTGAGCGTGAACGCCCGTGGATGTGTTGGGTAGTTGGTTGCGCCCTTGTTGGGGGGGCGAGGGATCGAATCCCCTCAGTCACACGAGAGAGTATAAACTTTTTTATCTACTAATTGAGATCTTCTTCAGCAAGGACTTCGGTCAATACGTTCTGCTGCGGTAACCCTTCACGCGGATGATGACGCCCTTGTGGATAGAGCAGCGCGCTCCTAACAGGGGGCGGGAGTTCGAATCCTGCCGGCTCACAGTAGAGATGACGTTGCTTTTTTTGTGCTACGCTTCTCTAAGCTAATCCAAAGCGAGGAAATCGGCAAGCTTCTCTCATCATCTACGAGTAGGATGCTTCTATGTCGTAGAAGAAGCAATGGACACGCAAGATGAAGAAGAAGGGAGCTATGGAGAATGAAGCTCTGATACCAATGCAACAGCGTAACGACTGGAAATGCTTATGAATGAATGACTCTCCTCCCAACCTTATGCCTGTATATATAGCTGCTTGAACTAATGAGGACCACAAATGTAACTAGAGTCCACAAGTGCATGTGCAATCTCCTCCATTCCTTTCATATCCACCACTAGAGTCTATTAGTGGCTGGAGTGAGCTCGACCACTACTTTAGTACCTTCCACTAGAGTCCACTAGTGGTTGTTGTACTCACCTCTTGAGTTAAGTCCACTGGACTCAAGTTAACTCACGTTAACTTGAGTTAGAAGGCTCTAGAGCTCTTTGGGCAAAACTCTCTTCCCATGCTTCCCATGGGAGTTGAACCCAAGACCTCCTCCTTCACAACCATGAGACTTAACCACTAGGCTAAGTGGATTACTTGAATATGAGAGCACATGACTTATGCTTGAGTCTACTCTTGAGATCTTTGGTCCTAGAGACGAGTGACCAAACGGTATCCAATTTCAGATCTGTCTGAAGCCGTCGGATCCCTAGACCATAGACTTACTTTATTACACCCTCTGCTCTCTATACTGATAAGAAAGTTAAGGATAAAGGTAAAGGGAAGAAACAGGATGAAGAAGGCTCTACCTCTCAAGCTAATTATGCAGGGAGAGGTAGATCATCAAGAGGAAGAGGCAGAGGAGGTAAGTCAGGTAGGGGGAGACCCTACAACTCATCACCATGCAACATTTGTGGATTGTCCAATCATACCACAGATGAATGCTACAAGAACTACAAGAATCAGAGAGGAAGAGGCTACTCAAGAGGTGGATACTCTGAAGGGAGAGGCAGATTCAACCAACATCAAAGCTACAATGGATACAACAATCAATACAACAACAACTACAATCACAACCACAATGGTAACTACCAAGGTGGATTCAGAAATAGAAGAGACTACAACAACTACACAGAGGAGCAAGATGACTCCCTATTAATCATGAATATGACCTCCAAGGCAGGTACAAATGATGATCATTTATATTATATTGACTCAGGATGTTCTAACCATGTAGCTGGCAATGTGGCACTACTTTCTGATTTGGAAGAACCCAAAGGCAAACATCAGGTACAGACAGGTGATGACACTAAACACTCTCTTGTAAAGATTGGAAATGTGAAGACATGTGATGGTAACCAGAACCTATTGAGCAGGGTACTCTATGTACCAACCATCACTAAGAATCTAATGAGTGTTGGTCAGATTGTGGAGAAAGGTTTGCAGGTCAGATTCACACAACATGGAGCATATGTGGAGGACCCAAGACATGGATTCAGAAGGATAGCCAAAGGGGAGAAATTAGGTAGATTGTTTACTTTTGAGCTAGAAGACACCAAGAACATTGCTTTGTATAATTACAAGGATCAAACACTTTCAGAGTTAGAAATATGGCACAAGAGATTAGGGCACATAGGTGAAAGAACCCTAAAGCAAATGTGCAGGGATCAATGTGTGCTTGGGATACCTAATGTGTCCAAGCAACACATGATTTACAAGTGTGGATCATGTCAATTTGGTAAGTCTCACAGGTTACCCTATTCAAGGAAAGGTTTCATGCATGAAGACTACCTAGACTTGGTACACACAGATGTTTGGGGACCTAGTAAGGACCCTTCTATTTCAGGTTCAAGGTATTATGTGTCCTTCATTGATGACTATAGCAGATGGACCATTTTATACTTTATGAAGCATAAAGATGAAGTGTTTAATTGTTTCAAGAGGTATCTTGCACTTGTTGAAAATCAAACAGGAAGAAGCTTGAAGAGGTTAAGGTCAGATGGTGGAGGAGAATACTTCTCCAATGAGTTTGAAGATTTCTTGCAGGAAAGAGGCATCAAAAGGGAGATTACTACAAGGTACTCACCTGAACAAAATGGGGTAGCTGAAAGAAGGAATAGACTCATTGTAGAAACAGCTAGGTCTATGCTTAATGAAAAGAAGTTGCCAAATTATCTTTGGGCAGAGAGTGTATCCACTGCCACCTATCTTATCAACAGGTTGCCATCCAAACCACTTGATGGCATGACACCATATGAAGCTTGGCATGGTAAGAGACCTTCTCTGGATCATTGCAAAATCTTTAGTTGTGTAGCATATGTGCATATTCCCTCACAGGTAAGGGGAAAGCTAGACCCTAAGGCTGAAAAATGTATCTTCATTGGTTATGATTTGAACCAAAAGGGATACAGATTCTACAACCCAACAAACAAAGATTTCAAGGTAAGCAGAGATGTCATCTTTGATGAGAATGACTCATGGTATGAGAATGAATGCAGGAAGATTAGTCTACCCTATGACATGGAAGAGGATTTCCCAAAGCTCACCAAGGAGGAATCAATTCAGAAAGAAGATTCAAGCTCAGATGATGATGATACAATAAATCTTGAGGAGTTCAAGGCTTGGAAATCCAAAGGGAAGATGAAGATGAAGCAACTAGAAGATAAACCAGAATCCTCAACTCAAGCAATGAGGAGATCTCAGAGAGAAAAGAAGAAGCCTATCAGATTTGGGTATGACACATCACTTGTAACTAAACATTCTGTATATCTTGCAAAGGACTTGTTGAATGAAGAACCAGGAACCTATGAAGAAGCAATCACCAAACCAGAGTGGAAAGAAGCCATGGAAGTATTTCTTAGGTCTTGAGTTAGTCTACACCAACTCAGGTATATATATCACTCAAAAGAAGTATGTGCAGGATATGGTCAAGAAGTTTGGCTTGCAGGATGCTAAAGTATCTACTAATCCAATGGAGGTCAACCTAAAGCTAAGTGCTCATGAAGGAGAAGAAGTCCAAGACATCACAGGATACCAAAGTATGGTAGGTAGTTTGAACTATGCTACCTTGACAAGAATTGACATAGCATATGGAGTTAGTGTGCTTAGTCAATTCATGCACAAACCAAGGGTACCTCACCTAGAGGCAGCAAAGAAGATCTTGAAGTATCTGAAGGGAACTCAAATTCATGGTTTGTACTTTCCTTATACCTCAGATATTGACATTAAAGTTTACTCAGATGTAGATTGGGCAGGATGCAAGGATGATAGGAGGAGCACATCAGGATACATTTGTTTTGCAGGAGATAAGCCTATTTCTTGGTCAGCCAAGAAACAACCTACAGTGGCATTGTCTTCCACTGAAGCAGAGTATAGAGGGCTTGCCAATGCTACTCAAGAAGCTATCTGGTTGAAGCTTCTATATACAGAGTTAGGCCTATATACAAGGCCACCAATCATCTTTGGAGATAACACTAGCTCTCTTCACCTTGCAGCCAACCCAATATATCATGCCAGAACCAAACACATAGAGGTTCATTACCACTATGTGAGGGAGAAGTTACTTAGCAAAGAGATTCAATTGACATATGTGTCTACTAATATGCAATGTGCAGATTTACTCACTAAAGCATTGGATGGAAACAAGCTATGCAGATTCAAATCCATGATTGGATTACAGGATGTGATTGAAGACTAAAGATGTATTGGTTGCAAAAGGATTATGGAATATTGTGCAAGGCGTTGAAAAACATCTTATTACACCTGCAAACATAGTTGCTAAAGGTGATGCAGATAGCATTGAAGATGAAGATATTCTTCATGTTCCTATTCATGTTGCAGTTCTTGATGCACCTACTATAGAGCAAATTTGTTGGGATAATAGAGATGCTCAACCACATGCATTGATAGCCTTGTTTATCAAACGTGCCATTATTCCTCACATTCGCTCTTGCAAAATAGCTAAGGATGCTTGGGATACACTTAACACTTTATACCAGGGAAGGAATGAGGCTCGTGTTGCTTACCTCTAAAAAAAGTTGGAGAATGAGCACATGAATGAAGGTGATTCCATGGACAGTTTTCTAACAAAGATCAAATATTTGAAAGAACAATTGATTTCTGCTGATGAAGTCTTGCCTAACAGTTCACTTGTGCAGAATGTTCTGAATGGTCTTCCGGATTCATATTAGAGTTTCACTTCTACTCTTTGGTTGATGATGAAAGGCAATCCAAATGCCTTAACATTTGAGGAGTTAGTCTTTGTTCTATTGCAAGAAGATCAGTCTAGGCAGAACAGGTCCATTATGCGTGTTGCAAATCAAGCTTTCCTAGTTAGTCAGAAGGGCAAAGGTAAATGGAGCTCTTCTACTTGTAAGCAAAAATTTGCTAATTCTGCACAAACAAAGAAGGATGATAGAGATGACAAGAAAATAAACAAGCAAAAATTGTTTTGCAAGTACTATAAAGCAAATGATCATATCATAAAGACTTGTCCAAAATTGGCTGCAAAAGAGGCAAAGAAAAAAGGGGGTTGGAATGGTTGTTGCAGAGGCCTCTACACCAAAAATAGAGTTTACTAGTCTAGTGCAGAATGAAGAATGGGCGTTTACTATTGTTTGCAATTTTGACCCATCTTCTCGTGAATAGTGTATGTTTGTAGTAGACTTTGATGTTTGGTACTTTGATCGTGGGACAACCAAACATATTACCTCACAATGGAGTTTCTTCACTTCATTGGAGCATGCTCCTAGAGGGAATACTGTCACATGTGCCAATAACTCCTTTGATCCTATCATGGGAGTTGGTAAGGTCATTCTGACTAGTGCTTATGGTAGTTCTTTTACATTGATCGGATGCTTTATTTGTGCGAGGCATCAAGAAGAATTTGTTATCGGTTTTAGCTTTAACCAAGATTTGCTTGGTTGTGAAATTTGTTGATGACAGATGTACAATTTATGATCTATCAAATGGTGATCTGATTATTACTTCTGGCATTTTATGTTGTGGGTTGTATAAGCTCATAGACTATCAAAAATCTATGAATGATTTGGCATGTGCAGTACATGATTCTCAAGCTATTTCAGATGCAAAGCTTTGGCATGCACGCTTTGATCATCTCAATTTTGCTAGTTTGCTATGCCTATAGAAATCTGAAATGGTGTCCTCTTTTCCCAAACTTGAGGCACCCGATAAACATGTCTGTGAAGGCTGTATTTTGGGCAAAATGCGATGTTCCTCCTTTCCAAAAGATGGTTCAATTCGAGCTAATCAGAAATTGCAACTTGTTCACAATGATGTATGTGGTCCTATGTAGACACCCTCTTTTGGATACTATCTTTACTTTGTGACTTTCATCGATGATTTTTCTAGGCATGCATGGGTATATCCATTGAAGGCAAAGTCCAAAGTGTTTATGTGCTTCAAACAGTTTTTGGTTTTGGCTGAAAATCTATCAGCATGTAAAATGGGAACCCTCCATTCTGATCAAGGGGAATACATGTCTTCTAACTTTAATGCATTTCTGGTTGCACATGGGATAAAACATCAGTTTACAATGTCGTATACACCACATGCATTAGTGCCTAAACAACAAGATAAAAAATTAGATGATAAAGCAGTGAAATGTATTTTTTTTTCTACAATTCTGAAAGCAAAGGCTATCGGCTGTATCATCCACAGACTAAATGCATTTTGGTTAGCCATGATGTTGTTTTTATGGAAGATTCTATTCAGCCATTACTTTCATGTACCAATGAGACATCAATTAGCTCCAAAGATATATATGACACTTTAATGCCTCTTTTTATAGGTGCACAATCTAGTGCTGGTCTTAATGATGCAACTTCTCAGCCTTTATAGGTTTCATGTGATGATGCAGATCATTCCATTTTTTATGCAGATTTGCATGATGCACTTGTTGGTGAGAGAAGTGGCCACAATAGGCTGCGTCTTGCTCAACCAAGATATGCATGGGCTAGCAAGCATGAAGCAACAGCCACTGGTGGACACATGAGTTTCATAGCAACCAGCCCATTCAAAGTCAAAAAAAGCATGTAAATCTGGTGGTAGTGATCCCCCCAAGAGCTTAGATACGAGAAAATTGTTCATTTTGGAACAAATATATAAGTTAAATGTACAGGAGAATTGGGGACACAATGTCATTAGTAACTCTTCCTTCTTGAGAATAGAGATCTCTCTTTGGCTGCCTATCTTCTTCTTCATCATGCTGTCTTTGTGAGATATCTTATGTGACTTGTTGTGTGTTGTTTGGTTGATCATTTATTTGTAGATTGATTTGAGACTTCTGTGTGAGATCCATATTGAGTTTAATGATCTGTGAGAATATCTTTTCTTGTTTTGAAGAAATTCATCTGTTTCAAAGTGATTCCATTAGTGATTTTCCTTAAGGTAAATCCGTTTCGGTATCGTATTTTGGATTCTACATGAAAAATCGCATGGATTAGACACTTGAATCACTCAATTTGGTGCTATATTCATGGAGTTATGAGCGTTTGAAGTTTCTAGCCATAAGGCTTTACAAAAAGTTATGTTTTTAGAAAAATCGTGTTTTTATCAATTTATAAATTCTCAATGGATCTCATATCAAGGTTGGATTATATCTTTTATGAATGATTGATTTTTGGTTTATTGCATTAGTCTTTAAGCAACAATGCGGCTAACTCATCTTTGGATTGACAATTTGAAGAGGTTTTCTTTTCCTATTGAAGTTCCATCAAGTCACTATTGCTGCAATGGGACATATGTTCTTAAAGGAGTGGAGGTGAAACACACACATACACACAGAGAGAGAGAGAGAGATCAATTGGAGATCCTAGAGGATCAAAGAGGGATACCATCTATGAGAAGCATCATGAAGCATGATCCTTCTTGGCCTCTAGTATGGAACATCATGAAGGACAAGATGACTTGAAAGGAGGTATGTTACATGTATGTAGCTTAAAACTTGAGAATCTATCTCCAAGGTGTCTTTGGGGAGTATCCAAAGTAGCCACTCCAAACACTGTTTCTAGTCAATGATGACCTAGCAGCTAGTCAACTTCTGATGCACACTGCTCTTTATTCGAGTGCTTGTTTTTTTATAAACTATAGTTTGTTGGAAATCTCTTTTTATAAGATTTCCAATGATATGAATATTTTTGGAAATGGAGGAGATTTACTAAGTCTGGATAGAGAATTTATTCTCATGAGTCATCTTTTGGAGAAGCTATGAGGAGTATGATGGCCCTTCACAAGGCAAGGGATGGACGTACCTACTATTTGGAGCTAAGTATTTTCCAAGTTCATGCTTAATTTCAATATTTTGTTTTCTTTTGCTTTCATATAGTTTTCATAAAATCATCATTGAAGCATGGCGTAAGGCTTCAATTTGGATAATGATGAACTTCAAAAAGTTAAGGAAAGGTAAAAGAGATAAATATGAGTATAATGGAAGCAAATCAAGGACTGAAATACTGAAATCAAGGTGAAAGTACTTGCTATTTTTCACTTTGTGCATGAAAAAAAAGAATGATTGATTGTGCATTCCGCTTTCAAAAAGAATGTTTTCAATGCACAAATTCAATTAAAGGATGTCTTTTTGCACAACACCACCTTCTTTTTTTTAGGAAATATTTTTATGCACTCAAGCATGTGCAATAGCATGTTTATACAATAAAAGGAAGCAAAAATAGTGCGTTGTGCATAACACAAATGCATGAAGTGCATGCATGACAAGCATGAGAAATGCTTGAGTTAATTTAGGGCATGTAAAAACATGAAAAAACATGCATGAAAGCATATACATTCGCATGCAAGCACATGCATTTGCATGTATAAGGCATGATTGTTTGCTAGGTAAATAATAGAATGTAGTTTTTGAGTAGTTTACATTTTGGGAGGATTGAAAGAACTAGTTAATTGCAAAGTAATGCTAGGCACAACTTTTCCACTCAAGTTACTAGTAGATTCCTTCTTAAAGGAATAATTAGGTATCACGTACTTTACATAATTAGTCTTGCATAGAAAAGTAAGCATAAAGTGGAAAACCAAGTTACTATTACATTCCAATTAATTTCTTGCCATATTGTTAGGCGAGAGTAGGTGCCTACTTGCAAAATTAGAAAGCTTTATGATGAATCTTAGTTTAGGAGAAATACTTAAAGAATTATAAAGATAAGTTAAAAATGAGATCTTACACTTTCTTATGTAATTTCTCAAGCATGCTAAGTAGGATGATAACTTGAGAGAGTTCCAAAGTTCCATGAGCATTTTGAAATGAGAGCTCTTTCTCGATGCCATTCAAATGCGTAATGGAAACAAAAGAAAAGTAGACAAACTTAAACACAAATTGAACTTTGAAATTCAAGGGAATTGTGTTTAATTCATATATGTATCTATAGTAATGATGTAGAGTGCCAAGAAAAACATGAAAAATTCCAAAGACCTCTTCTTCTTAGAAAAGTTTTGACGTTTCATTTTTAAAGAGTGTATCTTAAAATGAAACCTAGACAAAGTAATCTTTTGGAAGTGAGATAGTTCCTAAAGACAAGAACTTAAAATTAAATATTCTATTATTCTATTTCATGAATGACACCATTCTCCTACCGTATTTAAGATGGACATACCTTTTAGAATGCAAGAAGTTTGGAATTTCCCCAAAACAAGTATAAGTTCATAAATATGCTAGGACAAGTAAATGATCATGTCCTTTTGAAAGATGTTTCATGTTGGTGCAGGACAATCAACGATTGATGATAGTCAAAGAATAAAGCAAAGATCAAATTCTGAGGCTTGAAGATTAGTATATGGTCAGAAGATGAAGACTTGTATATAAATGTACATTAAGCTTGAAATTAGTTCACTTATACCTTTGTAACGGTGACGCATTTTGTTGGTGTGATTCAAGCCTTAACACTTGGCTTGAATATCAACCTTGAAGACTCAACATAAAGCTTGGACCTTGGAAGCCTAGCTTGGATTAATTCATTGAGATATCACTTGAAGAATGAGCCATAGGAACTCATGCTTATGTGTTCTAATTTTTTACTCATTGTAAAAGTCATTGTGACTTGGCATGTACATGTAATCATACCTACTTGGTTAAGTCGTGGGAAATTTGATTGATTGAGTGGGTGAATGATTGAGAAATATCTCATTCACTTTTAGGTACAAGATTCTAGGAGATTTGAATTAGAGTCCAAATTCAAATCCTCACTCAAAACATATATATGTGAAGAAAAAAGTCGCGGGTACATACTTCACTCTTCCCGAGGCATTTATGAGTAAATCTTTGAATGTGTGAGTGCTACACTATAGCCTACACATCTGAGTACCATTAAGCATCACATTCTATGCCAATGGGAATGTACAATCAATAGAGTTAATACATAGCATTACATTCATAATCTCTGGTTTCTCTGAGTGACTACCTTCAACTCTGTCAACTTCCAAGAGGCATATCTCAAGATCTACTGAACCAAATTGGATGATTCAAAGTGCATTGGATTCAGCTCAAAGTCTACTATACACCTACAAAATTTCAAGGCCATTGGATCAACCATTACAAAGAAATCTCAATCGAGGTGTTCACTGGTCTGTGACTGTAAGTCTCCTAAAAAGTCAGGGGTGTACCTTATTTTGCTAAAGTGATTTCTCTGAGTATAGTTTATCATTTCTTTTCATTCCACTTGCAAATGGAAGCTTACTAAGCTAATAGAATATCTCTAGAAGGAATTTTGCTAATTGTAACTACTCTGGTCATACTGAGCATAACACTGAACAGGTGTCAATACCAAAATAGCAAGTTTTTCAGGATTTTTGAAGTCACAAGTAGTCTGTCTTGATTTGATCATTACTTATAACATTTGCAAAGCACATATATGGTTTCTTGGTATCATTTGGAAGCTCAAGGAGTCTACTAAGCATTTCTGGAATCAAAGGAGGGCAGGTGTGAAGCAGGTCTAGCAGCACCAACTCATTTCTTGAGTGCATCCAATCATCACTCACAACAGTGGTATCAGAGCATATAAGGTAACATGGGTGATGGTTTCCCTTCCTTCATTGACAAATTAGACAGGAACAACTACCAAGCTTGGTCTCTAAGGATGAAGACCTATCTACAAGGAAGGATCTTGTATGGATTCATATCAGGAGATGAGGAATTGCCCTCATTTAAAGCTAGAGGTCTACCCACCAAGGAAGAGCAAGAGAGACTCAATCAATGGTGTGCAAAAGATGCTTTGGCAAGGTCATATCTTCTAAACTCTATTTCTGATTTCCTTCTACCACACATAAGGAATTGCAAAACTTCCCAAGAGACTTGGGAAACCTTGTCAACTTATTTTTCATCAAGCACAAGGGCCAAAAAGAATCAGCTATGGATTGAGTTTACCACTCTTAGGAAGCAATCAAAGCAATCTGTTTCAGATTTTGTCACTAAGGTCAAAGACATTGCAGACCAACTTGCAAGTGTTGGAGAAGAGATTGAGGAAGAGCAAATAGTCAGACAAGTAATCAATGGACTAAAGGCAGATGACAAGTGGGAGAGCTTTACCACAGCAATGGACTTATACATGGACATCCAAGCACCTGATCTAACAACTCTGATTGGACAACTCTTTACACATGAAGCTAAGCTTACAAAGAATGGAGAGCAATCAAAAGGTAACAATCCCTCTCCCCTTTATACTGATAAGAAGATAAAAGATAAAGGCAAAAGTAAGAAGGTTGATGAAGAAGGCTCTACCTCCCAAGCAAACTATGCAGGGAGAGGTAGATCTTCAAGAGGTAGGGGCAGAGGAGGTAAGTCAGGTAGGGGGAGACCCTACAACCAACCTCCATGCAATATTTGTGGCTTGTCTAACCATACCACAGATGAATGCTACAAAAACTATAAAAACCAAAGAGGAAGAGGTCACCAAAGAGGAGGATACTCTCAAGGCAGAGGCAGATTCAACCAATCTCAAGGCTACCATGGCTACAACAATAATTATAACAACAGCTACAATCACAATGGCAACTATCAAGGTGGATACAGAAATAGGAAAGACTACAACAATTATGCAGAGGAGCAAGATGACTCTCTATTGATCATGAATATGACTTCTAAGTCAGGTATCAATGATGATCACTTATTCTATATTGATTCTGGTTGCTCTAATCATGTAGCTGGAAATGTTGCATTACTTTCTGATTTGGAAGAGCCCAAAGGCAAGCACCAAGTGCAGACAGGTGATGACACTAAACATTCAGTTGTTAAAGTAGGCAATGTCAAAACTAGTGATGGTAATCAGAATCTATTGAGCAGAGTATTGTATGTTCCAACAATCACCAAGAATCTGATGAGTGTAGGTCAGATTGTGGAAAAAGGTCTACAGGTCAGGTTTACTCAACATGGTGCATATGTGGAGGATCCAAGACATGGATTCAGAAGGATAGCCAAGGGAGAAAAATCAGGTAGATTGTTTACCTTTGAACTTGAAGACACTAAGAATATTGCTTTGTACAACTATAAAGATCAAACCCTATCAGAATTGGAGATTTGGCACAAGAGATTAGGTCACATTGAAGAGAGGACCTTAAAGCAAATGAGTAGGGATCAATGTGTGCTTGGGATACCTAATGTATCCAAGCAACACATGATATACAAGTGTGGGGCTTGTCAATTTGGTAAGTCACACAGATTGCCCTATACCAAGAAAGGTTTTATGCATGAAGATTATCTAGAATTGGTGCATACAGATGTTTGGGGACCTAGCAAGGAGCCATCCATATCTGGATCAAGGTACTATGTGTCCTTCATTGATGACTATAGCAGGTGGACTGTCTTATATTTCATGAAACATAAAGATGAAGTATTTAATTGTTTCAAGAGGTACCTTGCACTAGTTGAAAATCAAACAGGTAGACATTTGAAGAAGCTAAGGTCAGATGGTGGTGGAGAATACTTCTCCAATGACTTTGAAGATTTCTTGCAGGAAAGAGGCATCAAGAGGGAGATTACTACAAGGTACTCACCTGAACAAAATGGGGTAGCTGAAAGAAGGAATAGACTCATTGTAGAGACAGATAGGTCTATGCTAAATGAAAAGAAATTGCCAAATTATCTTTGGGCAGAGAGTGTATCTACTGCCACATATTTAATTAACAGGTTGCCATCAAAGACACTTGATGGAATGACACCCTATGAGGCTTGGCATGGTAAGAGACCATCTCTGGATCATTGCAAAATCTTTGGTTGTGTTGCATATGTGCATATTCCCTCACAGGTAAGGGGAAAGCTAGACCCTAAAGCTGAAAAATGTATCTTCATTGGTTATGATTTGAATCAGAAGGGATACAGATTCTACAACCCCTCAAACAAAGGCTTCAAGGTAAGCAGAGATGTCATCTTTGATGAGAATGATTCATGGTATGAAAATGAATGCAGGAAGGTTAGTCTACCTTATGACATGGAAGAAGACTTCCCCAAGCTTATCAAGGAAGAACCAATCCAGAAAGAAGACACAAGCTCAGATGATGAAGACACCATCAACATTGAAGAATTCAAGGCTTGGAAATCCAAAGGGAAAATGAAGATGAAGAAGCTAGAGGATATACCAGAATCCTCAACTCAAGCTATGAGGAGATCTCAGAGAGAAAGTAAGAAACCTATTAGATATGGGTATGATACTTCTCTTGTAACTAAGCATTCTGTATATCTTGCAAAGGATCTCTTGAATGAAGAACCAGGTACATTTGAAGAAGCAATCACTAAACCAGAATGGAAGGAAGCAATGGATGAAGAAATGCAGGCTCTCAAAGAGAGTGGCACTTGGGACTTGGTACCCAAAAAAGAGTCTATGAAGGTGATAGGATCCAGATGGATCTACAAACTCAAAAGAAATTCAGATGGTACAATAAACAGGTATAAAGCTAGGTTGGTAGCCAAGGGTTTTGCACAAACCCAAGGCATTGATTATGAGGAGACATTTTCTCCTGTGGCCAAGATGCCAACTATCAGAATATTGGTGAGTGTAGCTGCATCCAAGAATTGGAATATGTACCAATTAGATGTCAAGAATGCTTTCTTGAATGGATGGATATCTGAAGAAGTCTACATGTCACAACCACTTGGCTATGAAGATCCCAAGAAGGTAAAACATGTTTGTAAATTGAAGAAGGCTCTGTATGGATTGAAGCAGGCACCTAGAGCATGGAATTACAGGTTGACAACCTACCTCCTAGACCAAGGATTCATAATAACTAAAGCAGATACTTCATTGTTTATCAAAAGGAACAATTCAGAGGTAATATACTTGTGTGTCTATGTTGATGACATCATTATTACAGGAAATGATGTTCAGGGAATTAGACATATCAAAGGACAGATGATGAAGGAATTCAAGATTAATGATCTTGGATTATTGAAGTACTTCCTAGGACTAGAATTGGTTTATACAAATTCAGGTATCTTTATTACTCAGAAGAAGTATATTCAGGACATGGTCAAGAAGTTTAATTTGCAGGATGCTAAAGTCTCAAGCACTCCTATGGAGGTCAACCATAAACTCAGTGCTCATGAAGGGGAAGAACTCCAAGACATTACAGGTTACCAAAGTATGGTAGGCAGTCTTAATTATGCTACCTTAACCAGGATTGATATATCATATGGTGTTAGCGTACTTAGCCAATTTATGCACAAACCAAGAGTACCTCATTTAGAGGAAGCAAAAAAGATAGTAAAGTACCTAAAGGGAACACAAAATCATGGTTTGTACTTTCCCTATTCATCAGACATTGATATTAAGGTGTATTCAGATGCAGATTGGGCAGGATGCAAGGATGACAGGAGAAGCACATCTGGTTACATTTGTTTTGCAGGTGATAAACCAATTTCTTGGTCATCCAAGAAACAACCTACAATAGCTTTGTCACCTACTGAGGCAGAGTATAGAGGGCTAGCAAATGCCACTCAAGAAGCTATCTGGTTGAAGCTATTATATTCAGAATTGGGCCTATACACAAGGCCACCAGTCATCTTTGGTGATAACACAAGTTCTCTTCACCTTGCAGCTAATCCAATTTATCATGCTAGGACAAAACACATAGAGGTTCATTACCACTATGTGAGGGAGAAATTACTTAGCAAAGATATTCAATTGTCATATGTGTCTACTAATATGCAATGTGCAGATTTGCTTACTAAAGCTCTGGATGGAAGCAAGCTATGCATATTTAAATCCATGATTGGATTGCAGGAAGTAATTGAAGACTAGAGATGAAGACTTGAGCCAAAGTGTTTGGCTTGAGGGGGAGCTGTTGGTGTGATTCAAGCCTTAACACTTGGCTTGGATATCAACCTTGAAGACTCAACATAAAGCTTGGACCTTGGAAGCCTAGCTTGGATTAATTCATTGAGATATCACTTGAAGAATGAGCCATAGGAACTCATGCTTATGTGTTCTAATTTTTTACTCATTGTAAAAGTCATTGTGACTTGGCATGTACATGTAATCATACCTACTTGGTTAAGTCGTGGAAAATTTGATTGATTGAGTGGGTGAATGATTGAGAGAATATCTCATTCACTTTTAGGTACAAGATTCTAGGAGATTTGAATTAGAGTCCAAATTCAAATCCTCACTCAAAACATATATATGTGAAGAAAAAAGTCGCGGGTACATACTTCACTCTTCCCGAGGCATTTCTGAGTAAATCTTTGAATGTGTGAGTGCTACACTATAGCCTACACATCTGAGTACCATTGATCATCACATTCTATGCCAATGGGAATGTACAATCAATAGAGTTAATACATAGCATTACATTCATAATCTCTGGTTTCTCTGAGTGACTACCTTCAACTCTGTCAACTTCCAAGAGGCATATCTCAAGATCTACTGAACCAAATTGGATGATTCAAAGTGCATTGGATTCAGCTCAAAGTCTACTATACACCTACAAAATTTCAAGGCCATTGGATCAACCATTACAGAGAAATCTCAATCGAGGTGTTCACTGGTCTGTGACTGTAAGTCTCCTAAAAAGTCGGGGGTGTACCTTATTTTGCTAAAGTGATTTCTCTGAGTATAGTTTATCATTTCTTTTCATTCCACTTGCAAATGGAAGCTTACTAAGCTAATAGAATATCTCTAGAAGGAATTTTGCTAATTGTAACTACTCTGGTCATACTAAGCATAACACTGAACAGGTGCCAATACCAAAATAGCAAGTTTTTCAGGATTTTTGAAGTCACAAGTAGTCTGTCTTGATTTGATCATTACTTATAACATTTGCAAAGCACATATATGGTTTCTTGGTATCATTTGTGATGGAGAGTGTTAATCTCCAAAAGAACAAGTTAACCTTGAATTTAGATCACCTCTATATCAAGATCAACTTTAGACTCCACCTAATTTAGAGAATCTTCACCAAATTATCAGAAAGTTGATTATTCTGAAAATTTCAGTTTCTTCAGAAAAGTCTGCTGCAGATTAGTCACTCATTGACTAATCAATCCTGTAAAGTTTTTGATAAAACTTTGCACAACACTTCGCCTTAAGGTTGCGCAACTTTGCCAAGTTAAATCTCTCAAAAAGATTAAGTACACACTGAGAAATGTGTGAAACACTTTACCTATGTCTGAAAGTGCTTCTCTGCAATGGCGACTTTGACACCTGCAACTTCTTAGCACTGGTTCTCCCAAAGTAAATCCCGTTTGATCAAGATCTTTTAGCCATAGATAGCTTACCTTCCAACTTAGATTTTAAGCCCTCATTTGTGTAAAACTTTACACTGTAGACTGAGCAATGATCATTTCATTGAAGATGAAATGTGCGCCAGATTTCTCGACTGTTAGAACATTCTTACATATGAATGTTCCTAATCAAAATTCTCACAGCCTGATTACAATTAACCTCTCAAATTCTAGCCATAGATAGATTAGCTATGGACTTAGATACGTGCAAAAGGATTTCTCAGAAGATTAAACACAGAGGGAGCAGACAGCAAAATATCGGGCGCAAACTTTTTCGATTTCTCAGAAAATTTACATCTAAGTGAGGATGGACAATTCACTCACTCTTCATGTGTCTAATGACACTAATTTCTCTCTCCCTATTCTCAAATCTCTTCTACTCTACTTGCCCGACATTTTCAAAACATATTTATAGATGAATATATACAAGTGTATGACTTAAACAAAGGTATAAGTCAGCTAATGTACATATGTGTACATATCTTTGAGTTTTCTGAAAATGTCCTTCCTTCAACCATCTGACTTTGTTTCCTTCTTGACTCCTTGACTTCATTTCTCCATAATCCTTCAATTGATGATTGTCATGCACCAACAGCTCCCCCTCAATCATTAATTGAGGTTCTTTTCTATCTTCTTTACTCCAGCCATATCCTTGAATCTTTGTAGTTTTGGTCCATCTAGACTTTTAGTCATCATATCTGCAACTTGATCTTTTGTGGGAGTGTGTATGACTTCAATCTCTTTCTCAATGACCTTCTCTCTCAGAAAATGATACTGTATTTCAATATGCTTAGTTCTAGCATGAAATACAGGATTAGCTGCCAAGTATAATGAACTCATATTGTCTCCACAAATAATAGGAGTACTCTAAATCACATCAAAAACTTTCAAAAGTGCCTTTAGCCATATTACCTCTTTTGCAGCTTCCACCATACCTTTATATTCTGCCTCTGTGGATGACAAAGCAACTGTATGTTGCTTCTTGGAACACCATGAAATCAATTTGTCTCCTACATAGCACAAGTATCCATGTGTTGATCTTCTATCATCCACATTACCTGCCCAATCTGCATCACTATATATCTTGATTCTTGTATCTGAAGTAAACCCATAGTACAACCCTTCTTTGAGTGTACCCTTGATGTACCTAAGTACTCTTTGTCCTGCAATCCAATGTTCTTTTCTAGGACCATGCATGAATTGTGAAAGCACACCAACTGCATATGACAAGTCAGGCCTTGTCAATGTAGCATAAATCAAGCTACCAACCAAACTTTGATAGAGTTTCATATCTCTGAACTCTTCTCCTCCAAACCTAGACAATTTATGGTTCACTTCCAAAGGTGTAGGTGCAACCCTGCAATCTTCCATTTTAAATTTGGTTAGCAAATTTTTAAGATACCTTTCTTGAGTCACATATACTCCATGTTGAGTATAAGTAATCTCCATTCCCAAGAAGAATGATAGGTTCCCCAAATCACTGATTTTGAACTCTTTCTCCATCTGCTTTTTGATCATTTGTATCCCCTTATCATCTGTTCCTGTAAGTATTATGTCATCAACATAAATACACACATAAATAAACCCATCTACACTTGCTTTGACTAGCAAGCTACTATCTGCCTTTGATGCTTGAAATCCAAGATCATTCAAGAATTTTACAAGCCTATAATTCCAAGCCCTTGGGGCTTGCTTCAACCCATACAAAGCTCTTTTGAGCTTACACACATAATTTGGACTCACTTGATCTTTGAACCCATCTGGTTGCTCCATGTAGACTTCATCTGAAATGTAACCATTCAAGAAAGCATTTTTAACATCTAATTGAGACAACTTCCAACCTTTACAAGCAGCAATTGCAATGAGTGTCCTGATGGTTGTCATCTTTGCCACAGGACTATAAGTCTCATCATAGTCCACTCCATATGTCTGTGCATACCCTTTCACAACAAGTCTAGCTTTGTACCTAGACACACTTCCATCTGCAAATCTTTTAGTCTTGTAAACCCACTTACATCCAATGATCTTCTGACTATTAGGTTTAGGAATCAAATCCCAAGTTTGATTCTCTATCAATGCATCATACTCCTCTTGCATAGCATCTTCCCAATTCTTCTTCCCTTTGGCTTCTTCATATGTAGAAGGGTCTTCATCTGCTTTTACCAAATAAGCATAATCTTTAGTAGTCAAGAATGAAGTGTCATAGCTATACCTTGTAGGTTGCCATTTGTGCCTAGATGATCTCCTAACTTCTGCACTTCTTGAGGTCTCTGGTTCATCACATTCTGGATCAAACCTTGGCCTCTCTTCAATTTCAATCTGCACTTCATTACTCTCACTTTCATCAAGTAATTGAACCTTTGCTTTACCTTTTCTTTGTTCCACTACTTCTTCATCATCTGCATGTACATTATATTTACCTGCATACCAAGTACCTTGCTCATCAAATGTAACATCCTTGGATACAATAAATTGCTTTGTGGATGGACTCCACAACCTGTATCCCATTTGCTTATCATCATAACCAATGAATACATACTTCTCTGCCTTAGGCTCCAACTTATGCCTCAATTGAGATGGCACATATGCATATGCCAAGCATCCAAATATTCTGCAATGATCCAAGGTAGGTTTCTTACCCCACCAAGCTTCATATGGTGTCATACCCTGCAAAGCTTTACAAGGCAATCTATTAACCAAATATGTAGCTGTATTAACAGCCTCAGCCCACAAATAATTTGGGCAATTCTTCTCTTTCATCATGGACCTTGCAAACTCAACAAGAGTCCTATTTCTTCTTTCTGCTACCCCATTTTGTTGAGGAGAGTACCTGCAAGTAACTTCTCTCTTTATACCTGCATTCCACAAATAATCATTGAACTCATTTGAAAAATACTCTCCCCCTCCATCTGACCTTAGTCTCCTCAATTTTTGACCTGTAATCCTTTCTGCATATGCATGATAGTGTTTAAATGTATTAAACACTTCTGACTTTTCCTTAATCACATAAATTGTGATCCACCTGGTAGCATCATCAACATATATGACATAATATCTTGAACCATTTATACTAAAGTCCTTTGAAGGACCCCACACATCTGTATGCACCAATTCAAGTCTTTCTGAATACATAAATCCATGCTTGGAATAGGATTGCTTATGAGCCTTACCTAATTGACATGCCTCACATCTGTATGTCATGTGTTGACCTGCAATGTTAGGCATTCCAAGCACTGAATCATTGTTAATCATTTCTTTGATACCTCTTTCATTAAAGTGTCCAAGTCTTTTGTGCCAAAGATCCAATTCTGACACCTTCTGCTCTCCATATATGAACATAGCATGTCCAACATTTCCTTGTACCTTCAATGTGAAAAGTCTTCCTTCTTTCTTTCCTGCAATAACTTGTTTATACCCTTGACTAGGGTCTTCCACATAAACTCCATCATTTGTGAACCTTACCTCATATCCTTTTTCCACAATTTGACCTACACTGATCAAATTCTTTGGAATTGTGGGAACATAAAGTACCTTACTCAGAAGAGTGCTCCCATCCTTAGCTTTGACTGAACCAATTGACTTTACCTTATGCTTTGTATTATCACCTGTCTGCACTGTATGATTAATTGCATTATGATCTAGGTCAGTCATCAAAGCAATATTTCCACTTAAGTGATTACTACATCCTGAATCAATATAGAACACTCTTATGTCCTCATGTGAGGTTTCACATGTATTCATAATGAGAGTCGAATCCTCCTTTTGATCTGATGCATAGTTGTAGTAGGTATTATTATAGGATTGACTTTGGAAGTTTCTTCCACCACCTCTTCCAAAAGAATTCCTACCACCTCTACCTCTGAAATTTCCTCTCTGAAATCTACCTCCTCTTCCTCTTTGATTAAAGTTCTGATAATTACCATTGTTTTGATTATTATGCCAACAATCATGAGATAGATGATTGGTCTTACCACATATCCAACAAGCTCTTGCATTCTCTTTGTTGTTTCTGCCTCTTCCTCTACTTCTGCCATTTCCTCTTCCTCTTATGAAGTTTGCTTGGTTTGATGTACCTTCTTCTTCACCTGATTGTTGCTTCCCTTTGTTGACTTTCTTCTTGTCTTTAGAGTACATTGCATGACCTGCACTCTTATCAACATCTCCTTTGATATCATTCTCAAAAGTTAGCATATGACCTAACAATTGATTCAAGTCAGGAGTAAAGTGATCTAATGAAAGTTCTGTAGATAAAATGAAAGGCTTCCACTTCTCATCTCCTCTTAGTCCTGTGAGTATTTGTCTTACCAATTTGTCTTCTTCAATATCTTCATCAACTGCACCTAAAGAATCTGCAATGTCCTTCATCTTTGTCACATAATCAGAAATTGATTGTGAGGCCTTCTTCTTGAAGGTAGTAAACTCTGCCCATAGTGAAGCCTTCCTTGATTTGGTTGTATTTTGGAAATGCTCTTCCAAAGCATTCCAAATGTCACAAGCACTTTCAAGTCCTCTAATGTGAGGAAGCAAATAGTCATTGACTGCCATGTAGATGATGCTTCTTGCTTGAGCATCCTTCTTCATCCAATTCTTCAAATCTGCAAGCTCCTCCCTAGTTGGAACACTAGGATCTCTGAATTCTGGCTTTTCTTCATCTCCTGTGATGTATCCTATCAGATCTTTGCTCATAAGGTGAGCTTCCATCCTCATAGACCATGCAGGATAGTTCTCTCTATCCAATTTTTCAATTTGGAGACTATCTCCCATCTTTACTTCACCTGTAGCTTCAAATCTTTAACCTTTACTGATAATAAATGTACCTTTACTTCGAATGTTGCTCCTTCTGATCCTTTTGATGCTCTTTGTATGTCTTCCTTTGATCTTTCTTCAACCTTTACCCTTCTGCACCTTCAAAATATAAAGTTTTGTATTTCTGCAATAGTCGGAGTCTTCTTTACTTCAATTTTGACACAACCTGCTCTGATACCACTGATGGAGAGTGTTAATCTCCAAAAGAACAAGTTAACCTTGAATTTAGATCACCTCTATATCAAGATCAACTTTAGACTCCACCTAATTTAGAGAATCTTCACCAAATTATCAGAAAGTTGATTATTCTGAAAATTTCAGTTTCTTCAGAAAAGTCTGCTGCAGATTAGTCACTCATTGACTAATCAATCCTGTAAAGTTTTTGATAAAACTTTGCACAACACTTCGCCTTAAGGTTGCGCAACTTTGCCAAGTTAAATCTCTCAAAAAGATTAAGTACACACTGAGAAATGTGTGAAACACTTTACCTATGTCTGAAAGTGCTTCTCTGCAATGGCGACTTTGACACCTGCAACTTCTTAGCACTGGTTCTCCCAAAGTAAATCCCGTTTGATCAAGATCTTTTAGCCATAGATAGCTTACCTTCCAACTTAGATTTTAAGCCCTCATTTGTGTAAAACTTTACACTGTAGACTGAGCAATGATCATTTCATTGAAGATGAAATGTGCGCCAGATTTCTCGACTGTTAGAACATTCTTACATATGAATGTTCCTAATCAAAATTCTCACAGCCTGATTACAATTAACCTCTCAAATTCTAGCCATAGATAGATTAGCTATGGACTTAGATACGTGCAAAAGGATTTCTCAGAAGATTAAACACAGAGGGAGCAGACAGCAAAATATCGGGCGCAAACTTTTTCGATTTCTCAGAAAATTTACATCTAAGTGAGGATGGACAATTCACTCACTCTTCATGTGTCTAATGACACTAATTTCTCTCTCCCTATTCTCAAATCTCTTCTACTCTACTTGCCCGACATTTTCAAAACATATTTATAGATGAATATATACAAGTGTATGACTTAAACAAAGGTATAAGTCAGCTAATGTACATATGTGTACATATCTTTGAGTTTTCTGAAAATGTCCTTCCTTCAACCATCTGACTTTGTTTCCTTCTTGACTCCTTGACTTCATTTCTCCATAATCCTTCAATTGATGATTGTCATGCACCAACAATTTGGAAGCTCAAGGAGTCTACTAAGCATTTCTGGAATCAAAGGAGGGCAGGTGTGAAGCAGGTCTAGCAGCACCAACTCATTTCTTGAGTGCATCCAATCATCACTCACAACACATTTGTACATATATGCCTATATATATATATATATATATATATATATAAGTATAGAGTCGGGACATAAATAAGAGAAGAGATATAGAACAAGTATAATGAGTAGAAAAAGAATATGTGTGATGAATGAATGAGATTCATCAATCAGTTGTTTTCATGAGAATAGAAGAAAACTTTTGAAATCTGAGTCGCGATCTTTTCTCCATCTCTCCTTCTGTGCTTGATCATTTCAGAAATCCATTTGTAGATATCTAAGTACATAGTTAATGCATCTATGGTCAAGATTTGAGAGTCTAATTGTAATCAAGCTGAGAGAATTTTAAGTAGGAACATTTACATGTGTAAATGTGAAAAAGTGAAGGTAGGAACAATTGCAATCATGATGGTCAATGTTTTGATCAGATCTCCCTCGAGAGTGTAAAGTTTTGAGAAACTAAGCACTCATTCTTTAAGCTAAGAGGTAAGGTACTTGTGGCTAAAAGAATTTGAATAAACAGGATCTAGTTTGGGAGAACCATGCATTAGAAGTTGCAGGTGTCAAAGTCGACTACACAGAAGAACAATTTTAGACATAGGTACATTGTTTGAAAGAAATCTCAAGATCTATTGATTGTTTTGAAGAGATTTAACTTGGAAAAGGTGCACAAAATTTATGAGATACCTTCTGTAAAGTTTTATTGAAAACTTTACACATTACATCAGTCAATGAGTGAGTTAAGAGCAACAAACTTTTCTATGTAATGAGTTTCTTCACAGTTAACTCAAGTATTGATGATTTGGCATTGGCTTTCCAAAATTGGTTGAGGTTATGAGTTGTTCTTGAGATAGAGGTGCTCTATCATCAAGGATAACTTGTTCTTTTGGAGATTAATAATCTCCATCAATGGTATCAGAGCATGAATCATCAGATTTGAAGAAAGGAGGACGTCGACTATCACAGATATACAAAAATCAATCTTTGAAGATTCAAAAGGTGAAAGTTTGAAGTGTTTGAAGTGAAAGCTAGAGAAGGAGGCCTGAAATCTATCACAAGGATCAAAAGGAAGTACATTTGAATTAAACGTACATTCATTATTCATAATGCTTGAAGAATATATTGCACAGGTGAAGAAAGGATGGGAGATTCTCTTTAGATAGAGAAATTGGATAGAGAAAACTATCCTGCTTGGTCAATGAACATGGAAGCTCATCTTATGGGCAAAGATATGATAGGATATATCACAGATGAAGAAGAAAAACTAGAATTTAGGGATCCTAGTGTTCCAACGAGGGAAGAGCTCTCAGATTTGAAGACATGGATGAAGAAGGATGCTCAAGCAAGGAGCATTATCTACATGGGAGTCAATGATTACTTGCTACCTCACATTAGAGGACATGAAAGTGCAAGTGACATATGGAATGCTTTGGAGGAGCATTTCCAAAACACTACAAAGTCAAGGAAGGCATCTTTATGATAGAGCTCACCACATTAAAAAAGAAGGCTTCTCAATGTATTTTTGATTATGTAGCAAGGATGAAGGATATGTAGATGCATTAGGAGCAGATGATGAAGACATTGAAGAGGAAAAATTGGTAAGACAAATTCTCATAGATTTGAGAGGAGATGATAAGTGGAAACCATTCATTCTATCCACTGAATTGTCACTAGATCATTTCACTCCTGATTTGAATCAGTTGCTAGGACGTATGCTACCTTCTGAGCAGGATGTCAAAGGTGATGTTGATAAGATTACATGTCAAGCAATGTATTCAAAGGACAAGAAGAATATTAACAAAGGCAAGCAACAATTGAATGAAGATGAAGGCACTATGAGTCAAGCCAACTTCCTAAGAGGAAGAGGAGGTGGCAAAGGAAGAGGAAGAGGAGGTGGCAAAGGAAGAGGAAGAGGTAGAAGCAATAAAGATGGTGTCAAAGCTTGCTGGATTTGTGGTAAAACTATTCATTTAGCTCATGAATGTTGTCATAATAATCATAATGGTGAAGGATATAATCAAAACTTTAATTCAAGAGGAAGAGGTGTGTTGCTCTAGCACAATGGTAAGTACCACGTTAAGAAGCTCCACCTCCTTAATTTCAATCCGCGGAAGAGATAGGAGTGATATGAAGATCGTGAATATGAGATGAAGTGAGAGTAATGGTGAGAAGCATAGAGATGCACACACACATACACATACACAATGAAGAGACAAGCAAGACACAATGGAAGGTAGGAAATCAACTTGATTACTCAGGAACACTCTTACAAGCTCAAGCTCACTCTAGCTCATACAAGTCTACACTAGCTAACGTCAAAAATGAGCTCTCTAGCTCTTTTTATAGATTCTAGACTAGTTTTGACCGGTTTCACACCTAGTGACCAGCATAGTTAAAAAATAGGTTCTAGGTGCTATTTGAAAGGGTAAACGATGTCTAAAAATAACCAAAATTGGTAGGCTCGTTCTACCTAAGCTCCTCAAGCTCGAGGACTCCTCGGCTTGCACAAAAATGGAGCTACACTTTGCAGAAGATGTTTTTCTATGTTACATATAGTACATGAGTGATGAAAAGCAAAGCACAGTGCCTGAGATGGTAGCCAAGATATACAAGCTACTCCTCTCTTACACAATAAGCCGTCCATTCTAAATGCAAAGGCATATATAAGAGAAAAGCAAAGCACAGTGCCTGAGATGGTAGCCAAGATATACAAGCTACTCCTCTCTTACACAATAAGCCGTCCATTCTAAATGCAAAGGCATATGCAATAGGTGGGAAAATCATAACATTGGTTCACTATATACAACATGGTTATGTACTATACATCAGCATCCATCACAATAAATACAAAATATGTGCAAATCCCCAAGAGAAAATGATCATTAGGGAGTAATGTAGGCTAAAAAAATCTTCCAAGGTAATCCAAGTTTTATATATCGTTATTATCTCCAAGTTCTTCAAAACTTTGGTCCATTATTTTTCTGAATGCGTCAAGACCCACTTCATGATATGTACAACATAAACTGTCAAATCTATCAATCAGGCATGGCTTGTCTCCAATGGTGAGTATGATGAGTATAAAGAAATCAAAATATGTGGAATGTGATGATATGAATGAAGAGGATGAACACCCATACCCACATCAAGCATGTATCCAATAGATCAAGATTATCCACAAGACAACCAACAAAAATGTGAAACATGAATGCTTCTGCCGAGTTTATGCTTCCTCACATTCACATACCTCCCACAACAGAGTGCTTCTGCCAAATTAATGCTTCCTCACACTCCCACAACACCTCATGACACAAATGAGTGCTTCTTCCGACTTAACGCTACATCACACTCATACCTCATCTCATCATGCAAACTTGCATCACCACATGGGCATCTAAAGAGACCATTTGAGGCTTAAGTTGCTCTGTAAGAGATGTCATGCTACCAATTATTGTCTCTGTTTTGAGGGTTCAATCTTTGAGCTCATTGATTGTTTGTGAGTCACAAACTCATCATGAAGTTTCATGTAGGAATACTCTTCATCTTGCTTGCCCTCTTCCTCTTGCTCAGCCTCTTCCATCCTATGGTCTAATTCCTCTAGATTGTGTTCCTTAGGTAGGGAAGTGTGTTCTAATGGTTCTTTACCCTTAGTTTCCATGTTTAACTCCCCTCGAGTAAGTAACTACTGCTTAAATAAGATGGATGTAAAGTTTATAAAGCCAGAAAGAGAGAAATCACACAAGAACACTTCGTTGATACAATCCAAGCTATTCCAAGAAAAGTTGAAGTGCTAAAGCTCTAATTTGAGCTCCTTGCCAGGCCCAAATGAAAATTCAAAATGTCAAGTTGGCCCGAGGAGGGTCTTGCCACCAAAAAACAATGAAAATTATCCCAAAAAGTGTTTTTTATTATCCAAGAAATCAAAATTGAGGAGAACTAAACAACGTTTGGTTCTTATCAATCCTCGCCAGCCAATACAAAGTGGTCCGACATAATGCCAATCCAAGTGAAGAAAGTGAATTGGGACACCAATCGCTTGAAAGCAAGGCAAAGCTTAGGAGAATAGCTTCAAGAGGAGATAATAATCATGCAAATCCGATCTTTGAGTGCCAAGCTATGGCTCGAGGAAAATAGCCATGTAGGTGTGGGGAGGTGAAATAGAAATATTGATGGAGAGGTCACTTTTCATGTTTCAAAACCCACTCAATAAAAGTTTCTTTGATAGTTTATTGATCCCCACTCAAAATCCACAACCCATATTGCATATATGAGAGGTTGTGGCTTCAATATCCCCCCAAAGAACCCGTTTTCACCTCCTCTAAATTCAAAAAAAGATATTGAAAGAAGACTTAGTTTACCTCCAATAATATCCCTCAATCCTCTGCATATCGAAAAACCAATGTTGAGCTTCCTCAATATCCCCTATATGGGTGTGCAACGCTCTTTTCGGCCTTCTTATAAAGGAGCTCATTTCCTTTGAGCTATCCAAGAGAGGAGGAGAGAGAAGGGGAGCTTGCCTCCCTTGCGTGCACCATTGGGCAGCTTGGTCTCTTCATGTGCATGGGTGCTTGGTGTCGCTTTCTATCTGTCTGTGTGCATCGGTGCTTGGTGTGGAGGATGGTATCGCTCTCTGTGCGCACATAATCTTCAACAACTCTGATACCAAATATTAGAGTTCCCTCAATAAATCCTCTTGTTTTTTGCCCCATCGCTCAACACAAATTTTGATAAGGACGAAGACACTCACTGCTACAATTTCGAATAGAGAGACAAAGAATATCTCATATCATGCTCCACCCAACCATGTATACTAGTCTATATATTTCTCTCTCAACCCTATTTGGCTTCGCACATAGGAGCCACATGGCACTCGTGTGACCCACATATGCTTTTCTCTAAGAGGTGATTCACACACCTTTTGTATGCTCATGTCATAACCACCTCTAATGCAAATTGTTTATGAGTAAAGAAAACCAACTAGTTGTTGTCATCTTGTATGTAAATGATTCTATCATTACAAGGGATCATGCAAATTTCATCAAACAATATAGTGCTAGCTTGAGCAATGAGTTTGAGATGACAGATCACAAGTTACTCCATTATTGCCCTGGAATTGAAGTATGACAAAAGGGAGATGATATTTTCATATCACTATAGAATATGATACAAAAATCCTTGAAGCTTTTGAGATTATGGGTTGCAGAACCGTTGACACACCTATGTAGGTAAATCTCAAAGTCACAAAAGATGATGATACACTTAACATAGATGCCAAGAAGTATAGAGAGCTTCTTGGGAGTCTTGGAGTATTGAGCACATTCTCTAACAAACCAAAAGAATGAATGAAATGTAGTCATGCAAAATTTAAGGTATGTTGCAAGACCCTTAGATTATGGTATTTTGTATACGACAAGTGATACTCTTCAAGGGAATTCTGATTTAGAAGCACATTATGATTTCAAAAAATTCAATATTCCAACCGCAAGATCTAGGAACTTCAATTATCTAATACAAAATCAGCAACAAAATGAATTAATCTCAATAGCAAATGACATATGTGATGACCAACAAAAGCTAGCACCTCATATTTGCCTTAACATCCAAATCAACAAAATCTTTACCAAAGAAACATCTGATCAGACCATCAATTAATGATCCAAAGACAAAATAAGCATCCATCTCCTACTTTCAGCGTGTAAGATCAGCTTTAGTAGCAAAAGCAGCATGCAACCATCACATAGCACCCTTCCAACCAAGAATGCTCAGATATCAAGTTGGAAATAAAGATACAAAAAGAGGACAAAGAAAAAGACACAAGTGCAAAGAAGCATAAGAGATATGTGCAACTGATCAACTGAAAACATATATAAGACTGGATACATCAAGATCAACAAGTACGTAAGCATGAATGAATTTACAAGAGATGAATGATAATTGATGAAGTCCTTACATTTGCACATAGGCTGGACAATCATTATATTGTGAGCTGGTGAATTCTTATAAACAAGTTGAGGGCGCCAAATTTGGTCATAACCCAATGCAAAAATAGTGGAGTAAAAAGCTTGTAATCTTATCTAAAAGATGCACAAGTTTTATCTTTAAATATGGCATAGAGTTTTCTCTAGATAAAAGTAAGCTCATGTATAGAAAATTTAGGGCACAAACTTTGGGCATATCCAAAAAATTGGCTATTTGAATTCTATTGAAAAATGGACTTTCCCCAACAAAGGGATCTCCATCGATACACTCCTCTAGAAATAAAATCAGTGATCATTCAAGAACAAAGAAAATCAGTGCACATCTCCCAAGAACCATGTGAGATACGTTACCAAGCAGTAGAATCTCAACAAGCAAAATGGACCCCAAAATAAAAGAGGATTCAAATGAAGCCAAAAATCCCCCCCAGACCTAATATGAACATTAACCTTAATATATGAGGAAAAACTTAATGTAGATGCAGACCAAGAATAAAGGTTACAACATTATTCAATCATTATGAGAGAACTTCAAAAATGAAGCCATGGGCTCTAATTTGTTTGACTTAGTCACATCAAAATAAATAGGTCATGTTCTCAAGCCCTGCCCTCCATGGATGCCACTCATTATGTACTAAGCCTTTATTTATATGATATAAAAATAAAAAATACCATTGGACACTTATATGCTCAATTTACAGGCTCAATCTACTTATCATTTGAAAATACTTGGAAGAATGTATTTTTTATTAGCATAAGCACTTAATCATTGTACACCCTATTCCATGCATGTTTGGAATCATGCTTCCCTGCATATCGAATTTAATTCACATATTGCCCATTAGCAAGAACGCACACCAGGCAATCCTATCACAGAAATAGCAAACAACTTAACCTATATATCATGGCTTAACTATCCATACAGAGTTGAGCCTTCAAAAATCGAAGTCCTAGCATGTAGCATATGCTTGAAACCCAATCATATTATGTTCATCAAGGTTTTTGACACGACAAAAGCTCTTCTTATGACAATCATAACCTCTAAGGCCCCGGATATAACAATTGAAGATTTCAACTTTTGGAGTGAAGCTTTTGATTTATAAGCTATGTCAATTCTCTAATAAAAGATACTTGCAAGTGAATTTTTTCAAAATTATACTACCCACCAAATCTTTACATGCAAACATCTAAAGCAGTCATTCTCTGCTTTTCTGAAAAGCATTGAAATTTTTTGGTTAATCATATCATTATTTACATTATGCCTAACAACTTGCAAACTGAACTTAACAAAAATTATGATGACTCCAACTCCATTGTCATGCAAATATTGCAGCTCTATTAAGAGAGGCAGAGAACAAAGGAAAAAAGTGTTAGTGAAGAGCAAGCCAAAGAGCAACGACAAGTTGAGAAAGGAAAGGCACCAATAGTGACACAATTGGCAAAGTGAACCCAACAAAAGTTATAATGGCCCACCCTAACTACATGATCATGCAAGACACAGTTACTTAATAATGTGGAAGAGCACGACTATCAAGTCGTAAGATCAATTTGTGCTAAAACCAAAAGACAAAAATGCAAACATTGCAGCTCTATCAACGACAACAAAGAAAAAGAGAAAAAAAATATATACCAACTAATAAGAAGACCAAGAGAAATGAGAGATTGAGAATGGAGCCATCAATGGTGGAGCGAATCATAAGAATGGACAAAAAGTTCAGGTAACAACAAAAAGTCCCAGCAAGAATTTTCAAAAAACACCAAGTTTTTGGTACACTGTAGACGATCTCCAAAGTATAATTTATTTCAGTACATGAAGGCTGATATAACCTTGAATCTTCTTCAGACTGTCTAGAGTAACTAGCATGATTTTTCAATTTAGACAAACTAAAAATGTGTACAACCCAAAAAAACCCTCCTGAAAACTTTTAAACTAGTAATATGCCTCATTTTCTCTTCATCTCCCTCTGCATTTTTGCTTAGTTGTTGTGTAATAATTATTTCACCCCTTTATGTGTCCCTTGGAGCTTCTTCAAAACCTGTAGCACTGAAACAAAGTATTTATAACAAAAACAATCACAAATTGTGATGTTAGTGTCCGCTTTTGCCATATTTTTCTAACAACAGTTTCTCTACATTTTAATATTCAACAAGGAGAGGTATCCAATGAACAAGTAATGAGATAAATGCTGGAAAACGGTCCAATTTCTAGTGGCATCTATGGCACACAAACATGCACAAATTTTTCCCTACCAAAATCTGAGCCACACGATGATTGTTCAATTATAAAAACAAATGTTGGAAAAAAATATAAAACTCGAATTAATAGAATTAACCTACACAGGAAATTGATTATGTCTCTATGATATGGCCTACATCCAGCAATTTCAAACATTGATTGATTAGAAAATAGCTTCCATCTACAAGCCTAGATCTCATAAATAAAATGAGTTTAGCTAAACAGATTGTTGAAAACCAAAGCAGACCACTAAAAATGTATACATACCATACAGTGAAGGTAAAAAACAAATATGAATTAGAACTGGTACTATGACCAAGCAAAGAACCAAACATTCAGTGTATCTGCATCAAAGAATACACTTCCCTATCTGTTTATATTGAGAGAATAAATTTCTTGAAAGAAATCAGGTATTCAAATATTTTTTCATGAAATATTCACTGAATGAAATCATGCCATCTATACCTGTGCTGCATAATAATTACCTGAAGATGATTCTTAGGGTCCTAAGAAATACATACTAACAGGCAAGCTTTAGACAGAAAGCTGCACAACAATACTTGCGCTTCAGGTATAAACCATAAACAATGAAATACACCAATTAGAAACCAATAAAGTGGCCTCATGTACCATAAATTGTGTCTGGAACAACAGCTTCCATTAGCAGATTCAACAAACACTGCTAGCTTCTATGATTCAATTACAAAAATGAGTAGGTCAGACTATTCCCAATACTCTCTTTCAACTCTTTTAAGCCTGGAGAGAGTTGGAGACTAAAGCGCTCCAACACTGAAAATTCGACTAGATGAATACTTCGACATATCAAATTTCCTCTGCTGTTGGTTGTTGTAACAAAATTGGCACTTGATGCTCTACATATCCACTTGGGGATGATACACAAGCCTTCAACAAGAATTCACAAGAAAAAAATAGCCCTGTGCAGTAATGTACACATATTGTGAGCACATGCTTCAGTTGTATCAGCTGCTTGAAAGCATGGCCAATCTACATGGAAAGAGGTAACAACATCCTCCGTTGTCTCCTCTTGGCAAGTCTTTTATACCGAATCACTTTGAGGCAAAGCAGTAAGAGCATTGCCATCACCAATAAGGATGCTGCTAGCCTGTTATAATGGGTGTGGAATGCTATGAATCCAATGGTTATCAGTGAAAAAAAGATAATAGCCATTAGAAGAGCCCATGTAGCATCAGCCCTGCATACAGAGGAGCACGAGTCAAGACACATCAAATAACAACAGAAGAAAATATCTGCCTATTTCATAACCCCTGAATTATCATGCAAAACCATGAAAAAACGTATCAAATGCAGCTTATGCACCAAATGTAACAAGTACCTCAATTAAACTTCCCTGACTTGTAAGAATCATTAAAATTATATATAGATTTACACCCATCACATAAAACTTTGGCCGATGCTATGGTTCTCGCTCCTTCACCATGATCAAAACACAAAAGTGGTTCAAGTTGCAAGAAAAATTAGATGCCTTATCTCCACCCAAAAAATACATCTATTCCACCAAATTCTCTCGATGTTCTTCTCAGATATACATGTACCACAAGTTACTGTTAACTGATAACTTGCATAAGAATTTTCTGGCACATAACCTCAATACATTCCAATCTGCTTAAAATGTACTGCAAATCCTGGAGTAACATTACACTGAAATCCTGTTATCGTTTTATCGTTTTATCTGGCCAACGTCTCCATCCCCCTCCAAGTTGACCCCTTTATATTTATTAAAATTTCAATTCAAAGAAAAAAGCTCAAATATACGCCAATTCTGCATAAAGAAATCCCAAACACCTAAGAATATCGAATCCTCCAGCTAATGTTACAGCACAGGATAGCCACCGTAAATGCAAAGAATAACTGAAGTCAGACAGCAAACTGCAGGAGATATTTTCAAACCAGACATATCTTTCCTGATCAAATACTTTGTTCACTCTATCTTCAACAAAACTTCATCTACAATCAAGCCTAAAGTCATTACAACACGAGCTCTCTGTACAAAGCAGACCAAAATTTCCTTTAAAAATTTGTGTGACTTTATATCATTTCGTTGTCAGAAGTAATCCTGCAGTTTGACAAAGAACAACCTTCTTCTGCGAGAACTGGTGAGACACTTGCAGTTCAAATGTTTTCCGTAAATAAGTGCACAAACGAAGCGTTGAATCAGTACATCGGAAAGAAATCGGCATAGATGAGGCGAAAACAGTACCTCGTCATGATGTTGGCTGTGGAAGAGAAAAAGGACAGGGTCGCCCAGCTTTGCTGGTAGCGGAGCTGGTGATCGCGAAGTTGCTCTGCGAGATTAGCACGGGTGATCATGGCTTGTGAGCTTGTAACTAACGGCCTAGCAATTGAGCATAGATAGTGACCAGTGGCCTCCCTTCCCCTCCCTGCACCACCTGGTCCTCTCACACGCTTGATCTGTTCAACCGCGAAGAATCTCTGATACAGCGTTTATGCCCGCAAGAGAACGCAGAATCACGATCCAGGATAATCACGGACAAAATTCAAAGCCCCGTCGTGAAGAATCACTATACACACCCCTAACGAATCAGCAGCATCTGCCTTCCACATGGCTTGAGGAAAAATCAGGCTTTCGCGCCTCTGCTGTACGATATCCTCACGTTTGCGTTGAGTAACGTCGTACGCCCGCCATTGCAACGTGTTTCAGCATGGGATCGCTCTGTTTTAACCCGAGTGAGAACCGTAAAAGCGAAAGAACACCAGCAATAGGGCTCTTGAAACGTCTCATAGGGGTCGCAGATGGAGTCTGGACGAGGTTTTAGGTGAGATAAGAGATTACTTCTCGGTGAGTTGAAAAATGTCTCAAGCGCACATGATATTTGAAAATTTCAGGTTCTCAAATTGGTAATCAGATTATCGAATTCTCAACGATCTTATCGATTTTCACATATATTAAAATGTAATTATAAGATATGAAATAATTTTAAGCATCTCTTAATAACAAAGATAAAATTATATATATACTGTAATTGTAAAATTATATAAATAAGTAAATAAGGGTATACAAATATTAAAAATACTATTTATGTCTAATTAATAATTATGTAGACATTTAAAATAAAAATCAAAAGGCATATACATTTAAAAATATATTTGACAAATACAATAATTTATATTTCAGGATTGTAAATAGATTGAAACAAAGTTTTGTTACTAATTAAACAAATATATAAATAAAAATTATGAACAAAGCGGGGGTGCATGGTGTAGTAGTAAACGTAATGAACTCTCGAGTGAAGATCGTAAATGGGTGTGAGTTGTTTTTCAAATGCAAAAGACTAGTGGAAGAGTACGTCAAATATCGAACTTTCAAAGGCAACCTATGAATGGAAGTATAAATATATAGATGTACAAATAAAATAAAATATGAAAAGAAATTTAAAAATACGAATCAAGATGTACATTTTTGTAAATAACAAAATAGATATACAAATAAGAAATAAATAAAATATACATTTTAAAATATATAAATAAAACAAAATCAATGTGTACAATAATACAACAAAAATATAAAGATATGTGTGTTTAACCAACGCAACAATAAAAAATTTAATACGAATTTAAAGAGAAGATTTGAAAATATACAAACAAAACAAAATATAATATACATAAAAATATGAATGAAAATAAAGAAATCTATTAATAACTAAATACAATAATCAATAAATTTATGAGCAAAATATAAATATATAAATAAAAAATACAAAAACAATTAAAAAATCATAGATAAAGATGTACGTTGTTGTTAATAATAAAACTGTTGTACAAATAAAAACATAAATAAAATGTAGATTTCATAATATATAAACAAAATAAAATCAATGTATGCATTTATAACTAATACAACAAAAACCAATGTGTATACATTTGTTGGAGGAGATGGAAGGTAGTCTTCAAAGGTGAAGTGGTGTTGCTTAAAGCTGCTTCACACCAGCCAAGAACAATTGCTAGAGAGTGTAGTGGGCCTCTATCACCTATGTTGTTTGGAACATGATCCACTAATCAATGGATCAAAACAGATAGGTAGGAAATTGATCCAAGGTCATAGACTTGCTATTTTTGTCTCTACACCTATTCGGTATATTGAACAGTGTTCTGAGCATGATAGCAATTAGCTTAATTCCTTTTGGTGATGTCTAAATAACTTAGATAGCTACCAATCATGAGTGATTTCAATAAAAAAGATGAACTACACACTGAGTATGATGTTTAGCAAATCATAGGAGTGTCCCGACATTTTTGGGATGCATCAGAGTACAGACCAAAGAGTAAAGAAATGATAATATCTCATGATCGAGATACCCAATGATTATGAGATTTTGTAGCTATAAACTAGACACTATGTTGAATCTATGATGCTTTAAATCATGACAAATGATCAATCACACACTGAGAACAAGCTCTGAGAAAATCACTTTACTGATGTAGTCATGGCAGAGAAGTGAAGTGAAGATGTAATGAAAATGTATATATTAGATAATATACAAATACAATGGCATTGGCAATAATCTATTGCACAATGTGAGAAAGGTGATTGAGCTATGGAGTGAGCTTCATATCACAATGTATCTTCTTCAAAATGATCTCCTCAAGTCGAGATATCACATGGGTCATTTGATCCTCTTTTTAGAGTTGAGTTTGGAGCCAATCTTTTGAATTCAAATTCAAAAGTCCACCTAAAAGTAAATCCTAAACTATAGGATATATTCTCTCATCAATCAATTACGATATTTGATGCTTCCTAACTTCCTCATGGATGTAGGACTCTTTTACAAAAGTAAATGTAATTGATTTTACAAGGGATTGATCATATAAGGCTCCATAAGAAATATGATAAGCATCCAAGTATGTGGGCTTGGACTCTCTTGCACCAACAGTTCCCCCTCAAGCCTAACATGCTTGGTCCTCATTCCTTCTTGATCTCCTGCAAACCAATCATCAATTTGAACCTATTCATCTTGCTTCCATCCAAAGACTTTGTGAGTATATCTGCACATTGTAAATGAGTTGATACGTAGGACAATTGAATGTCCTTGCTAAGCAATTTCTCCCTTACATAATGATAATGCACTTCAATGTGCTTAGTCCTTGCATGATATACAGGATTAGCTACCAAATGAAGTGAACTAGTGTTGTCTCCAAAAATCACTGGAGTGTAAGAGTGTAATCCCAAATCTTCATAAAGTTGCTTGAGCCACACAGCCTCTTGAGTTGCATTTGCTAAACCTCTGTATTCTGCCTCTGTAGATGACAAAGCCACAGTTGGTTGCTTCTTGGATGACCATGATATAAGCTTTGATCCTGCAAAAGACAAGTATCTTGAGGTGCTCCTCCTATCATCCTTGGGGCCAGCCCAATCTGCATCAGAATATATCTTTATGTCCAAGTCAGAAGTGAAAGGATAAAACAACCCTTCATTTATGGTACCCTTTAGATACTTTAGCACTCTCTTGGCGGCTTCCATGTGAGGCTTTCTTGGTGCATGCATAAACTAGCTTAGATACCCTTTAGATACTTTAGCACTCTCTTGGGAGCTTCCATGTGAGGCTTTCTTGGTGCATGCATAAATGTACTTACTCCATAAGCAATGTCGACTCTTGTTAGGGTTGCATAGTTGAGACTCCCAACAAGTTTTTGATAACCTGTAACATCCTCAAGAAGTTCTCGTTCATGAGAACTAAGCTTATGATTGAGTTCCATGGGTGTACCTACAATCATCTTGAATTTTACCAAAATATCATGGATATACTTTCTCTGAGTAATAAACACACCGGAATCTGTATACACAAGTTCGAGACCAAGAAAGTATGCTAACAAACCAACATCACTGATTTTAAATTCTTCCATTAGTTGAGCTTTAACCTGCTTGATGCCATTAGCATCATTCCCTGAAATGATAATGTCATCCACATAGACACATAAGTAGATAACTTTTGAGTTGGTCTTCTTTATAAATAAAGAGGAATCTGCTTTATTAGCCACAAATCCTTGATCTTGCAAATAAGTAACAAGCCTATGGTTCCAAGCTCTAGGAGCTTGCTTTAGGCCATAGAGTGCCTTCCTTAGCTTGCATACAAGGCCTGGTTAATTCTTATCTTCGAACTCGGGTGGTTGTGCCATATACACTTCTTCTGAGATCCATCCATTTAGGAATTCATTCTTGACATCTAACTGATATAGGTTCCAATTCTTGGAAGCAGCAACACTTACCAAAACCCTAATTGTTGGCATCCTAGACACAGGTGAAAATGTTTCTTCATAGTCCACTCCATGGGTTTGAGCAAACCCCTTTGCCTCTAGCCTTGCCTTGTACCTATTTATAGAACCATCTGAATTCTTTTTTATTTTATATATCCACCTGGATCCTATTATCTTCATACTTGGCTTCTTGGGAACCAAGTCCCAAGTATTGTTCTCCTGAAGTGCTTCAACTTCTTCTTGCATGGCTTCTCTCCATTCTTTCTTCTTATTGGCCTCTTCAAATGAATAAGGTTCTTCTATCATAGAGTCTTTAGTGATATAGACAAAATTCTTGGTGACTAATGATGTGTCATAGCCATACCTTATGGGCTTTCTACTTTCCCTTTGAGATCTCATGAGTGCTTGATTGGAGGACTCAGGAATATCTTCCAATTTTTTGAACTTGTTCTTTCCCCTTGACTTCCAAGACTTGAAGTCAATCTGCTCTTCATCCTCTGAAATGACATCTTCGGGTAATTGTTGATCTTCTTGAGTGAGAGTTGGAAAGTCATTTTCCAAATCATAAGGTAACTTGATCTTCTTGCAATCATCTTCAAACCATGAATTATTTTCATCAAATACTATATCCCTTAAATTGATTGCTCAGTACATAGTTCATCATTTTTTATGATTCCACTTGTAATCATTAGCTATCTAAGCTAATTAGATTCCCTCAAAATGAATTTAACCAATTGCTATTGTACTGTGAGCACTGAGCAAAACATCGAGCAGGTGTCAAGACCAAATTAGCAACTTTTTGGTCACTAGCTAGTTGCAAAATATCTGTTTTGATCTAATTGTTTGAAGCATCATCTCCAAAGTACGTAGGTACTTTATTTGTGTCATTTGCAAGTTAAGAGGGCCTAAAACAAAACTCTGAAGTAAAATAGGGCAGGTACTAAGCAGGGTTTGGCAATACCACCTCACTTCTTGAGGTATCCATCCATCTCTTCCAACAGGTTATCTATTTGGATAACATTTATGAAAGGATGTACATAGTTACAAAACACAATAGGCATGCCTACACATGGAAAGGAGATTTGATTTTCCCTCCACACAAGTCTACTAATCTCTCCATGGTCAGCATGGAGCTGGATTCTCTAATGTCTTAGGTAGACAAAAGGAGAACTCTATAGAGAGAATAGAAGTGAGTTTTGCAAATCCTTCAGGTAGAGAGAGATCAAGATTAGAAAGAAAGAGGGTAGAATAGGAAATACCTAGAGAACATCGAAACCAAAGATGCATGGACATGTTTTCCCTACCCACACTTCGAGAATTCCCTAGAATCTTGAGACCGAACCAATTGGTGAAAGCCATGAAGAACTATTTTGATGGCATGGGAGTTCCTTATGATCACATTGCTGAATTCAAGCAAGTATCAAGAGAAAAATAGGTTGATGATATGTTAATTCAATACCAAACCTCAAGCTTACATTGAAAAATACAGCCTTCACATGGTTTCAATTGTTACACCAAGAACAATTCACGAACATCAATCAAGTATTTGACACCTTCATAGTTGAGTTCTCTAAGAGTGGCATCCGACATAATACCTCATCATTGATCCATAGCTTTAAGCAGACCCCACAAGAGACTGCAAGGCTAGCAATGAGTAGGGTTAGATAATACATTGAAAGATGCCGAGTCCTAGTGCTTCCTACCTAGGCTAAGCAATCTTCCTTGTTCTTAGATGGTCTATTGAGTCCAAAGCTAAGTTCATATGTCTATCTCAAGGAACCCCAAACCATAGAGCAATGTGTATGGATGTGCATTGACATTGAGGATAACTTGGGTGATGAATTAGAACTTTCTAAACTCTGTAAGGATTCAGACTATGCTACTAGTTTCACATCCAAACCCTCAACCTCAATAGATGAGTTAGTAGAACAGGTTGCTCAAAAGTTAGGAGTACCTAGTAGAAAAACCCCTAGAATGATCTCAGTGAAGTGTTGTTATATTTGTGGAGGAGATCACATGGCTAATGTATGGCCATTGATGGCTCACAGTTCAAGAAACCTAAGTGCTTCGTATTGCATTATTAAGAGGAAATACATCAATCATATTGTGCATGATTGCCCCTATAATTAAAGATGGTTAGAAAAAACTACCGATAGCCCTATCAACAATCAGGTATACATCAAAATCAGTACCAACCACAACCATACTATAGGCCATAACAACCATATCAACCACACTATTAGGCTCAACAAAGACCCCATTCAGTTCTAGGTCAACAACCACGACCACGTAACAATGTGATTTTGGGAAAGTATGCAGTAACGAAAGAAAATTTAAATAGAGCCATAGTGCCATATGATCTCAAATAGTGGTCCCAATGCTCAATTTTTGACTCTACCCATGTAGATAGCCCACCGACTTACTATGCGGAATCACTTGAGCATAACAAGATTTATCTATATGAAACACCACTAGAACCTAATTGGGAGATTGAATACTTAAATGTGATGTATAAAAATTCAAACCCTAGGCCCCACTTAAGATAGATGAGACCTCAAGACCCTAGAGGACCACACTACAGATGTCAGGGAGATCACTTCATTCATGATTGCCCACTTCCTCTACCACGATCACCCCAATCCTAAATGATCCAAGGTGTTTGTCCTGATTTTGGAAAGGAACATCTCCTAAGAGATTGTCCTAAGAACCCAACCAATGTGCAAAATATTACTCAAATCAATGTTATTGTCTTGGTAGTAGAATTCAATGGAAATGTGAATAATATCACCCATATATAAGTAGTCACTAGAGCACAGTCTCTATAGAAGACTATGAATTGGAATCAACTTCCACACACGGTCCAAAACTCCTCAACAATAGCTATAATTTTTTGTCTTTGTACAACCCTCTCAGATCAAGTGATGTTGACAGTGTGAAGAGTTCTATTTGGAGGATGCTTTTGCTTTTGCTACATTTGGCTTTAATTTTGACGATCATGGGTTTTAGGAAAAGCTCTTTACAAACATAGCGAGCTTTTATGATTTTTGCTTTTAGAAGATACATTGTGGGCACATCTTGAAGGCTATATAAGAGATACCAAAGCTCATTTTTAGTTCATCACTCAAGGAGTATACAAGGAGAGTTAAGCTCAATGCAAGGAGCATCACTCAACTGAAATCTCTTGTATCTAGTTAATATTTCTACCTAGATCTAGATATTGTCAATTTGTTTCATATTCGCACATTGTGATTTGACATTGGAATATAAGTTGGTGTAGGTGAGCATCCTAGCTTATCGTGCACTTTGAAAGATCCTCTCTATCATCTCTCTATCTCTCTTTGATCTTCTTTTTTATTATTAAGGTGTATATATGTGCAAAGGTTCATGTGTTGGAAGATCATGTAAAAGTGTGATTTATTGTTATTGAGGCCCACCCACTACCAACATTTGGTATCAGAGCATAGTTGACATACACCCTTAACAAGATGAGTGATTATAGACTTGAGAATGAAGAAAAGCTTGAAGGAATGTCTAACTATCCAATGTGGAGTTTTATGATGATGAATCTGTTGGTAATAAAGGACTTATGGAATATTGTCAATAGCACTTATCCAAGACCAAGACAAGTCGGAGAAGATATTGCTTCATATTCTAGAAGCCTACTATTCCTATTTCTACTCAATATGAGTTTAGTGAAGAAGAAGAAACTCTTTCATCATCAAGAGTCTATATTACTACCAGATTACTTCCTATAGAAGAGCAATCCGGATGGGATTCAAGGGATGCACTAGCACTTTCATATATAGCTATGAAAGTCAAGAGGCACATTGTACCCCAAATCAAGTCATGTTGAACCTCTCATTGGGCTTTGTTGGAGTTAGAGAATCTCTATGAGAGAAGAAACCTTGCTAGGAAGGCTCATCTAAGGAGACAAATAGCCAACATAAGGATGAAAGTTTTTGAATCAGTTCAGTCACACATTTTGAAGCTTAAAGATATACGAGATTGTTACTCAATATGGGAGTAAATATTTCAGATGAAGAGATGGTAAGCACACTTCTAAACTCACTTTCATCTTCATATCGTGCTCTTGTTCCTTCTTTATCTCTCTCTATAAGAGATAGAGAACTTTCATTTGGAGAGCTATAGTTCCTGTTACTTCAAGATGAAGATCAACAAAAAGGTATGGAAGAGAATGATGAAGCCATGTTATCATTGTCAAAGGGGAAGGAAGGAAATTTTGCCAGTCTTTCTGCTAATGCTCCCTCTACATCCAAAGAAAAGTCTTCGACTACATCTGGTTCAAAGAAAGGAGTATGCCATTACTGTAAGAAACCAGGTCATAACATAGTAGAATGCAAAACAAGAACCTTTAATGAGAAGAAGAAAGCATGAGATAATAGTGCAGATGGTCATGATTTGCATGTTGTAGGTGTTGGAGAAGTAAACCTTAAGTCTAGAGCACATGGAAATTTCACAATTTCCAATGTTCTTTATGTTCTAGAAATGAAGAAGAATTTGCTCTCTATCTCTACTTTCTTATCAGATGGTTATAAAGTTATTTTTAGAAAGATTCATGTCAGATCCTCTCAGTAGATGGGGAGCATTGCTACTTCAAGGTGAAAACAGAAGTGGCATGTTTGTATTATCTAAAATTAGTCATGCTAATGTTGCTAGGTCTACTACACATAAGGAGAACATGAAGTTATGCCATGCTAGATTTGGCCATCTTAGTTACACAGCTCTCAAGCATATCAAAGATCAAGGTATGGTGGAGAGTTTTCCTACTTTTGCTTTACTAGATGATGCAGAGTCATGTGAAGGATGTCCTGAAGGGAATCTTCACAAAGTTCCTTTCAAGAAACATGGATATATCATGTCCACAAGGATATGTCAAATCATACATTCAAATCTGAATGCTTTGATGAGAAAAAATTTATATTCAAGGTTTCAGGTACTTTGTTACTTTTATTAATGATTTCTCAAGATATTCGTGGATTTTATGGTCTTAAAGTGAAGTCATAGGTTTTTCCTACTTTTAAGAAGTTCTTAGCTATGGTTGAAAATGAAAGTCAATCAAAGATCCAAATTTTGAGAAGTGATAGAGGAGAGTACATGTCTAAAGACTTCAAGTCTTTTCTTGAAGACAAAGGTATTTTGCATCAACTCACTATTGCTTATACTCCAAAACAAAATGGTGTTGTAGGGAGAAAGAATAAGATACTTGTTGAGATGATGCACAATATGATGTCATCCAAAAAGCTTTCTCCCAAGTTTTGGTTTTATTTAGTACATACAACTTATCACATTCTGAATAGGTCTTCCACAAAAGCTTTGAAGGTCATTACACCTTATGAAGCTCATTATGGGAAGAAACCCAATGTAAGTTATTTTAAAGTTTTTGGTTCCCCAGCTTATGTTCACATTGAGAAGAAGGATTGTGGTAAGCTTGATGTAAAAGCCATTAAATTTGTCTTTATTGGTTATGCAATTGAAAGCAAAGGATACAGATTCTATGTTCCAAATACAGGTGATATCCTACTATCACACAATGCATATATAACAAAAAGTCACATTTACGATAAGAAGGAAGAGATTCCAGAATTCATAAAAGCAAATGACTATGCATTTTTTAAAAGGAATTTGAATTCTTATATTAAGCCATACAAGGGAGTGATGAACCTACTCAAAAACTAAGAGATATAGGTGAAGAGAGAATTTCATTACCTACATCCATACCTAGTCCATCATCAGTACCTCTTGACGTTCCGACTTATGAAGTTGGAGAAGGTTCTAGAGTTCTAAAAGAAGGAGATACTGAAGAATGTGAAAAGATACCACCTTTTTTCAAGGATACGCCAAAGTGCTTATATCAAACCTAGAAGGATAGTGGTATAAATGAATACACTGGAAGAACTAAAAGTCAAATAAAGAGACAACAAATAGACCAAGTAAATTATACAAAACATTTTGAGAGTCATTATATTTTAGCTCTTACTTCAGTTGAGAATAAACAAGCTCATGTTACTACAAAGTGATATGTTTCACAATTCCCAAAGATTCAGATCTTCAATGGTTTAAAGGACAACTTAAGCATACATTTGATGTAAATGACTTAGGTTTACATTATTATCTTGGGATTGAGTTCAAGTACAGAGATTAGTATATCTACATGACACAATCAAAATACATTGAGAAATTATTGGAAAGGTTTGAGATGATAGATTCCAAACCTATGTAGACACCTTGTTGGTGCAATTACTCCAAGCCTAAATGCTTGATCATTTATCCTAAGGGTGATATGTGCATTCGTGTATTAGGATATGATCAATGATCTCTTTTAAAAGATTGATTTTTTACTCCTTGTAAAAGTGCATATATGGAATCACTTAGGAGAATCTTTCCACGACTTATTTGGTGAAGACTTATGGAAAATCAAGTCCTAAAACTTTGGAACACTTTTCCATAAAGATTTGAATTCAAATTTGAATCTTGGTTCCAACAAAAGGCTATAAAAGAGGACTACCTAGTCGTGTGGAATGCAGCCACATATAGCAGAGATTCATGAGGGATTTCATATGGATTTTGAGCTCACACTATAGCTCTACCATTGCCCTCACATCTTTCAATCATTCATTGCCAATGTCAATGTAATCTATGTGGATTAATACATATAGTTTTCTTATATCTCATATCTTCTACTCTATCATGTACCACTCATAATACTGAGCTTCCTTGATGTGTTTCTCAACTTGTACTTGATCATTTTTAGATGATTCAAGTTGATATATATTTCTTAGACTGTTACAAAGTTCCATATTAATTGGCTTAGTCATTCTCAAGTTATGAGCAAAACATGGCTCTTTGGCTTGCATACTGTCAATACCAAAAATGTCGGGATGCATCTTTAACTTGCTAAGCATTTATTTGAGCATGGTCTATCATTTTGAGTGAGATAACTTACAAAAGTTAGCTACCTAAGTTAGTTAGATATGTCCAAAAGGATTTTGTTCAATTGTTAACAGAGAAGGAGAACTGTCCATTTCTCTGAGCAGGTGTTGTGGCCAAAATAGCAAGTTTTTGGTTCACAATGAAACTCCAACTTATTTATTTTGATCTAATGATTTGAGGATCATCTTTCAAAGTACCTAGGTTACTATTTGTGCTTCTTGAAAGCTCAAGATCTCTACTTTGCACTACTCAACTCAATTTTGGATGGTGTGAAGCAAGAGTTTGCAGCACCATCTCATCTCTGGAAGGTGTCCACCATCTCCTCCAACAGTGGTAACAAAGAACCAGCAAGGTAAAATGTGAGATGGATTTGCATCATGTTGAGATATCAAGCTCAACATGTGATGATCTAGGATGACACATATCAGTTTTTTGTTTCTTTGCATGTATATTGTTCACGCCAGTATATGTCAGGGATACTTCACTGAGCTTTATTAGATTTATCTACCGAGAGTGATGGCACATTTGTTCCTTGCCAGCTCACTCATTCACGGACATTAGGTTTTTCCTTATGTACTGATCTTCATATATTGCACTTTTTGTACTCTTGTTTTTAGGTCATTCTTGTACATTCCTTTTTATGTAATAGAAGAAGAAGAAGAAGAAGAAGATCATTCTTCCTTGCCTCAATCTGAGTGTGTTCTTCTCTTTGATTACGAGAGTATGTGTGTGAGCTCTCTTCCTTATCTCCTTCCTCATGACATGGCATTAGAGCTAGTGTGGTTGTAGAGAGCTCGTAGAGAAGGCCGATGGTGAAGAGTACCCAAGAAGGCATGGAGAAAGCGCGATTCACAAATGACCTCAGATTGCTACGAAAATTGGTGTGAAGGTAGAAGACCTCAAAACATTTTCAATAGTTATCCCTTTAGGGTCACTTGTTTTTGTCATATCAAAGTTTCGGAGCCATCTCAACCTCCATTTTGAGCCCACAAGGTGGGGCCCACAGAAAAACCAAGCCAGTTTGCAAAACTATAACTTGTGTCCTATTCGGAAACTCATATATTCGAGATCCAAAATTTCAAGTGATTCCATGTACTATTGATACACGAAAACTGTGTTGTTTTTAGATTGAACTATCACGTCATAGTGCGATAATGTTTAAGCAGAAGTGCTGCTTGTAGTGTTTTGCAGTGTTGTGATTTGCTGCAAAAATGGCAAACGCAGATGGAATGAGTCAGCTTATGAGCGATAAGCTAGACAAGAACAACTTCCATGCTTGGAGATTCAGAATGATGAATTTCCTGATGGGAAAAGGCTACTAGAAGTACATCAAAGGAGAGAACGAAAATGCTCCGTAGTTACCAAAGAGGAATCAGACTACAGAATAGTTAAGAACATATGAGGAATGTAATCAAGGAGCATGAAAGGTAATGTATTGGATATCTGTTAGCATACACGATAGCATGGTTGGGCACATACAGGATGCCAAGACTCCGAAAGAGGCTTGGAATATTTTGGTCACATTGTATGAGACCAATACAAAGGCACCGAAATTTCAACTCAAGAACGAGTTGCATACATTGGAAAAGAAGAGCATGCCGATAAATGACTACACCCTAAAAATCAAAAGCATATGTGAGTCACTTGCATCTATTGGTGTGAATGTAGATGATGATGATAAGGTGGAAGTGTGTCTTCATGGTTTGGGAGCTGCATAAATTCAAAACTTCAATACAGACTAGGGAAAATATTCTGAATTTTGTTGATCTGGTATCTATGCTGATTATTGAAGAAAAGAATCTTGGTGAGGATTCAAACTCCCAAGGAAAATCTAGTTTTGAGTAGGTATTCTACTCTAGCAGAGGAAGAGGCAGAGTAGAGTTTTTGGAAGTTGAAGAGGAAATAGTAACCAAGACCAAAGTCAACAACATAATCATGCAAGAGGAAGAGGACAATTTTGAGGCAGGGGGAGCTAAAGAGGCCGAAAAAATTTCCAAAGAAATGATTCAGGTAATGACAGTAAAGGATGTTGGAATTGTGGTAAACCTAGAAACTTTGAACGTGATTGCAGGTTGAAGAATGAAAATAACAAAAGGCAACAAAACAACTATGCATCCACAAGTGCACATGATTCTGAGAAGCTCTTCATGGTTCAACAATTACATGATGAATACGATGTCTGGTGGTGTTTCAAAATCGAATGATAATGTCTGGTATGTTGATTCAGGTGCTTCAAATCACATGATCACTCATGCGGAATGGTTTAGTACTTTGCAAAAAATTGCCAGTTCTTGGATATGTTGAAATAGGTGATGACACATCACACCCTATCAAGCATATAGGAAATATAGCATTGTCTATGGAGGATGGGAAGGTAAAATACCTTGCTAATGTGTTGCATGTTCCAAATATAACAAAGAATCTGGTTTCTATTGGTCAAATGGTCGACCAAGGATTACAAGTCAGGTTCAATGATGATGGGTTATACGTAGGAGAATACAAACGGGATGGAAGATTGATTGCCAAATGAAACAAAGTGGGTAGGATGCTCACCTTCAATGCGAAAATTCCTTAAATGAATGCAGCCATGTTTGCAAAAGGTGCAGGAGTTATTGTTGATATAGAGATGTGGCACAAATATATTGGACATGCAAACGTGCAAAGGCTGAAATTGATGCAGTCAAAGGAGATTGTCCATGGACTAACAAATTTCAAGGTTGCAGAGATGCAAAAGGTATGTGTAGCATGTCAATTTGGTAAACAGTCAAGATCATGGTTTTCACATGTCAAGCATGTTAGTGAGAATGTGCTAGAAATAGTACATACAGATGTTTGGGGTCTTGCAAAGACCACATCTATGGGTGGTTGTAGGTTTTATGTTACTTTCATTGATGACCATACACGAAAAGTGTGGGTATATTTCATGAAAGAGAAGAGGTAGGTGTTCACTCACTTCCAAAATTTTAAAGCTATGGTGGAAAAGTAGACAGGGAAGTATATTCAAACATTAAGGTTTGATGGAGGAGGTGAATACATGTCAAATGAGTTCAACAACTTTCTTAAAATTCATGGAATTCAACGTCAGTTTTCATGCAGGTACACACCACAACAGAATGGTGTTGCTGAATGCAAAAATAGACATATTGCAGAAATAGCAAGAGCCTTGATGATTGAGAAGAACATGCCTCATTGTTATTGGGTAGAAGCTGTGCATACGGTTGTATACATTATGAATTGAACTCCAACTACTGCTGTACATCAAGTTACACCTGAAGAAAAGATCACAGGTAAAAAGCCAAACTTATCACATATGAAAGTTTTTGGTTGTATTGCATATGTAGATGTTCTAGATGAGCTGAGGAGGAAGCTTGGTCCAAAAGCAAAAAAATGTGTCTTCATTGGATAATCCCTTGAGGAAAAGGGATGTAGCTCAGTGATGAGTAGCACCTCCTTTAATGTCAATCCGGGAAGACATGAGGATGGTATGAAGACCACGAGCAAGTGGAAGCACAAGTGCGTGAGTGAGAAGCACACAAGCATGCACACACATACACACACACGCGCACACACAGTAAGAACAAAGAGAGTAAGACAATGGAATCACTTCTATTGCAAGAAAGTTCTCATACCAGCTCAAACTACAAGAAGCTGCCCCTTAAAATGAGCTCTCTAGCTCTATTTATAGTTCTTGACTAGCTTTGGCCCTGTTCAGACCTAGTGTCCGGCCTAGTTAAAAATTAGGTTCCGAGGCCTATTTGAGGGCCCAAACGAGATCTAAAAATTATGAAAATTGACAGGCAACTACATCTAAGGCTCCCCAAGCTCGAGGACTCCTCGGCTTGTACAAAATGGAGCTACAAAAAGGTGAAATGATATTTACAAGGGTTCGTAGTGATGAGAATCACTTTAGAATGATGTGGGGGTTTTGAAAAAAATAAGGGTTGCCTCAGTGCTAGATCTTCATGTGTGTCCATACTTGCTTCTTCCCGCATCCTGTCAACACTCTCCCCCCCCTAGGGTCTGTCGCCTCTGACAGACCTCTTTTCCGCCGTTTGATCAATGTATTTTTGCAGGAGGTCGATTGCCAATTCTTGTTCTTTGATTTTTAAACCTCTGATTAGATCTCGTTGCAAGGCCTCCCAATCCACTGTACCAGGCATGTCAGGTTGTGGCATCGTGTAAAGCTCGGAATGCATCGTTTGCTCGCATGTAAAGAGATGGAGTAGATGCGTAGGCCGTGGCGCAAATACCTCTGAATGTGCTTCCCAAAACCCCGTGGTGAACATGTCGTCAAATGTTTGCTTGTAGCAGGCAGGGAGATATCTTATGCGTGCATGCCATGCGTAAGCCACTCGTATGCTCGGGGTTGTGCTCATATCATATAGCAGGTCGTAGTTACCATTGATAAACCCGGGAATAGGAGGTTGAATACGGCATACATTGCGAAAAGTTTTGAGTACGACCTGCATCATGTCGAGGATCTTGAGCATCATCTGGGCAGCGACATCTGGCATCGGGTGGAGGCGTGGTATCCAATGTCTGATGGTTGCAATCATGTATGACACTGTAGGAGTACCGGTTGGGGGGGCGATGGCGGGGTAATTGAGCCATTCTTTACAGTTTGCGTTATTCTGAACCTTGATGGCAAAAGCTTTCCATGATCTGCGTCTTTGCACTGGCCCAAAACACGGATTGTACTTCAAATGCATGGGGGCATGATCCCATGTTCGAAGCATTTCTGGGTAGGTTTCGAGTAACTTTTGCCTCCACGTTGGTTGGAATATGGCTCCTTTTCGCGCCGCTTCTGGTATGTCTTCTGGTTCGAACTGTGTGGCAAATGTTGGGCACTTGTTGGTGACCCTTTTGATTTCTGCATTGTAGTCGGCCAACAATACAAAATAGGGCTTGTATTGCAGTTCTGAACTAGTGATAAGGCGTCTAGGGGCGATGTGCCTGAAGTATTCTGAGTGAAGGATGGTGTCCTCAATGGCCTTCATTGCCAGCATCTGAGTGGATATCCGCTCCTGATGAGTTTGCCCCATCTCCTCTACTTGTTTCATCCATGCCGATGGGGGTTCCTCATAGGTATCTTGACCTTCTTCTGTTACGCGTCCTCCTGGGAGTGGTTGAGGCTCGTAGGCGTCGTCGAATGCTTCCTCCACTGGGATGGTAACTGCTTCTTCTTCTGACGGTTGCTCTGGTGGGGAAGGGGGTCGTTCGTACTGCATCAACTTCAGTTTTAATTCTGCGATCTGCTGCCGTAACTCCAGCACGTCGTTGGGCGTTGAATGTTCAGGTTCGGTTGAAGTAGTAGCGTCTGTCATTTCTTTATGTTCCTGTCGGTGTGGTGTAGACTCTTGGGGTCTCTGTAAGTCCTTCAGCTGGTCGGCAAGCTGATCATGTGCTTCTAACAGATTGGCATACGTTTCCAATATTTGTTGTATGCTTTCTGATGGGACCGCTTGAAATTTGACCGGGTCTATGGGTGCTCCCGAGGTGTTTTCCATGGCAGCCTCGAGGTTCTCTTGGTTTTGTTGTTGAAGCCGTCTATTCTCTTCTTGCGCTGCTGCCAGATGTCGTCGTAGCAAAGCCATGTTTCGTTGAAGCCGTGCATTGCGGCCCATTTGATCGCGCAGCTGTTCCTCCATGGCTTTGCTCTCTTCCATATGCTCCGCTTTGAGTTGCGCATTTGCCTTTTCGAGGGCGGATATCTTGCTTTGTGACTCCGTATGAATGAACTCCAAAGCATTGACACGCTCTTGGAGTGTTGCTGTGAGGGTGCAAAGCCCTTTGTTATTTTCTTCCAATAATGTATATTCGTGCTTAAGTTGAGTGGTAGCTTCGAGCATCGTGTCGAGTGCAAGGCTAAATGAGGTGGAAGATGCAGGGGGTTGGGAGATGGGAATGGGAAAAGTGGATGTTGTGCCTACCATGTGTGGAAGTGGTGATGTGAGTGTAATAATCTGTGACGGTGTTGTGAGAACAGTGGTGGTGGGTGATCCAGCGGATGGTGAGATGTCCATGGGATCGGACATGAGTGAGTGTGATTCGTGAAATGTGAACACCGGGACGGTGGGTGGTGTGACAGTGGTGGCCGTGAATGTGGGGGAGTGAATTTGGGGATGGGACTTATTCTTATGTTCCTCAACCTGTTGAAGAATGTTTACAAGGTAGGTCCAGAAGGAGGGTTGGGTGGTTAGTGTGGTGCTCGAGGCAGTTACAAGGGACGGGGTAGGTAGAGTTTGGGGGGGAGGAAATGGAGGGATGGAGGGCAAAGAGATGGAAAGAGTCTGACTAGTGACAGATGGTTGTCCAACGGCATGGGGGAAGAAAGGGTGACCTAATTGAGGTTCAAAAACTTGAGTGACCGAGATGGATGAGGGTGAAGGAAGGAGAGTGGAAATGGGGGTGTGTACAAGGGTCTCACTATAGGAGGAGAATGGTTGTGTAGAAAGACACGTGGAGAGAGGCTCTGAGGGTGGGATAGGAGATGATGGGGGAGATGGGGCATGCGTAATTTCCTCCAGTTCATCATTGTGCCTAGGGCTAATCATGTGCACATCTTCTGATGTGGAAGTAGCTAACGCGGTAGATACTTCCATCTGAATCATCTTTCCTTGTCGCGGCCGTGTATCAATTCTTCTTTGATCATAAGCAGGGTTCTCTTGATAGACCATGGTTCTCATTGCTTCACTGATGCCACAAGTGTCCGCCAACAGATTTAGTGATTCTACAAACTGGGGGTCGATATGCTCTGACTGTAACATCTGGTTTACTAGGGCCCTATTTGCTTCTTCTGACATTTTATGGCGTCTTTGTACCTGCTTGATTGTCTGGTATAATCGTTTGAGCTGTGCCGTATATGCAGGGGCTTCGTCTTCACTCTCTTCTGGGTTATTCCTTGGTGCCTGCTCCTGAGCTTGTGTGTTTAGTCTTTGAGGAGGTTGCGTCACTCCTAGCTCCTGTACGCTGCTTGTCTCGCCTCGTGCATGTTCTCTTTGGGTTGATGTCCCCGGATCGACATTGTCAGGGCAACCTTCACTGTCTGATAGATGTGCCGTCTGTAGAAATGTTTCAAAATCAAAATTTGGGTCTTCGGTGAAAGTGGCCATTGCTGCAAATTCTGCCTCAGTAGGTAGCGGAGGGGCAGAGGGAGTGGGCTGTACCACCTCTCTTGGTTGAGACTCCTGGAGATGGATTGTGATTGGTGCCACCGGGGCTTCCTCTCTAGTGGAGACTTCGGTAGTGGTTGCTGGAGGGATCAGGACTTGTGAAAGGGATCCACGCATTCTTTTTGCAGGCTGACTCCCTGACTTTCGCCCTTTAAACAACTCCAGATGTGCATACTTTAGGGCTCGAGCAACTGGCACATCATACGCCAGACATCTGTAGATGATTCTAGTCAACGCACAGCAACCATGTAGAGTGGGCTTCCTCACCCCCCGCTTGCCTGCCTCATATACCTGATCTAAGATCCATACTGGCATCTTAATGGGCAAGCTTCCGGTCTCTGCTAAATACAGTCCGTACCATATCTTCTTGTGAGGCTGAGTGAAACGGTCCTGAGCTGGAAATGCGAAGTGCTGGAGGCACATCCGCAGGGGTATGGCGATGTTGGGAGTGAGGGCGCACATGTCTTTGAGCTTCTTGACTCTATTGCTTTTCATTGATTCTGGTATCAGGGGGTCGCGATCTGAAGGCACATGAGTGCCATACATTTGAAGGGCTTCCCTGATTAATGTTACATTTAGTTCAAACTTCCTCATCTCCTCCAGATTAGATAAGGAGGGCACCCAGAATGTGCCTGAATGATCTTTATCCCCGGTAGGTTTCATCGTAGCAATCAAGTAGTAACACCTGAGGAAGTCAGGTTTTGGTAGAGCTGCACTGAAGTAAGTTTGCAGTCCTGCCTTTCGCCAGATCTCTTGAAGGGGAGCTGCATTTTGTAAGGTCTCAAATTCTCTTGAAAAGAATTGGAATGTCCACCAAACCCCTCCACACTCCATCTTGGACTCCCAGATGTGGTCTGCGTCTCCCAAAGCCCCTGGCATTTCATTGAACCAATGGGAGTGCCCTTTTACTCTTTCGGTTAGTCCACTGGGTGGATCTGGAATAGGAATCCTTCGCACATTCAAGAATTCTTCAGGCCTAGCTGTTGGTGGAGCTTCCACTGGCATGGCATCCCAATTGATAGGGGCACCAGGTCCTGCCTGAGAGCTTGTGCCTGCCGCGGTTGCCATGAGAGTAGGTCGCTTATCTGCTGGAAGACGAAAGGCACATTAGTGTTGCATAGGAAACAAGATGTAATGGTGTTCCCTTCACAATACTAACATGACAATCCCGGAGGTCAGTGGTTAGTGGTGAGGTGTTTATGATATGTGTGAGTGGTGATTAAAGGTCAGTGTCATCCTAGATGCATACTTTGGTTATGCAACGGGCTCAAAATGCTTCTGTGTTAGTGTGGATGGATTTACAGAATAAGGTCAGGGGGTTTAGTACACAGTTTAATTCTCCACACTTTGATACAGGAGTCGTGGCTCTTAGAGCTAAGGACAGGTGAAGATTTTGGTCTGAGTGTGTGATGTGGTTGGGACCTTGTGGGTACCCATTTCCAGACATTCCTGGGGTTGATGGGAGTGTGGACAGTGAGAGGTGTAGGTATCTTGTCACTTCCTGAGTTGTTGGTCAAGAGTGCTGGTGAGAGCTGCTTCATCCTTGTGCCTGTAGTTGAAGTAATTTGGGCTTGTAAGCTAGCCTTGGGCACCCATATCTGTCTAGCATTAGGGATGGCCTTCATTGACCGCTTAGGAACCCAAATAGAGATGGTGTGCCTAGGGGTTATCCTAGGGGGCTTCTTAGCTTTGTTCCTTGATTGTGAGGCTCGTTTCTTATCTCCTTGAGAATCTGCGATTGGAGCTGTGGGTCTCCCATCCTTGCGTATCCAGATCTGCTTCACGCCACGAGATGCTCCATGTTGCGCGGGTTGGCGCTCCTTCCTCTTGATCAGCGGTCTCCTTCGTATAGAGTGATGTTCGGTCCGTTCGTTTAGAATCTTCTTTGGATCAATTAGGAACTCCTTCTTGGCTCCTGAACCTTCAGTAAGATTGACATTCCTCTGCACCATAGAAGTTTGGACAAGCACAACGTGGTTATCTTCGTGTGGATTCCTGGAGGGACCAGGAGTTGTTGCTTGTTCTGTTGGTTTGAGTGCTTGATTTTCTAATTCAATCGTGAGGCGATTCTGGCCTACCCAAGCCTGAAGAAGTCCACTTCTTAGGTTCAGGTTGACTGCGTGATCATAGATCCAGTCTTGGCCCAAGATAAGCGGTTCGGTTAGATCTTCGTCTTCACACACTAGCACTTTTACTGGCATGAGGACCTCTTGTATGTAGAGGGGAAGATCCACCTCTCCCATGCAGGGGGTTTCAACACCTCCTAATCCTATCAGATAGGCTTCTATGGGTTTTACCTCCAATTGCAGCTGCTGGCAATAAGAAAGCCGAACTGCACTTGTGGCTGCTCCTGAATCAATTAGAGCCCTCACACTGGTTGTGCTGTCTCTTTGTCCTATTTCTAGGGTCACAAAAGGTCGTCGGTCCACTATCTTATGGATACGTTCACCTGAAGCCTCACACATGGCCATGTGATAGCCTGGAGATTCTTGAGTGTCCGTCATAGTCTGGTCCCTTCCTTGTCTCCTCAGCTTCATTCGTCGGATACGCTCTAAGGCCTCTGCCTGTGCTTCTTCTCGAATTCGTTTCTCCTCCTCTTTACGTTGTTTAGCAGTATTGAGTCGGCTTAGCATCTCCTCCGTGAGGGGTTCTTGATACAGCTTGACTCTGCACCCGCTAATATAGTTTGGGAGGACGTCCCCCTCCAAAGTGGCTAGTTGTACAGCTCCGCTCGTGGAGATCCTATTAATGATCATAGGTCCGTAGCCTCTCTTTTCTAGCTTCCTTGCGTGTTGTTTCAATGTGTAGACTAACACTAGATCTCCTGCTCTCAAGCCCTTATCCTTCACATGGGCATCAAAGTATGCCTTTTGCCGTTTCTTTGCAGCGTAGATACCTGCTGCTGCTCGTAGCCTTGTTTCACCTAAACGCTCTAGATCCAAGATCCTAGAGGACAACTCATGTCCATTCCACTCATGCTCTTGTGCTATTCTTAACGCTGGGATTAGGAAATCTAGTGGTAACACTGCATTCTGTCCGAAGACCATCTGAAATGGGGTGGCATTGAGTACCGTTTTGTAGGCAACTCGGTATGCCCAAACAGCATGGTGAAGTTGTTTGTCCCAATCAGAGCGTTTATTATTGACCAGTTTCGTCAATACGTTACACAGGATCTTATTCGTGCTCTCGGCTTGTCCGTTAGCTTGTGGGTGATAGGGTGCAGACTTCTTATGTACCACCATGAATTCTTGAAGGAGATTTTCAATGACCTCATTCAAGAAGTGCGTACCTCTATCACTAACCAACTCTATGGGTAACCCATATCTAGTGAATATATTTTCGAATAAGAACTTAGCCGTCGTTTGAGCATCATTCCTTGTCGTGGCTTTTACTTCCACCCACTTTGTAAGGTAATCAGTGGCTACAATAATGTATTCTGCATGGGAGTTCCTAGCTGGGGGGTTGATGGGACCTACAAAGTCTATACCCCACTTTGAAAATGCACGTCCTCCCATCATTGGCCTCAAGGGCATTTCATCTTTTCTTGTCGGGTATTGGGCACGTTGGCATGTGTCGCAACTCTTCACATAAGTATGTGCATCCATATGAAGAGTGGGCCACCACAGTCCTGAGAATAGAATGGTCTTAATTACTCTGTCAGGCCCAAAGTGTCCACCTGCAACACCGCTGTGTGCCGTTTCTAAGACTTTCAGGTAGTCTGATTCATGTACGCACAGTCTTAGGTAACCATCCTTGCCTCTTCTATATAGGTTATCCCCTACTAAGGCATAGTCTTGAGCCTCTTGCTCCATGTTCCGTTTTCTTGCAAGACTAGCCTTATTGGGTAATGTTCCCGATCTCATGAACTCGACCAATGGAGCACTCCAATCGGGGATTGATGACACGTGATAAAGAGTGGCATGCTCCACTGGGGGTCTCTTCTGGCATACTGGACAATTGTGGATCCACTCTTGTATTTCTTTTTCCATGCTCGGCCAATACACTCCTAAGCGCTTTAGATTCTGCAATGTTCGCTGTTTAGAGTAGTGATTCCCTAGCAGTCCTTCATGGGCTTGTTGCAGCCAACTAGCATGTTCATCCTCCTCGACACAACAAGCTAACACTCCTTCTGTATCTTGCTTGTACACACTTCCAGCCAAGATTTGATACTTTAATGATTTTACAACTTCCTCTTTGCTGGTTTTCACATTCTTATTTGCAGGCCCGAAGGTTAGGATTGGTACCAGCTTGTTTGCCCATTTAGGAACAACTTCTAAATTGAACAGATAAGCATCGGGCAATTCGTCAGACACTCCTTGCGGTGGCTCTCCTGAAGTGATGCGAGAAAGATGGTCTGCCCTAAGATGGGTTCTACCTTTCCTGACAACAACTTCAAAGTCGTATTCCATTAGTAAGAGAAACCATCTTACTAAGCGACCTGTATTGCAAGGTTTATTGACCAAATATAGTAGCGCTTGATGATCAGTGAAAAACTTGAACTTATTGGCCAATAGATAGTGTCTAAACTTTTTCACAGCATATATCATGCCCAAGCCTTCTCTCTCCGTTGTGGTGTAATTTCGTTCAGCTGCATTTAATTGCCTACTAGCATATGCTATCGGCAAATCTAGATTTCCTTCACCTGTGGGTTGTGCTAGCACACATCCTATTGCATGATTGGAGGCATCTACATGGACATGAAAGGGTTTGCTCCAATCCGGAGTAGTCAATATTGGTGCTGTGCACAAACGTCTTTTCAGCTCGTTGAAAGAATTCTCGCATTCCTCGTTCCACTCAAAGTTTGTTAACAACCCATAAAGAGGTTTAGCTATGATGGCATACATGTGGATAAATCTACGGTAATATCCACAATGGCCCATAAAGGCTTGTACCTCTTTCACGTTTCTTGGTCTGGCCAACTCTGCTATTACTCTTACCTTGTCTTCGTCTGTTGATATTCCATTCTTCGAAACAATGTGACCTAAGATCTTACCTTGACGTACCATAAACACACACTTTTCTGGATTCAGACACACTCGATAATCTCTACACTTGTTGAAGATTTGCCTGAGTTCAGGGATGTGGTAACTTCTCTCTTGGGAATGAGCGCACAAATCATCCACATATACTTCTAAGCTCTTTCGCAAGAACTCTTTGAAGACATGACACATGAGTCTTTGGAATGTTGCAGGTGCATTGGTGAGCCCAAATGGCATCACACGGAATGCAAAGATTCCCCATTCTGTGGCAAAGGCCGTTTTGTGTTGATCTTCGGGGGCAATGGCTACTTGGTTGTAACCTGAAAATCCATCAAGGAAGCTGTAAACTTCCTTGCCTGCAACACGCTCCAAAAGATGTTCGGTGATGGGCAGTGGATAACTATCTCTAATCGTAGCGGCATTAACTTTTTTAAGGTTAATGCACACTCGCAATTTCCCATTCTTCTTGGGCACCACTACAATAGGGGACACCCATTCAGTGTGCTCAATCTCATAGATGAATCCGGCTTCAATCAGCCTGTCAATTTCCTCTTTTATTTTGGCCGCATAGTTGTCATTATATGTGTAGGGTTTTTGTTTGGTGGGCTTAGCATCAGCGGTCATCGGAATCGTAACACATCCCTATATTCCCTTAATAGAGCTACAAGCTCTGCTTCTTCTTCTGCACTTAGGTCATCACCTATGTATGTACATCTCTCTTCGTTCCCTTCAATGGTCACTGCAATTTTTTTGGTCTTTTCTTTATTGTCATATGCTTCTCCTATAATGGCCTCTCTCTTAGGCATTCGTACCAAAATTTTCCGGTCTTCCACTTCATATTTCTTGAAATTTTCTGGTACTTCAAACAATGATTCTTCCTCTTCTTGTCTTACTGCTTTTCTTTTCTTTTTCTTTAGACCTCCTTCACTTCCTTTCTTTGAACTTATCGTTTTAATACTTGCAAGAGGTTCTTCTTCTTTTTGGGTTAACAATCCTATGTCTTCTAAGTAGTGTTCCTCTGAGTCAAAGTAAGTATCCATCACAATGGATTCTAGATCATCATCACTCTCTTCTCCTTCTATGAACTCACTAGGATCACACTCTTCCAACAAGGGCTGACACATGAACACTGAAATATCATAACCCTCCTCATCACAATGAGGTGTCCATTGTTCTTCATTGACTGCAATGTCCATGGTAGCTAAGATTTCTGCCCAACCATGAGGCTCAAATTCCTCATCTGGAAATATCATCGGTGTATAGGCTGGGTCTTTTATTGGTCTATCTCCTGGGGGAGTTCCTTCTTCTCTCGCTTTTCGGCGCTTTTCCTCTTCCTCAGCGACCTTGCACATCCACAAGTGAGTATCTTCATGCAACCAGGATGGTTCCGGTGAACTTCCCGAATGCACGGAGATAGAATCTTCTTTCGCTTTGTGGATAGGATTCCACTGTAGGGGTGGTACATCTCTGAAGGTGTGATCCTTTAGATTGACCTTGGTGGTGACCCCTAAGTGCTGTAAGTACAAGGAGTTGGTTCCCCAATCCTGTACTATTTGCAATTGTCGCAGGAAAGGTCTTCCTAGGATCATCTCGTAAACATTATTCTTCTCAAAGTCACATATAGCGAACGTATGTTCAAACTCCACACCACAAGTGGTTAGAGTTATCCCTTCAAGCAATCCGAGAGGTCTTTCAAAATGACCATCTGCCATTTGAAGTTTCATTCTCGTTGGTCTTAAGGTGGGTTTGCCCCATCGTTTCCACAAGGAGGTAGTTGCAATAGCAACTCCCGCACCCGAATCCACAATTGCTTTGGTTGTGTAACCTTGATAGGTGATCGGAAGATAAGTGTTACCTTCTTCACCTTCGCTCATGTCTCCTATCTTGTCGAGAGGTATCTCGGGAACTTTCTGCTTAGAACCTACTTTTGGTATATTGGATTCAAGTTCTGAAACCTGATCTTTCACATGATTCCAGAGCTCCGGTTTTGCCTTGAGGAGTTCCTCTACAGTGAGGTGACATTGAACCTTAGTGTTCTTCACCACATCAGTGTTCCTGGGAATCACTGAGTCTTCATTTCTCACCAATATAGTGGGAGCTCGGATCTGGAGAGATTTAGATTCCCATGGGCCTGTGAAATGAGGCAACTCTTGTAAAGAATTAGATTCAAAATCTAATCTCTCACCCTCTTGTTGCTCTGTCTGACCTCCATAGATAGACGGAATGTCTTGGGGAAATTGATCATGAAGATCATCAATCTCAGGAATAGGAGGGGAATCACCCTTCTCCTTGGCCCATTTCTCTTCTTGTATTTCCCGCAAGAACTCTGGAGAGTACTGTTGTATTGAAGGAGGTATTCCGGCATCCGTAGAATTAGGAACATAAGCTACCATTTGTGGTGAGCTTCCTCTTTCAACAACTGGTTGAGCCTGTGGAGGTAAAGAAACTTGTGATTTGTTTACCAACTGCTCTAATCTTTCTAGTAAGCCTTGGAAATGCAAATCCGGCTTGACAGCGTTCGTCTGATTGAACTTTTGGCTAGTCTCAAGTATAGCTTGAGCTTGTTCTACCATTTTCATGCACATCTTCATCCGTTCAATCTCTAAGTCGGCTCTAGGGTAACTCCTGTCTAGGTTTGCACCTGTTGGCCCTTCTTGAAGTCGAGCCTGGTAGGCTTTAAACATCATGTCCAAGCCTTCAGGAGTGGGGTCAGCTAATACTGATCCTACTCGGGGTGGTGGGTGGGTTACGAGGGGTGTGTTAGAGGGTGGAGAAATGGAGGGTGATGGGGATGGTAATGGTGGAAGTGTGTGGGAGTGTGGTTGAGATGTGATTTCTGTGATTTTTGCCTTGGTTTCTCTCACGCTTTCTTCAAGTTCATTTATCTTTTTTGCCCATTGCCTCTTCATTCTTTCACGACTATCCTTCCAGGTGCTAGTCCTCTTTTTGGGTATGCTCTCTGTTTCACTTACCTCGGGGCTCTTTTTGGGACCAACACCTTGGTGTTGTTGAAGTGCCTGGGCTCTTGTGATCACCTGCACAGGTGCAGTGGAAGTCACGCTTCCTATGGAGTCTACAACTAACCCCACAACATTGATAGGAGTGATCTTAGGCATGTTATTGGGGTTTTTTGGGCAATCTCGTAGGAGATGCTCTTTCCCGCAGTCTTGACAAAAGCCCTGAATGGTTACTGGCTGAGGTAGTGTAGGGATAGGTAGTGGACAATCACGTACAAGGTGATCTCCCTGACATTTGAAACATGGCCCTCTAGGAAATGGGGGTCGTACCTGCCTAGGTTGAGGTCTAGAGTTGGGGTTTGTGTACATGACATTAGAATACTCCGGTTCCCCACTATTTTCACTTGGGTCCTCATAGTAGTATGACTCGTTATGCTCGGGTGACTGCATGTAGTAAGCCTGTGGGCTATCAACATGTGCGGAGTCAAAACTATGGTCACTGGGGTCACTGTCTGATAGCAATGGGGTGACTGGGACTATGGCTCTGTTCGGATTTTCTTCAGTAGATGCATACTTCACTGGGATCACATTGGTTGGAGTAGGGGGTTGCTGCACTAGGACTGGTTGAGGTCTCTGCTGCCCTTGATAAGGTGGCTGATAAGTTTGTTGCGGTCTGTTGTATTGTGGTGATGGATACTGATTCTGGTATCTACCCTGTTGTGGATATGGCTGAGGATAATTTTGCCTAACCGTTTGTTTGTTATACGGGCAGTCTTGTGCCGTGTGATTGGTGTACCTGCGCTCTAAGGTGCAGTACTGGCCACTAAGGTTCGCCTGTGGTTGGGCCATAATGGGGCATACACTTGCCATATGTTCCCCGCCACAATTGTAACACCGCTTAACTGGGGCAAATCTTGGAATTTGCTTGCTAGAGACGCCTAGTTTTTGGGCTACCTTCTCTGCAAGTTCCTCGATGGATGCGGATTGACCAGATGTCTGTGTGCTAGCGCTATCAGAATCCTTATAGATTTTGGATAGTTCTAATTCCTCACCGAGATTGTCCTCAATGTCTATGCACATGCGCACGCACTCCTCTATCGTTCTAGGGTCCTTCAGGTACACATATGACCTGAGCTTAGTGCTCAACAATCCGTCTAGGAACAAGGCCACTTGTTTGGCTGGTGTGGGTAACTCCGGCATAGGGCATCTCTCCAGGTACTGTCTAAATCTTCTTCCAGCTAGTCTGACCGTCTCTTGAGGTGTTTGTTTGAAGCTATGAATTAGTGAGGAGGTGTTATGCCTGATTCCACTCTTAGAAAACTCAACAATAAATGCCTCTAAGAGTTGGTCTATGTTTCTGAAATGCCTCTCATTCAGTGGTTGGAACCACGTAAGGGCAGTGTTCCTAAGGGTTAGACCGAAAGCATTATATTGTGTGAATAGGTCCTCTACCTGTTCAGCTTTCAATACTTGTCGAAATTCTGCCACATGGTCATAAGGGTCTCCCGTGCCATCGAAGTAATTCTTCATGGACTTCACCAGTTGAGTTGGTCGCAGGGTCCTAGTGTGTTCTCTCGGCCTTGGCAAAGGAAAATCATCAATGTCCCGGTGATTCCATGGGATTCTATGTCTCTCAGGTTCTACTCTATTCCTTTCTGTTCCCGTTCTTTCTCTTCCCAGGGAGTTGGCAAAACTTACCTCCGGTTTGTCTCTACCTCTATCTCTTTGAGCGCCATGAGCTTGGGAGGTCCCAGCTCCTTGATGACCAAAGGACACATTAGACCTTGGTTGGGGAAAAACAAATTCACCCTTCCAAGTGTAGGCATGTCTGCCCTGCTCAGTGACCACGAAGATTCTCTCTGATGCAGTGTCTAGGTAGGTTACTTGGCCTGGACTATCAGGGTCTTTAAGCTCGTAGATTGTGAGGGTGTTCACCTCCTGAGGTTGAGAAGTTCTATATCTCCAAAAAGCCTCATCGGTTTCCCGATTTAAAAGCAGATCTATGCTTTTATTATCTTGTGGAATCCACTCAGGAGTCATGATTCTGGTCAAGACAGACTTACCACGGGGAGTTCTTGGCTCTCTCTCCAAGTTCCCTTGCTCTATATCTCCCATGTCGGTCTCCGTAATCACATTTCCAAACTCATCAGTTCTATCGGGAAGAGTGGTGACTACATACATAGTCCCCTCTTTATCTAGGTATGCTCCATTCTCAAACTTGACTACCGGGTGGTTTATTCCATGGGGTTGGTCGGGGTTCTTAATCTGGACCACTGATCTTCTCAGTCCGTCTTCGTAGATGCGAGCACCTAGACGATTCGTCCTAATATATTCCAATTGAGTCTTATAAGGCCCCTCTGGCTTTTCTAGATATGCCAACCCTGAACTCCCTACGGGTCTCTCCATGTGATAGGACATTTCAGAATCACTGGTTTCTGATCTGGGAGTGTATGGGTAATCACTCAACTGCTGGGCCCAAGACCTGGCAGTGTGATTGACACTAGCTTCAGAAGATCTGAGGCTTCGTCTGTCTCGGCCTAAATGTCTGCCTGATCTAAGGTTCATATGCCTGATTTATTTACCCCCTGGAACCCAAGCACACTCTCGTTGCAGGCTGATTTTGCACCAATCACTTTGTTCTTTTTAGTTGAATAGTATGTTTATGGTCTTGTCTGAAATTGCGTCGTCAGGAGTACTTAAATGAATTTCCGCACTTGCTGGGTGATCGATTCCCGTTTACCTTTTTGTCCCTTAGTGTTTTCGCACTTAAGACCTATTTATTTTCTTGCACTTGGCTGATTAATTCTCTTGGACTTAATTCGTGCCTAACGTTGCCCTAGTCAATTACCACACCTAAGTCGTACTTAGCCTAGGCTAGGAATTGACAAAGGAGGGTTATGAGATCTTCCAACCTCAATCAACTGGTTGACCCGACAGCTATGCAAGCCCAGGAAGCCTTCTCCCAAGCCCGGTACACACCCTTGCTAGCTTGCTTTGATTGCCTTGAGTGCCCACAAAGTTCCTGCAAAAACTCACCAGTTAGTATAGCTTTATTGCCACAAGTATTTGAAAGACCCGCTTCACTAATTTTAACCCCCTTGGGTAGCTCACTGTACCCCCTGTCTCTGAGAATCACTTAGTCCCACCTATCTCTGGTTTCTATGCCTTTTGCCCCCTACCAAGGTTCTAAGTTATACCAATATGTCAAAATTCAAGCTCAACTACCCTTTCATTCACTCAAAAATTAACTCTCATTTTTCATGCGTTAATGGCCGGGTATCGCGATAGGTCGGGTTGGGGTGTCGCGATAGCTGGGAGTGTCGCGATACCTCGAAGTGTCGCGATAGGTGGGAGTGTCGCGATACCTTGGGGTGTCGCGATAGCTCGGAGTGTCGCGATACCTTGGGGTGTCGCGATAGCTCGGAGTGTCGCGATACCTTGGGGTGTCGCGATAGCTCGGAGTGTCGCGATACCTTGGGGTGTCGCGATAGCTCGGAGTGTCGCGATACCTTGGGGTGTCGCGATAGCTCGGAGTGTCGCGATACCTTGGGGTGTCGCGATAGCTCGGAGTGTCGCGATACCTTGGGGTGTCGCGATAGCTCGGAGTGTCGCGATACCTTGGGGTGTCGCGATAGCTCACGGGGTGTCGCGATAGCTCAGGATATGGTGAATTTTCCTGTTCTATCTAGGGTTCCTAGGAGCTCTAGGCCTGCGCAATGCCGTGGTGTACTCAGAATCGTGAGAAGTCGAGATTTTCGGAGTGTCGCGATAGCTCGAGCTCAACGCCTCGGGAACTGTGCAGACAATTTCTGTACCTGCTGAGCTTGCTGGAGATGATGATGGAGCTGCCACCTGCAAGAAACATGCAAAAAATGCACAAATACAAGCACTCACGATCGCTCTCTCTCAAACTCGCACACAACAAATGAGGGAAAGAAAAGGAAGAGGGGATATGTAGTGGGGAAGGAGGTGGAGGTGGAGATGGGGGAGGAGGTGAAGATGAAGATGGAGATGGAGACAAATCAGAAATTTACCTACTACTTACCATTCCAACGCGTCCTCTCTACGTCTTACCATCACACGCTCGTCCTCAAAGCTCGATCCCCGGCAACGGCGCCAAAATTTGGTGTAGCTCAGTGATGAGTAGCACCTCCTTTAATGTCAATCCGGGAAGACATGAGGATGGTATGAAGACCACGAGCAAGTGGAAGCACAAGTGCGTGAGTGAGAAGCACACAAGCATGCACACACATACACACACACGTGCACACACAGTAAGAACAAAGAGAGTAAGACAATGGAATCACTTCTATTGCAAGAAAGTTCTCATACCAGCTCAAACTACAAGAAGCTGCCCCTTAAAATGAGCTCTCTAGCTCTATTTATAGTTCTTGACTAGCTTTGGCCCTGTTCAGACCTAGTGTCCGGCCTAGTTAAAAATTAGGTTCCGGGGCCTATTTGAGGGCCCAAACGAGATCTAAAAATTATGAAAATTGACAGGCAACTACATCTAAGGCTCCCCAAGCTCGAGGACTCCTCGGCTTGTACAAAATGGAGCTACAAAAAGGTGAAATGATATTTACAAGGGTTCGTAGTGATGAGAATCACTTTAGAATGATGTGGGGGTTTTGAAAAAAATAAGGGTTGCCTCAGTGCTAGATCTTCATGTGTGTCCATACTTGCTTCTTCCCGCATCCTGTCAACAAGGGATATAAATGTTATAACCCAGTCACATGAGAGGTGAAGGTGAGTAGAGATGTGGTATTTGATGAAATGTCAAGCTGTAGTATAGATGCCAAAGAAGGATTGAATCTTGAACCAAATGACAAAGAAAATGCTGAAAACTCAAGTGCAGAGTCTCAAGTTTTGAGTGGACCAGATGCATCACCAAGCAATAGTTCGAACTCAAATCCATGGAGTGGAAGATTGCGTGCAAATTTCAATCCAACAAATTCATCAAGTACATCCAAGAAGGATAAGAAAAGCTTTCTGATGGTAGTAAAACATGTGCAAGTTTTGAAGATGTTGATGGAGATTCAAGCGGTTCAAAAAAGAGTCTTGATGCGGAACTTGGATTGCCCTCTGTGAAGACTCTAGGAGTAAGAAAAGCACATGGAGATGATACAAGGAGAAGTGAACTAGGACCAAGAAGATCTAGGAGGATGCGGAATTCAGTGCAACGATTGATGTATGACAATTATATGGCTCGTCATTGTGCCTACATGACCAAGGTAATACAAGATGCTGAACCTTCTTGTTTTGAAGATGCAATTGGAAATGCAGATTGGGAAAAACTATGGATGAGGAGATGGAAATGATACATGGAAGCTGGTTCCATTGCCCCAAGGAAAGAAACTCATAGGCTGCAAGTGGGTTTACAAGGTAAAGCACAATGCTAATGGTAGCATATGCATGTACAAAGCACGATTGGTAGCAAAAGGATATGCACAGACATATGGCATTGATAATGAGGAAACATATGACATTGATAATGAGGAAACATATGACATTGATATGCACTTTATGGAAATGATACATGGAAGCTGGTTCCATTGCCCCAAGGAAAGAAACCCATAGGCTGCAAGTGGGTTTACAAGGTAAAGCACAATGCTGATGGTAGCATATGCATGTACAAAGCACGATTGGTAGCAAAAGGGTATGCACAGACATATGGCATTGATAATGAGGAAACGTTCAGCCCAATAGCTACAATTTCTACTGTTAGAACACTTGTTGCATTAGCTACAGCAAAAGGATGGACTTTGCATTAGATGGATGTGAAAGAATGCTTTCTTACATAGTGAGTTACAGGAAGAAGTATACATGGACCAGCCACAAGGATATGAAGATTTAAAGCATCCAGAATATGTTTGCAGGTTGCAGAAGGCTTTGTATGGGCTAAAGCAAGCTCCTTGTGCATGGCATGCAAGGATTTCTGATTACTTAACCACCATTGGGTTTTCTATGTGTGATGCAAATCATTTACTATATGCAAGGAATGGTGATGATGGCATCATAATTGTGGCTATTTATGTATGACTTGAGGTGGTGATAATGAAGAAAGCATTAGAGAGGTAAAGCAACTTCTTATGCAAGAATTTGATATGAAATATCTTGGTGTGTTGCACTATTTCTTGTGCATTGAGTTTAGACATACAGAAACAGGTATATGGATGTCACAAAGGTATGTGCCTTGAATATGCTGCAAAAGTATGGTATGGCTGATTGTAAGCTAATTTATATGCCATTTGATCAAAATTTGAAGTTAGATACTACATCAAGTGAAGCATTGGAAAATGCGACTATGTACATGAAAATTGTGGGAAGTTTGATATATCTCACAATTACGAAGCCTGATCTTAGCTACACTATTGGACTTGAAATTCAATTTATGTAGGTTCCTAGGAAGCCATATTTGGATGCTTTGAGGTGCACTCTACGTTATGTGAGTGTTATTGTGGATTATGCATTTTTTTCTGAAGTTGTTGTAGATTTGCAGGTTCATGGATACACCGATGCAGACTGGGCTGGTAGCATTCCAGATAGAAGATCTACTAGTGGATTTCTATTCTCACTTGGGAGTGCAGCTATTACATGGAGCACCAAGAAGCAACCCACTGTTGCTTTGTCGAGTACAGAGGCTGAGTATAGAGGTGCTGCAATGGCAGCATGTGAGGCATCATGGTTGGAGATGCTACTTGCAGATTTAGGTGTGGAAGTGTAAAAGCGTATCACTCTCTATTGTGATAATCTTAGCAATGTGCAACTAGCACAAAACCCTATTTTTCATGCTAGAACAAAGCATATCGAGGTACATTATCACTTCATCAGAGAGAAGGTATTACCAGGTGATATGATCTTGTTTATGTGAGAAAAGATGAGAAGATTGTTGATATTTTCACTAAGGCACTTGGAGCAAAGAAGCTGAAGAAGTTTCAAAAGATGCTTGGATTAGAGGACATGGCATTGAGATTGAGGGGGAGTGTTGAGATATCAAGCTCAACATGTGATGATCCAGGATGACACGTATCAGTTTTTCGTTTCTCTGACATGTATAGTGGGCACGCCTATATATGTCAGGGATACTTCATTGAGCTTTACTAGATTTATCTACTGAGAGTGATGCCACATTTGTTCCTTGCCAACTCACTCATTCGCGGATATTAGGTTTTTCCTTTTGTACTGATCTTTATATATGGCACTTGTTGTATTCTTGTTTTTAGGTCATTCTTGTACATTCCTTTTTATGTAATAGAAGAAGAAGAAGAAGAAGAAGAAGATCATTCTTCCCTGCCTCAATATGAGTGTGTGCTTCTCTTTGATTGTGAGAGAGTGTGTGTGTGTGTGAGCTCTCTTCCTTATCTCCTTCCTCGTGACACATTATTCATTGACAAACTGGACAGGGGCAATTATCTAGCTTGGTCCCTAAGGATGAAGGCTTATCTCCAAGGAAGAAGCTTGTATGGATACATATCTGGAGATGAAGAAATGCCAACCCATAAAAGAAAACATCAACCTACAAGAGAGGAGCAAGAGAGACTAGCTGCATGGTGTGCAATGGATGCTCTAGCCTGGTCTTATATACTCAATTCAATATTTGATGTTTTATTACCTCATATTAGGAAGTACTATCTTCATATTTCTCATCAAATACAAGGGCTAGGAAGAATCATCTTTGGATGGAGTTCACAACCTTGAAGAAGAAACCAAAGCAAAGTGTAGTTGACTATGTGACCAAGATGAAGGATGTAGCTGATCAACTTGGGAGTATTAGAGAAGAAATAGAAGAAGAGCAGATAGTTGTTGGTGCATTTTACCCAAGCCTACATGCTTGATATATTTGATATCATCCTCATTTGTAAGTCACATGAGTAGTCATGTGAACACCTCTTGTAAAAGAGTTCATTTTTATCTCTTGTAATTGAAAAAAGAAAAAGGAAAAGGATGGCTTACCTCATGCATGATGTAAAAGCAATTTCGTGGCTCTAACTACCAAAACCCATGAATTTTTGAGCTAAGGGAATATCTCCTAACTTTGGGGATCACTTTTAGGTGGAGCCATTCGAATTCAAATTCAAAACTCCCTCCAAGAATAGCTATAAAAAGAGCAAGAAGGAAGAGGCGATTAACAAGCCTTGTACGTGACCACTTGATGTCATTTTGTAGAGATTGAAGAGCTTACTCCATAGCTCTATCATCCTACTCCCATTTTGCAAAGTTTCATCGCCAACGTGGTTGTAATCATATGTGAATCTATACATTTATTATCATCTACTTCTCTGTTTTGTTCTCTGCTATACTTACTCAGAGCAGTACCTTCAGAAGGTCATATCTCGAGTTATACTGATCCTTTTTCACTGGTTTAATGAGCGTTGCATAGATCTTACTGTCTAGTTTTTGCATATCAATTTTCAAGGTCATTGGATTTATAATTGTGGAGATATCTGCAATTTACTGCTCACTGGTCTATCTCTGCAGAGCCCCGAGAATGGTGGGCATGTTCCAGAAATTGATGAAACTTGTTCTGAGTGCTCAGTCCATCATTTGAAGTGTTTTAACTTGGATTGGGAAGCTTGCTAAGTCTATTTGCTATGCCCAAAAGGAATTTTTCTAATTCCTTCCAGGTTGAGAGCACTGTTCATTTTTTCCAACAGGTGTATGTCCAAAAATAGCAAGTTTTGGGAGCTAGTCATTTCGCAACTTGTCTGTCTTGACTTAAACTTTTGGGATACATGTTCCAAAGTACTTGGCTGATATTTTGGTGGATTTAGGAAGGTTAAAGGGTCTACTAATCAACTCTGAAGTCTCAGTTGGCTGGTGTGAAGCTGGTTGTAGCAGCACCTACTCATCTTTGGATTGCATCCACCATCTCTCTTCACAGTGGTATCAGAGCATAGTCAAGCAACATGGGAGATGGATTTCCATCAACAATTGACAAATTGGATCGAAACAACTACCCGGCATGGTCTCTAACGATGGAGGCTTACCTTCAAGGGAGGAATCTATATGGATTCATATTCGGAGATGAAGCAATGCCAACCACGAGGAACAAAGGGCAACCATCACATGAAGAAGTGGAAGGACTTTCGAATTGGTGTTCGAAGGATGCACTCGCAAGGTCCTATATTCTAAACTCAATCTCTGATTTTCTTTTACCTCATGTCAAGGGATGCAAGACATCAAGAGAGACCTGGAATGCACTTGCTTCTTTCTTCTCTTCCAACACTCGAGCAAGGAAGAACCAATTGTGGATGGAGTTCACAACAATGAAGAACAGCCCGAAGCAAAATGTGACTGATTATGTCACAAAGATGAAGGAGATTTCCGACCAACTTGGAAGCATTGGAGAGGTAATTGAAGAGGAGCAAATCATAAGACAAATCATGAATGGAATCAAAGCAGACGACAAGTGGGAGTCATTCACAACAGCCATGGATTTATACATGGATATGCATGTACCCGACCTCAACACACTCATGGGCCAACTCTTCACTCATGAAGCAAAGATTAGCAAAGGTGGTGAGTCCTCAAGAGGTAATCAAACTTCTGCCTTATATTCTGATAAAGCTAAGGTCAAGGACAAGTCAAAGAATAGGAAGAATGAAGATGAAGGAAGCTCTTTCCAAGCAAACTTTGCAGGTAGAGGAAGAGCTAGAGGAAGAGGCAGAGGTGGAAAGCAAGGCAGGGGGAGATTCCAATCATCTCAACCTTGCAACATATGTGGCTTATCTAACCATACTACTGAAGAATGTTTCAGGAACCTGAGGAACTCAAGAGGAAGAGGATTCAATAGAGGTGGCTATGGATCAAATAGAGATAGATACAATGGAGGCTACAACAACAACAACTATTACAACAACAATTACAACAACAACAACAACTATCAAAGTGGCCATAGAGGAAGAAGAGATTACAATAACTATGCAGAGGACCAAATTCAAGAAGATTCATTATTGATTATGAATCTATCAGCGAAGAAGGGTAAGGATGATGATCACATATTTTACATTGATTCGGGATGCTCGAACCATGTAGCAGGAAATGTGGCTTTACTTTCTGATTTGGAAGATCCTCATAACAAGCATGAAGTGCAGACAGGAGATGATACAAAGCACTCAGTGGAGAAGATAGGTAATGTGAAGACATCAGATGGGAATATGAACCTCTTAAGCAAAGTCTTGTATGTCCCTACAATTACCAAAAATTTAATAAGTGTTGGACAGATTGTTGAAAAAGGATTGCAGGTTAGATTCAATCGATTTGGAGCATATGTTGAAGACCCAAGGCAAGGCTTTCGAAGAATTGCCAAAGGAGAAAAGACAGGAAGGCTTTTCACTTTTGAAGTGGAAGATACAAAGAACATAGCTTTGTTTAGCTATGGATCTCAAACTCTAACAGAGTTGGAGATATGGCACAAAAGGCTTGCTCACATTGGTGAGAGGACACTCAAACAGATTTGCAGGGACCAAAGTGTACTTGGTTTGCCTAATATCACAAGGCAACACATGATTTATAAGTGTGAAGCTTGTCAACTCGGCAAGGCTCATAGAAAACCTTTCAATAAGGAAGGATATATGTATCAAAATCCTTTGGATCTAGTGCACACGGATGTGTGGGGTCCAAGTAAGGAGCCATCTATATCAGGCTCAAGATATTATGTGTCTTTCATAGATGATTGTAGCAGGTGGACCATTCTGTTTTTCATGAAGCACAAGGATGAAGTGTTTAATTGCTTTAAGAAGTATATTGCTCTTGTTGAAAACCAAACAGGTAGGACTTTGAAACGACTCAGATCAGATGGTGGAGGAGAATACTTCTCTTCTGAATTTGATGCCTTCTTGCATGAAAGAGGCATTAAAAGGGAAGTCACTACAAGGTATACAACCCAAACTCAATGGTGTAGCAAAGAGGAGGAACAGAGCTATTGTCGAAGCTGCAAGGTCCATGCTCAACGAAAAGGGATTGCCAAACTACCTATGGGCAGAGGCTGTGTCTACAGTCACATATCTCATAAATAGACTTCCATCTAAGTCACTAGATGGAACCACTCCATATGAAGTGTGGAATGGAAGAAGACCTAGTCTAGAGCATTGCAAAATCTTTGGATGCTTAGCCTATGCTCACATTCCTTCTCAAGTAAGAGGGAAATTGGATCCCAAGGCAGAGAAGTGCGTATTTATTGGTTATGATCAAAACCAAAAAGGATATAGATTGTACAATCCAACCAATAAAGGATTTTCTGTGAGTAGAGATGTAATTTTTGATGAAAACAAATCATGGTTTGATGATGACAGGAAAGTGACGCTGCCTTATGACTTGGATGAAGATTTTCCATCACTTCAACCAAAGGAGCCAAAGCAGATTGAAGAAAGTGATTCGGAGATTGACCTAGAAGACTTGGAAAGACTAAAGCTATGGAAGAACAAAGGTAAAGCAAAGATGCAGGATGCTACATATGGACCCGAGAGCTCACATCAATCACTTAGAAGGTCTTCGAGGGAGAAGAAGAAACCAGAGAGGTTTGGTTATGATACTTCTTTGGTCACGAAGCACTCAATCTACATTGCAAAGGATTCAACCAATGAAGAACCTACCACATTCGAAGAAGCACAAAGCAAGAAAGCTTGGAGAGATGCAATGGATGAAGAAATGGAAGCCTTGAAGGAGAATGACACTTGGGAGCTTGTACCTAACAAGCCATCTATGAAGATAATCGGATCTCGATGGATATACAAAATCAAGAGGAATCCAGATGGAAGTATAAATAGACACAAAGCAAGGTTAGTTGCTAAAGGGTTTGCTCAAACCCATGGTATTGATTATGAGGAGACTTTCTCTCCTGTTGCAAAAATGCCTACAATTAGGGTTCTCATTAGTCTTGCTGCATCTAGAAATTGGAATCTTTATCAACTTGATGTAAAGAATGCTTTCTTGAATGGATGGATTTCTGAGGAAGTGTATATGGCACAACCTCCTGGATATGAGGATGCACATCATCCTAACTATGTATGCAAACTAAAGAAAGCTTTGTATGGATTGAAGCAAGCTCCAAGAGCTTGGAATTTCAGATTGGTGACTTATTTGCAGGACCAAGGATTCAAAGCTAGCAAGGCGGATACCTCTTTGTTCATAAAGAGGAATGGATCTGAAGTGATCTATTTATGTGTGTATGTTGATGATATTATTATCACAGGCAATGATCTTGAAGGAATCAAACAGGTAAAGAGTCAAATGAAGGAGGAGTTCAAAATAAGTGACCTCGGACCACTCACTTATTTTCTTGGATTGGAGTTGATCTACACAGATTCAGGTATATACATCACACAAAGGAAGTATGTGCATGACATGCTCGTCAAGTTCAAGATGGAAAATACCAAGTGTGCAGGTACACCTATGGAACAAAATTGTTAAGGGCACATTTGTATTTATTGTACTAAGGTCCAATTGAAGGGTTGAGAAAGGGCTGAGTGGGAAGAGCCTTAAGGAACACATCTACTTGTATAAAAAGGGCATTTGGTTAATGGAAAAGAGACTCACTCTCTGATTTTTATCGCACGAAATGGCTTACGATGTTTTTCTGTTCTCTTGTTTTTATGTTCTTTAGGGCTTCTTTTAATTTTGCGCATCTACTTATAGTGTAGTGTTCTTGGTCGCCGATTATGGCCTGCGATGTCTTTCTTATTCTTGTATTTCTGATGATCTTGAAATATGTGCCCTAAGAGTGTATGTGATTCAGTGTTCTTGTTCGAGTAGCTATGGCGGCACGTTTCTTCTGTCTGCTGAAGAGTATATCAATGTATGTTTTCATTTCTCTCTCGTTCATTGTTGCAGAGAGGACTATTCTCTGTTAACATTGGCGATCCTGCTGGGGATGTGGCATTAAGATTGCCTGGTATTTTGTTCGAATTAAATTTTGTTGGATGAACAATAGCAACAGAATCAGATTGTTGCAAGATTGTTTTGTTCGTAATACTATATGATTAGTACGGAAATGCTACATGCCGATTACTCGATCAGGTGAAAAGTATCCCAAGAATCACCAGTTAGGGGTATTAAGAACAACTTTGGGAGGTACTAGTGCAATTAGACCTGACCCAGTTGTCGAAAAAGTGACGAACGATAACACTGATTCCGGTGAGATTACGGTAGAACGTAGTACATCTCTAGAATTGCCTGGTATTACTACGGTGCAAACTGTCGAAAATATAGCAATTTTGGAACCTACCAAGACGCAGTTGGAATCTAGTCTAAAAGTTTTCGGAATAGATTCAGATACGGTTAGAAACACTTTAGGGAAGGAAATTAACACAGGCGAATCTACACTGTATCCAGTCACAATTTCGAATCCTTCCGGTGGAATTTCGGTAAGAAAAACACAGTTTTTCGGCGACGGTTCAGTAGTTTCGGCTGAATCTTCAGCTCAACTACAACGTTTGGAAGCAAGTCCTCCTACTCTGGATATCAAGGAGGAAGGAAGACTATTTGAAACAGAAATTCGCAATATAGTAAGTAAGCTAATTGCACCGGAAAGCGTGCCATTTGGTGAAACAAATTCCGGTAGTTTAGAAACTCAAAATAGAAATACAGAAGGAGTGTATAATACATTTACGATGAATGAACAACCGCAACGACAGTTAGGTCAACCCAGATTGGCTCCAACGGGAGTAACATACACAAAGTTTAGTGGATTTCCAGGAGATGATCCAGATGCTCACGTGCGCACCTTTGAAATCAGTTACGCTGTCCTCAATCATCCACCGGATCCGGCATACAAAGCATTTGTTTTTCAATCTACACTTGTGAATGAAGCAGCAAGATGGCTTACGGAATATGATATTAATCATTTCGGTACTTATGAAGCAGTACGAGACTCTTTTCTGCAACGATTCAGGCTGAAAAAGAATCCTGCAGAGATCTTTGAGTATTTACAGAACAACAGACAGAAACCAAATCAAACTGTACAAGAGTATGCTACCCTTTTCAGAACACATTTAAGACAGTTACCCCAGGCTCATGCTAATTTACCAGACGATGTTATTACACAGTGGTTTATCAATGGCTTACTTCCTCAACTTAGGCAAATCATGATTATAAGATGTGTAGGAGCCATGACTCTCGATGCAGTTATCGCAATGACCCTTCAGTTGGAAAACAAAGTTGGTGGATTTTCAGAGGATTTGGAATGGATTAAAACAAACAAACATGTGGCTGAAGATATAACTAGGCAAGTATATTGCACCACTTGCAAGAATTCAGGACATACTAGTGCCCAGTGTGCGTTAAATCAGACCTATTGCGCCATCTGTAACATTGTGGGACATACCACTGAGAATTGTGCATACAATGCCAGAAGACAAGGAACAGCAACAGTTAATGCAATTATTCAGGAACAAGGGCAGCCAGCCAATCAATATGTACCCCCACATTTGAGAAACAATCAACAACAAGGTTATCGACATTATCGAGGACAGAGGAACAACAACTACAATACACCGCGCTGGCAGAATGGACCACCACCGGAAAATCATAATTTATCACCACCTCGATGTCATTTCTGTGGACAATTGGGCCATATTAGAAGATTCTGTAGAGATGCAGCGGAATATGATCAAAGGAAAAAGGAACGTCAAAACCCAATGGCCAATGTGGTAACAATCACACCTGTAGAGACGCAGGCAGCAGCAGTTCAAACTCGTTCCGGTAAACAATTGCAACCAGCAGCAGAATTATTTGAACCAGGGATACATGAACAACACAGAATGTATCATAAAGCGAGCCAGTGGACCACCGTAGAACCACCTGTTTTTCCAGAACCTACTCCAGTAATCCAGTCCCCAGATACGACACAAGCTCGTACTGACAATACAGAAGCAGGTACATCATCTGCAGTAGAATTACCATCTTCAGACCAAGCTTCATCTTCAACAGTTAAGGAAGATGCAAATCAATTGCAACCAGCTTGGGATATATTGTCAAAAGCATCCATCACACTGCCTTTCGGGCAATTACTGGCATTAGTACCAGGAATACGCCAACAATTTCAACAACAGTCTACTACAAAATCTGCTTGCATTCCGGCTACCGCAACAGTACAACCAGAGCCAGACCCTACGGTAGATCACTCAGTTCCTCTGATTACGGTATGGTTTCATAAACATCAAATCCCACAAGTTTTAATTGATGGGGGGTCTGGCGTGAATATTGCCACTGCGTCACTTTGTAAGAAGTTAGGATGGACTAAGATAGAACCAGTTCAATTCTTTGTTAGGATGGCTGATCAATCTAGAGTTCATCCAGTAGGACTGGTCCGAGATATACCCATAACTGTGCAAGACACAACATTCAAGATTACTTTTGTTGTTCTAGAATTGCCAGAATCCACCCTAGACTACAATCTACTTTTCAGCCGTCCTTGGTTGAAACAAGCCAAGGTAATTCAAGACTGGTCAGCCCAGGAACTTACGTTCAAAGATAAAAATCGCAAATGTATTGTAAAGTTAGATGCGATACAACCCTGTAAGTTACATGCTCGACCATATTTTGCCGAACCAGTCCATATGTTAGATGGGTTGTCTGATGACGAAGAAGAAGAATTTCTGAAGAATAATGTTGATTTGATGACATTAGGAACTATTGATCTACAGTCTGTGGTAGATACCTGGAATGCTTCAGTATGTACAGTAATACCCATTGCCGAAGAAACTAAGGAGGAAGATACCTTTTCGATTCACGGTAATAAACTACAGCAACTTCTCGAACCATCAGTTAATACAGAGAAATATCAACAATTTTATGTTCCAGAAGACCAGTTAATTACTTATAATCTTGGAGATGAAGATCACCCTCGTCCGGTAAAGATAAAGCAAAACTTACCTGAAGCCTTTCAAGCAGATTTAATCAAGTTACTCCAAGAATTTACTGACGTCTTTGCATGGGATTACAAAGACATGAAGGGCTTGGATCCTCGTATTTATCAACACAGAGTTATGCTAAAACCAGAAGCGAAACCGATAAGGCAAACCAGCTACCAGATGAACCCACATTATGCATCACAGGTAAAGGCTGAACTTGATAGGTTATTAAAAGTTAGATTCATAGTACCAATAGAACATGCGGAATGGATTTCACCGATTGTAATTGTACCAAAGAAAAACAAACAATTGAGAATTTGCGTAGACTATCGGAAATTAAATGCTGCAACAGTACCGAATCCTTTTCCGATTCCTTTCTTGGATACTATGCTTGACAAAGTAGCAGGTCATGAGATGTATTCATTTCTAGATGGATACAGTGGATATAATCAAGTAAGAATGGCTGAAGAAGATATACCAAAAACTGCATTTATTACAAATTGGGGTGTCTTTGCTTGTACAGTAATGTGGTTTGGATTGAGGAATGCGCCAAGCACATTTCAAAGATGTATGCAGGAGATATTTTCTCCTTATCTCACCTCATTTATGCAAGTATACCTTGACGATTTTTCAATTTTCGGTAAGATGATCGCACATCTGGTACATTTACGATGTTGCTTTCAGAGATGTAGAGAATATAGATTGTGTTTAAACCCAAACAAATCTGTGTTTGCGGTTTCATGTGGTAAGTTACTTGGTCACATCATATCGGCACAGGGTATTCAAGTCGATCCTGATAAAATTTCAGCAGTATTAGAAGCTCCGGTGCCTAATACACCTAAGGAAGTAATGCGATTTATGGGTCAAGTGAGATGGCATGGAAGGCATTTACGGTGGCTTGCTCATGTGGCAATACCACTGAACAAATTAATTTCCAAGACGCCACGGCAATTCGAATGGACTCAGGAATGTCAGATAGCATTTGATCGACTGAAATAGTTATTAACACAGGTTCCCATTTTACAGCCACCAGATTGGGATCACCCATTTCACGTATTTGTTGATGCATCTGATATAGCAATAGGAAGTGTACTGATGCAACAAACAGATAAATGGTTTAGACCAGTATACTATGCAGAGAAGAACTACTCGGTAACTGAGAGGGAATGCTTAGGACTAGTGTATTCGGTAAAAAAATTCAGACATTATTTGCTGGGCCGAAAATTTACATTTCATGTCGATCATGCTGCACTTGTTTACTTGGTTCGGCAGCAACATATAGGTGGCCGCCTAGCACGATGGGTTCTACTATTGCAGGAATTCGACTATGATGTCATTCATCGGCCAGGTAGTTCACATGTTTTAGCAGACTTTTTATCACGCCTAGATTCAGGTGAACCTCCGCTTGGTATAAATGATACAACGCCAGCCATCTATACTTCAGAACCAACTACTGAGGAATTGTCAAACCAACCAGTACCAACTACGTATTATGATCAGTTATTGACCTTCCTTTCGGATGGATGTCTACCTTCTGAAGTCCCTACAGCTACACGCCGAAAAATTGCAGTTTTTAGTCGAAGATTCCGGTTAGTTGCTGGAGAACTTTATTATGCAGATCATACAGGAACCTTACTCCGGTGTGTTCCTACACACGAAGTAAATTCAGTCATCAATTTAGCTCACTCAAGTCCAACAGGAGGACATTTTGCAGCAGACCTTACTCACCGAAAAATTCTGCAAAGTGGACTTTGGTGGCCAACTATGTACAGAGATGTATTGGAATTTATCAAAACTTGTGATAATTGTCAAAGAACTGGACAACCACTACAACGCCATTACTTTCCACTTGATCCAGTATTTCCTTTAGAACCATTTCAGAAATGGGGTCTTGATTTTATTGGTCCAATCACACCTCCCGCGGTATTCAGTAATAACAGGTATATATTGACTTGCACAGATTACGCAACCAGGTGGGCAGAAGCATGGCCTTTACGTTCGGCTACAGCAGTTGAAGTAGCAAAATGTCTATTATCAGATGTCTTTCCAAGATTTGGATTGCCACTAGAGCTTGTTTCAGATCAGGGCACCCATTTTATGAACAATTTGATGAAAGCATTAACACAGTCATTCTAGATCAGTCATAAATTCAGCTCACCATATTATCCTCGTGCAAATGGATTGGCAGAAAGTACCAACAAATCTTTGCTGAATATGCTTCAGAAATTGACTAGAGAAACACCGGAAAGATGGGATCAGTTACTACCTGCAGTCTTATGGGCCTATCGCACTACATATAAGGTAACCACCGGCTTGACACCATTCAAGTTAGCCTATGGACTAGAAGCAATAGCTCCGATGGAAATTGTAATACCAAGTTTAAGAGTAGCAATTTCTCAGAAGCTTCTACCCGAAGAGTCATTGGTATTTCGGTTAGAAACACTTAGAGAATTAGATGAGCACAGATGGCTCAGTTTCTTAACTATGAAGGAAATCGAACTACGACAGGCCAGGACACATGACCGCAATTTAAAGACCTCAGTATTTTCGATAGGACAGCTTGTTCTTTTCTACAATGCGAAGTCCAACAGATCAGCAGGAAAATTCAAGTTACGTTGGTTCGGTCCATTCAAGATTTCAGAACAAGTTGGTCCGGCAACTTTTCGGTTGACTACGATGACCGGAAATCCACTTCCAAAGGTAATCAATGGGTCGAAGCTACGCCCGTATTATCCCAGTACTAGTACGCATTAAATTATTCGGTGGCGAACCGCGTTTTGTATAAATATTTGTGTTTTTCTTTTCTTTCCTTTTAGTAGTTTTTGTACGAATCTTTATGTTACTAGCCGCCTAGCCGCCTCTCCCTACCAGTCACTCAAGCACACACGCCAGCATGCAAACAGTACCTTTCACGCACCGAACAATGATACCCATTCCCCTTCCCTTTCTCACCGTGTTCTCCTTATTTAACCCCCTCGGTTGCGCCTAAACACTATTGTGTTCTCGAGACTATACGTATTTCCTTGTCTTCTGTGTTATCTATAAGAGTGCTTGTAAACACCATGGAAGCGTTAGCCAACTACACTGCTTTCCGTGATGGTATCCCGACAGACGTCGGCGAATACCTGCGTTGTAGAGGATTGTCCAACTTCGCTGAGTTGCCTTGGCACTCAGTGGAAGCCCATCCCTTCTCCGCACAAATCATCCACGCCATCGCCCAATTCCCCGTCACCGAACGACAGTGGGTCTTCCCTTCTCCCCCATATAGGACCGTCATCACCTTCCAAGCCTTCTCTGCAATCTACCGCCTCACCCCACAAGGACGCGAAAATGGCCCTAGCATCCCTATCGCTCGCATGACCGCACTCTTTCCCCGCTCCTCATCCAACGAATATGCCATTCTCTGCCGCCCAGAACCCGAACGATCCGCCCTACAGTTTCTTGTAGCCATCCTCAACCTGCAAAAACGAACCTACGGTATCTCTCGCCCCTTCTACTCCGCTCTAGAATTAGCCACCCGTGAACCTGTAAACTTTGCCTCTTATTTCTTCCAACGAATCCATAAAGAATCCGTCGCTATAGTGAAACAACTCCAGAAAGGCAGCTCTCCGCGCTCTCGCCTTCCCCACATCATCTCCTTTCTCTTCCCAACCATTCTAGCTGCACAACCCCCACCCACAGGCCCAGCACTTAGGCATGAAGAATCAGCACAACCACTCGAGGAAACTGAAGAAGACGACGAAGAGATCAATCAACTCTTCCGTACAAAGCGAATCAGGATCAGCTCTTCAGAAAGTGAAGTCCAAGGATCCGCCGGAAAGAAACACGACGTCGAAGAAGATCAGCAAGAAGAAACTTACCACGACACCGCCACTTCAATACATAACGACACTTCAACAGAGCAACAAGACCAACAAAATATTATCAAGGGATGTGGTAGTTCAAGTCCACCGTGTGTGCCAGTGTTAAGGGCACATTTGTATTTATTGTACTAAGGTCCAATTGAAGGGTTGAGAAAGGGCTGAGTGGGAAGAGCCTTAAGGAACACATCTACTTGTATAAAAAGGGCATTTGGTTAATGGAAAAGAGACTCACTCTCTGATTTTTATCGCACAAAATGGCTTACGATGTTTTTCTGTTCTCTTGTTTTTATGTTCTTTAGGGCTTCTTTTAATTTTGCGCATCTACTTACAGTGTAGTGTTCTTGGTCGCCGATTATGGCCTGCGATGTCTTTCTTATTCTTGTATTTCTGATGATCTTGAAATATGTGCCCTAAGAGTGTATGTGATTCAGTGTTCTTGTTCGAGTAGCTATGGCGGCACGTTTCTTCTGTCTGCTGAAGAGTATATCAATGTATGTTTTTATTTCTCTCTCGTTCATTGTTGCAGAGAGGACTATTCTCTGTTAACAAAAATCATAAGCTTAGTGCTTATGAAGGAGAGCCAATTGAAGACATCACAAGCTATCAAAGCTTGGTTGGAAGTTTGAACTATGCAACACTCATAAGGGTGGATATATGCTATAGTGTTAGCATATTGAGTCAGTTTATGCATAAGCCGAGAAGACCACATATGGAAGCGGCCAAGAGAGTCCTCAAGTACCTAAAGGGGACCATGAATGAAGGTTTGTTCTATTCATATACTTCAGATATTGAGCTAAAGGTCTACTCAGATGCAGATTGGGCCGGATCTAAAGATGATAGAAGAAGCACATCAGGGTATATATCATTTGTAGGTTCAAAAATCATTTCTTGGTCATCGAAGAAGCAACCAACCATGGCATTATCTTCTACTGAAGCAGAATATAGAGGTTTGGCTAATGCAACTCAAGAAATCATGTGGTTAGTGTCTTTGTACATAGATCTTGGACTTCATTCTTCAACACCTCATATTTTTGGTGACAACACAAGCTCACTACATCTAGCAGCTAATCCGGTATACCATGCTAAAACCAAGCATATTGAAGTCCACTACCATTATGTAAGGGAGAAGCTAATGAGCAAGGATATTCAACTATCCTATGTCTCTATAGATATGCAATGTGCAGACATGTTGACGAAAGCTCTTGATGGTACGAAGTTAAGTAGATTCAAGTTGATGATTGGCTTGCAGAAAATCAAGGAGAATTGAAGACTTATTTGAAGGCCAAGCATGTTAGGCTTGAGGGGGAGATGTTGGTGCATTTTACCAAGCCTACATGCTTGATATATTTGATATCATCCTCATTTGTAAGTCACATGAGTAGTCATGTGAACACCTCTTGTAAAAGAGTTCATTTTTATCTCTTGTAATTGAAAAAAGAAAAAGGAAAAGGATGGCTTACCTCATGCATGATGTAAAAGCAATTTCGTGGCTCTAACTACCAAAACCCACGACTTTTTGAGCTAAGGGAATATCTCCTAACTTTGGGGATCACTTTTAGGTGGAGCCATTCGAATTCGAATTCAAAACTCCCTCCAAGAATAGCTATAAAAAGAGCAAGAAGGAAGAGGCGATTAGCAAGCCTTGTACGTGACCACTTGATGTCATTTTGTAGAGATTGAAGAGCTTAATCCATAGCTCTATCATCCTACTCCCATTGTGCAAAGATTCATTGCCAATGTGGTTGTAATCATATGTGAATCTATACATTTATTATCATCTACTTCTCTGTTTTGTTCTTTGCTATACTTACTCAGAGCAGTACCTTCAGAAGGTCATACCTCGAGTTATACTGATCCTTTTTCAGTGATTTAATGTGCGTTGCATAGATTGTACTGTCTAGTTTTTGCATATCAATTTTCAAGGTCAATTCCAGCAGGTGTATGTCCAAAAATAGCAAGTTTTGGGAGCTAGTCATTTCGCAACTTGTCTGTCTTGACTTAAACTTTTGGGATACATGTTCCAAAGTACTTGGCTGATATTTTGGTGGATTTAGGAAGCTTAAAGGGTCTAATAATTAACTCTGAAGTCTCATTTGGCTAGTGTGAAGCTGGTTGTAGTAGCACCTACTCATCTTTGGATTGCATCCACCATCTCTCTTCACAATAGTAAGGTAGATCATAAATGGCATCAAGGCTAATGAGAAATGGGAGTAGTTGACCACAAAAATGGACCTATATATGGACATGCAAATACCAGACCTCAATACATTGATGGGGAAACTCTTCACACATGAGACAAATCTCAACAAGAATGGAGATACTTCTAGAGGTAATCAATCTTCTGCCCTTTACAAAGATAAAAATAAGAGTAAAGATAAAAGGTAAGAGGAATGAACAAGAGGCAAGTACCTCTCAAGTGAATTTCACAAGTAGAGGAAGAGGTACTAGAGGAACGGTCAGAGAGAAAAACAAGGTAGGGGGAAACTAGACAATTCTATACCTTGCAACATTTGTGGCTTGACCAATCATACCACAGATGAATGCTTTAGGAACACAAAGAATCAGAGAGGAAGAGGCTTCCACAAAGGAGGCTATGGACAATCAAGAGGCAGGTTCAATAATGGAGGAAACAACTACCATCACAATTACAACCAACGCTACAACAACAACTATCAAGGCGGCTGAAGAGGAAGAAGAGATGACAACAACTATACAGATGATCAAGAGGATTCCCTATTGCTCATGATTATGACAGCCAAGTAGGGTAAAGATGACGAGTACCTATTCTATATTGATTCTGGTTGCTCCAATCATGTAGCAGGCAATGTAACATTATTGTTTGATCTTGAAGAACCCAAAGGAAAGCAAGAAGTTTAGACAGGTGATGACACTAAGCACTCAATAAAGAAGATTGGAAATGTTAAAGCATCTGATGGTAAAATGAATCTTCTAAGCAAGTGTTGCAAAGAAAAGGAGCACGAAAAAGGAAGCCCCCAAAAATTTTCAAATTATGGAAATAAATTTTATTCTTCAAGTTTCTATGAAATACCTCATGAAGCCATGTAAATCACTAAAGGAGTCCTCTAGATGAATAGATCTTGGTTATTATAACTTAAGCCTTGTAACATAGTAGAAAATTAGTATTTTTTTAGTAAAAGTGACAGTCTCTTGTGTGAAAGGACCATTTTTTAGGGCACATGTATATAAGTCACTTGATGACTCTTTGTAAGGACTTTTTGCCATTGTGAAGAGTGAAGCTGAAGTTTCAAATTTGCCTCTTCTTTGCTGAATATCTTCCTCTCCAAGAGCTTGTGTGTGTTTTTCATGCTTGGAATGTGCGCTTAGAACTACAATCTACCCTCCCCTTCATGTTTGAACTATTGTCGTGTGTGTGAGGCTTGATGAGTTGTTTCACGGGTGTGAATGTTTCCCACCATTCACTATTCGACTCATAACTTGAAGCATGTTTGTTAGATTCAATTGAGAGTATGACCATTACCTTCAAAATGAACATACTATTGACCATACTCGGAGTCCTGAGCTGAGAGAAAAGTTTGAATTTGTGCTTATTGTTGTAACAAGTATCATGATGTGCATTTTTAGAGGATTAATGAGTAGGAAAGGTAGTTGAGCCAAGATATGTGCATGGTAGCATTGTAACTTCACTTACCATCATGCATGCATATATCTCCATACACTTCATATGTCTAATTCCACAGATTGATAATTAAACGTGTATTAATCTACCATTATATTCACTTATGGGGTGATTGAGGTATAGTCTCAGTTGACACAAGTCCTTAAGGCTTTGTTGGAGTTAGACATCTATGGAAGCATGCGAACAACACAAGGAAGAAGAAGAAGCTTGGAGCAGAAGACACAATATTGAATGTATTACTAGAGAATGTACAAAGATAAGTAGCCCATTAGGGCAATAGGCATATATACAAGCCGAGGGAAAAAAACCTCCTAAAGAGGGAAAAAAGTGCCCCGACGGTCCTAGTGTGTTCACACACATCACTACCTAAATATATCAACAAATCCCCCCTCGGAGTGATGCGGTGAACAAGGAGCTGGCACTCATGTATAAGGAAGTGCCAAGCTATGTGGAAATCACTCCACAAAAGGAAGTAAGCCCAAAGCTTTGCGGAAAGCTTCAAACTTCTCCCTAGGCAGAGCCTTCCTGAAAAGGTCTGCAATGTTCTCCTGCGTGGGCACATATGCCAAGCTTATCTCCCCAATAGAGAACCTCTCCCTTACATAATGATAATGCACCTCAATGTGCTTAGTGCGAGCATGGAACACAGGGTTCCTCGGAACTGCCAATGCGCTCTAACTGTCAGTGAAGATGGTGGTGGCAGAAGAATGACCAACACCCAAATCAGCCATAAGGCGTCTGAGCCACACACACTCAACAGTAGCTGTGGAAGCTGCCCTATACTTAGCCTCACAACTGGATGTGGCCACAGTAGGCTGCTTCTTCCTCAACCAAGATATACATGAGCTACCAAGCATGAAGCAAAAGCCACTAGTGGACACAAGAGTGTCATAGCAGCTAGCCCAATCAGAGTAAAAAAAAGCATGCAAATCTGGCGGTAGTGATCCCCCCTTGGGATAAAACAACCCAAGTAGCCGAGTACCACTCAAGTAGCGAAAGATGCGCTCAACCGCTTGTCAATGCTTGACTCCTAGGCAATGCATAAACTTGCTTATCTGTGAGACAGCAAACTGAATATCTGGCTGAGTAATGCATAAGTAAATCAAGCATCCAACAGCCTGCTGATAGAGAACAACATCAAATGCATCTCCAACATGATGAAGACTCAATCATAAACCTGTCTCCATAGGAGTGGCAATAGGCTTATAGACTTCAAGGCCAAAACGCTGCAATAATGTGTCAATATATTTTGTTTGACACAAAGCCATTCCACCAACAACTTGCATAAACTGAATGCCCAAATAGTGATGCAAATGCCCCAAATCAGACATCTCAAATGAGGCATGCAAATCAGCCTTAAAATCAGCAATATGCTTCTCAATAGGACCAGTGACCAGCATGTCGTCAACATATACAACAATGATCAGAAGCACATCATTAGCACGCTTAACATATAAGGTGCTTTCAGTTGGACTATTCTCAAAACCATGTGCAATCAGATAGGCATGTATCTTCTCATACGAAGCATGTGGTGCTTGCTTTAAACCATATAATGCCTTCTTTAACCTGCACACCTGGTTTTCATGCCCTTTCTGCACAAAGCCAGGGGCTGAAAAACATACACTTCTTCATGCAAGTCACCATTCATAAATGTTGTTTTAATATCCAACTGATGTACATTCCAACCATGATGAGCTGCAAGTGCACAAATGCTCTGAACAGTAGTCATACGGCATGTAGGTGCAAAGGTCTCATCAAAATCAGTGCCTCTTTCCTGTGCATAACCCTGTGCAACAAGCCTAGCCTTATACCTGTCAATTGTACCATCAGGCTTACGCTTCAGCTTGTATACCCACTTAGTCCCAATGGCCTTCTTGCCAGGAGGCAAGTCACATAAAGACTAAGTACCATTCTTCATTATAGCATTATATTCAGATTGCATTGCAACCATCCAATTTTTTGAATTTTGTTCTTCATCAAACAAAACAGCCTCATTTTCATCACAGGGACTAGATGCAGCCATAGCATAGCAATCTGATGCAAAAGAGGCACTATGAGAGCCTGAACAAGTATGATATGATAGAGATGCATCTAATTTTTTGTCATGCAAAGTCTGCACCAGCCATTTTTGGCATAGTTTTTGCCTACTCAATATCAACTCTCTCATCAACTAGTGCATCATGTAAATCTGCATCAGAAATGGAATGATTTGCATCATCACATGAAACCTGCAAAGGCTGAGAAGTTGCCTCATTGGGACTAGCACTAGACTGTCCACCTGTAAAAGAGGTAGCAAAGTATCATACATGTCTTTGAGGCTAACAAATGTCTCCTTAGTACATGAAAGCAATGGCTGAATAGCATCTTCCACAAAAACAACATCACAGCTAACCAAAATGCATTTACTCTATGGATGATACAGACGATAGCCTTTACTTTCAAAATTGTACCCAACAAAAATATATTTTACTGCTTTATCATCCAATTTTCTGTGATGTTGTTCAGACACTAATGCATATGCCAAACAACCAAAAACACGCAGATGAGCAACAGATGGCTTGTGATCATGCCAAGCCTCATATGGAGTGATAGACTGCAGCGCTTTAGTGGGACACTTGTTCAGTACATATGTTGCACACATGATAGCCTCAAGCCAGAAACTATGTGGTAAAGCCTGACTCTTGACCATACACCTCGCCATCTCCATGAGTGACCTGTTCTTTCATTCAGCAACTCCATTCTGTTGAGGTGTATACGGCACTGTACACTAGTGTTTTATCCCACATTCAGCCAGAAATGCATTAAAATCAGAAGACATATATTCCCCCCCTCGATCAGAACAGAGGATGCCCATTTTACATGCTGATAGATTTTCAGCCAAAAGCAAAAACTGTTTGAAGCACATGAACACTTCGGACTTTGCCTTCAATGGATATACCCACGCATGCCTAGAAAAATCATCGATGAAAGTCATGAAGTAAAGATAATTCCCAAAAGAAGGTGTTTGCATAGGACCACAGACATCACTATGTACAAGCTGTAATTTCTGAGTAGCCCGAACTGAACCATCTTTTGGAAAGGACGAATGCTGCATTTATCCCAAAATATAGCCTTCACAAACATGTTTTCTAGGTGCCTAAAGTTTGGGCAAAGAGGACACCATTTCATATTTCTCCAAGCATAGCAAACTAGCAAAATTCACATGACCAAAGCATGCATGCCAAAGCTTTGCATCTGACATAGCCTGAGAATCATTTACTGCACATGCCAAATCATTTACAGATCTTTCATAGTCTATGAGCTTATACAGCCCACAACATAAAATGCAAGAAGCAATAATCACATCGCCATTTGATAGTTTGTGAACTGTACACCTGTCATCAACAAATTTCACAACCAAGCCAATCTTGGCTAATACAGAAACTGATAACAGGTTCTTCTTGATCCCTGGCACAAATAAAGCATGTGACAAAGTGAAAGAACTACCATCAGCAGTAGTCAAAATGATTTTACCAACTCCCATAACTTTATAAGAGGAGTTGTTGGTGCATGTACGGTATTCCCTATAGGGGCAGGCTCGAGTGAAGAGAAGAAACTGCGCTGCGAGATAATATGTTTGGTCGCCCCACTGTCAAAATACCAAACATCTGAGTCTACTGCAGACATGCACTGCTCATGAGAAGATGGGTCAAAACTGCAGACAATAGTAAACGCCCATTCTTCTTCCTGCACAAGATAAGCAGACTCTGTTTTTGGTGTAGAGGCCTCTGCAACAACCATTCCACCCTAAAAGGTGCAGAAACAAAAATAGAAAAAATTGCATCTCAACACCCCTGACATGTCGAAACTCCATCCACTTTACTTCATCCCACCCCACCACTCATTGTAAATAGACCACAACCAGGGTCTGTTCTCGTAGATCCAACCCCAGAAGGCTTGGACATGATGTTCAAGGCCTACCATGCTCAACTTCAAGAAGGTCCAATGGCTGCAAACCTAGACAAGAGCTACCTAGAGCAGGCTTAGAGATTGAATAGACAAAAATGTGCATGAAAATGGTAGAACTAGCTCAGGCTATGCTTGAGACCAGTCAAATGTTCAATCAAACAAATTCTATCAAACCAGGTTTGCATTTCCAAGGCTTACTAGAAAGATTAGAGCAGTTGGTAAACAAGCCGCAGGTTTCTTTACCTCCACAGGCTCGACCAATTGTTGAAAGAGAAAGCTCGCCACCAATGGAAGGTTATGTTCCTGATTCCATGAATGACAGAACACCTCTTTTAATTCAACAGTACTCCCAAGAATTCTTGTGGGAAATACAAGAAGAGAAATGGGCCAAGGAGAAGGATAATTCCCCTCCTATTCTAGAAATTGATGATCTTCATGATCAATTTCCCCAAGACATTCCATCTATTTATGGAGATAAAGTAGAGCAAAAAGAAGATGAAAGATTAGATTTTGAATCTAATTCTTTACAAGAGTTGCCACAATTCACAAGCCCATGGTAATTTGAATCTCTTCATTTTAGATCTCCCACAATATTGATAAGAAATGAAGACTCAGTTGCTTCAAGGGACACTGAAGTTGTGAAGAACACTAAGGTACAATGTCATCTCACCTTAGAAGAGTTGCTCAAAGTAAAACCTGAGCTTTGGAAACATGTGGCGCCCTCTATACTCTGCTTCAGTGGATGACAATGCCACTGTAGGTTGTTTCTTGGTTGACCAAGAAATAGGCTTATCTCCTGCAAAACAAATGTAACCTGATGTGCTCCTCCTATCATCCTTGCATCCTGCCCAATCTGCATCTGAATAAACTTTAATGTCAATATCTGATGTATAAGGAAAGTACAAACCATGGTTCTGAGTTCCCTTCAAATACTTCAAGATCTTCTTTGCTGCCTCTAGGTGAGGTACCCTTGGTTTGTGCATGAATTGACTAAGCACACTAACTCCATATGCTATGTCAATTCTTGTCAAGGTAGCATAATTCAAACTACCTACCATGCTTTGATATCCTGTAATGTCTTGTAATTCATCTCCTTCATGAGCACTTAGCTTTAGGTTGACTTCCATTGGAGTAGTAGATATTTTAGCATCCTGCAAACCAAACTTCTTGACCATATCCTGTACATACTTCTTTTGAGTGATATATATACCTGAGTTGGTGTAGACTAACTCAAGACCTAAGAAGTACTTCAATAATCCAAGATCACTAATCTTGAATTCTTTCATCATCTGTCCTTTGATGTGTCTAATCCCATTGACATCATTGCCTGTAATGATGATGTCATCAACATAAACACACAAGTAGATTACCTCTGTACTACTTCTCTTTATGAATAGAGAAGTGTCTGCTTTACTCATCACAAATCCTTGGTCTTGAAGGTAGGTTGTCAACCTGTAATTCCATGCTCTAGGTGCCTGCTTCAAACCATACAGAGCCTTCTTCAATTTACAAACATAGTTTACCTTCTTGGGATCTTCATAGCCAGGTGGTTGTGACATGTAGACTTCTTCAGATATCCATCCATTCAAGAAAGCATTCTTGACATCTAATTGGTACATGTTCCAATTCTTGGATGCAGCTACACTCACCAATATTCTGATAGTTGGCATCTTAGCCACAGGAGAAAATGTCTCCTCATAATCAATGCCTTGGGTTTGTGCAAAACCCTTGGCTACCAACCTAGCTTTGTACCTGTTTATTGTTCCATCTGAATTTCTCTTTAGTTTGTAGATCCATCTGGATCCTATCACCTTCATGGATTCCTTCTTGGGTACCAAGTCCCAAGTATCACTCTCCTTGAGAGCTTCCATTTCTTCATCCATAGCTTCTTTCCATTCTGGTTTGGTAATTGCTTCTTCATAGGTACCTGGTTCTTCATTCAACAAGTCCTTTGCAAGATATACAAAATGTTTAGTTACAAGTGATGTGTCATACCCAAATCTGATTGGTTTCTTCTTTTCTCTCTGAGATCTCCTCATTGCTTGAGTTGAGGATTCTGGTGTATCCTCTAGCTTCTTCATCTTTATCTTTCCTTTGGACTTCCATGCCTTGAATTCTTCAAGGTTTATTGTATCATCATCATCTGAGCTTGATTCATCTTTCTGGATTGGTTCCTCCTTGGTGAGCTTTGGGAAATCTTCTTCCATATCATAGGGTAGACTAACCTTCCTGCATTCATTCTCATACCAAGAGTCATTCTCATCAAAGATGACATCTCTGCTTACCTTGAAGCCTTTGTTTGTTGGGTTGTAGAATCTGTATCCCTTTTGGTTCAAATCATAACCAATGAAGATACATTTTTCAGCTTTAGGGTCTAGCTTTCCCCTTAGCTGTGAGGGAATATGCACATATGCTACACAACCAAAGATTTTGCAATGATCCAGAGAAGGTCTCTTACCATGCCAGGCTTCATATGGTGTCATGCCATCAAGAGATTTGGATGGCAATCTGTTGATAAGATAGGTGGCTGTGGATACACTTTCTGCCCAAAGATAATTTGGCAATTTCTTTTCATTAAGCATAGACCTAGTTGTTTCTACAATGAGTCTATTCCTTCTTTCAGCTACTCCATTTTGTTCAGGTGAGTACCTTGTAGTAATCTCCCTTTTGATGCCTGTTTGGTTTTCAACAAGTGCAAGATATCTCTTGAAACAATTAAACACTTCATCTTTATGCTTCATAAAGTATAAGATGGTCCATCTGCTATAATCATCAATGAAGGACACATAATACCTTGAACCTGAAATGGAAGGGTCCTTGCTAGGTCCCCAAACATCTGTGTGTACCAAGTCTAGGTAGTCTTCATGCATGAAACCTTTCCTTGAATAGGGCAACCTGTGAGACTTACCAAACTGACATGCTCCACACTTGTAAATCATGTGTTGCTTGGATACATTAGGTATCCCAAGCACACATTGATCCCTGCACATTTGCTTGAGGGTTCTTTCACCTATGTGACCTAGTCTCTTGTGCCATATTTCTAACTCTGAAAGTGTTTGATCCTTGTAATTGTATAAAGCAATATTTTTTGTATCTTCTAGCTCAAAAGTAAACAATCTACCTGATTTTTCTCCCTTGGCTATCCTTCTGAATCCATGTCTTGGGTCCTCCACATATGCTCCATGTTGTGTGAATCTGACCTGCAAACCTTTCTCCACAATCTGACCAACACTCATTAAATTCTTGGTGATGGTTGGTACATAGAGTACCCTGCTCAATAGGTTCTGGTTACCATCACATGTCTTCACATTTCCAATCTTTACAACAGAGTGTTTAGTATCATCACCTGTTTGTACCTGATGTTTGCCCTTGGGTTCTTCCAAATCAAAAAGTAATGCCACATTGCCAGCTACATGGTTAGAACATCCTGAGTCAATATAAAATAAATGATCATCATTTGTACCTGCCTTGGAGGTCATATTCATGATCAATAGGGAGTCATCTTGCTCCTCTATGTAATTGTTGTAGTCCTTTCTGTTTCTGAATCCACCTTGGTAGTTACCATTGTGGTTGTGGTTGTAATTGTTGTTGTATTGATTGTTGTATCCATTGTAGCTTTGATGTTGGTTGAATCTGCCTCTTCCTTGAGAGTATCCACCTCTTGAGTAGCCTCTTCCTCTCTGATTCTTGTAGTTCTTGTAGCATTCATCTGTGGTATGATTGGACAATCCACAAATGTTGCATGGTGATGAGTTGTAGGGTCTCCCCCTACCTGACTTACCTCCTCTGCCTCTTCCTCTAGATGATCTACCTCTCCCTGCATAATTAGCTTGGGAGGTAGAGCCTTCCTCATCCTGTTTCTTCCCTTTACCTTTATCCTTAACTTTCTTATCAGTATAGAGAGCAGAGGGGTTGTTACCTTTTGATTGATCTCCTGCCTTTGTAAACTTTGCTTCATGTGTGAATAGTTGGCCCATGAGTGTTGTGAGATCTGGGGTATGCATGTCCATATAGAGGTCCATTGCAGTGGTGAAACTTTCCCACTTATCATCTGCCTTGAGTCCATTTGTTACTTGCCTGACTATTTGTTCCTCTTCAATCTCCTCTCCAATGCTTGCTAATTGGTCTGCCACATCTTTAATCTTTGTCACATACTCTGAGACTGATTGCTTGGGCTGCTTCCTGAGGGTAGTGAATTCAATCCACAGTTGATTCTTCCTGGCCCTTGTGTTGGAAGAAAAGTAGTTTAACAAGGTTTCCCAAGTCTCTTGGGAAGTCTTACAGTTCCTTACATGTGGTAAAAGAAAATCAGATATAGAGTTTAAGAGATAAGACCTTGCCAAAGCATCTTTTGCACACCATTGGTTGAGCCTCTCATGTTCATCCTTTGTAGGTAGTCCTCTAGTTTTGAATGAGGGCAATTCCTCATCTCCTGATATGTATCCAAATAAGCTCCTTCCTTGTAGATAGGTCTTCATCCTCAGAGACCAAGCTTGGTAGTTGTTCCTGTCCAATTTGTCAATGAATGAAGGAAATCCATCTCCCATGATTACCTTATTTGCTCTGATACCACTGTTGGGAGTGATGGTTGGATGCACTCAAGAGATTGAGTTTGTGCTGCTATACCTGCTTCACACCAGCCCTCCTTTGATTCCAGATATGCTTAGTACACACCTTGAGCTTCCAAATGATACCAAGAAAGTATATATGTACTTTGCAAATGATATGTGTAATGACCAAAATCAAAACAGATAACTTGGTACTTCAAAAATCAAGAAAAACTTTCTATTTCTGTAGTGACACATGCTCAGTCTTTCACTCAGTGTGACCAGCACACTTGCAATTGAACTAATTCCTTCTGGACATATTAAATTAGCTTAACAAGCTACCATTTGCAAGTGGAATGAGAAGAAATGATAAACTACTCACTGAGAAATCACTTTAGCAAAATAAAGTTTACCCCCGATATTTTAGGAACTCTGCAGACACAGACCAGTGTGCACTTCGAGTGAGATTTCTCCGAGATGGCTGATCCAATTGATTTGAAACTTTGTAGGTGTATAGTAGACTTGGAGCTGGTTCCAATGTGCTTTGAATCACTTGATTTGGTTCAGTAGATCCTAAGATATGCTCCTTTGAAGTTGACAGACTTGGAGATGATAACACAGAGAAACAGATATGATGAATGTGTATACTTCTATTGATTAATGTGTTTGTACAATCTCATTAGCATGACAAGCATAGCTAAATGAGGTGTGGTGGTGTCGGCTATGAAGTAGCTCTATCACACACTCAGTTACAACAGTAGAATGCCTCGGGGAGTGAGCTGAAGTGACCAGACTAACAGCGAGTTTTTTCTCTCCATTTTTATATGAGTTGAGTGATCATTTGAATTTCAAATTCAAACTAAGGCTCCCTAGAATCTCTCCTCTAAAAGTAGGGAGATATTCTCTCCACTAAACTATTATCTTTTCCACGACTAATCAGGTAGGTGAGTGTTGGAAGCAGCCAGAGGCACAGACGACACGGAAGCATGTAACAACGGAGCAGGGAGCCAGTTAGATCATTTTTTTAAACAATTATGTTTTTATTATCTCTTTAAACATCCAACAGTGATCTTCATCACTTTTGTAACATATGTAATATAGACAAAACCTCATTTTGTAATTCATAGCTCCATTTTGTGCAAGCCGAGGAGTCCTCGAGCTTGAGGAGCTTAGGTAGAATGCTCGTACCAATTTTCGTTATTTTTAGACATCGTTTACCCTTCCAAATAGCCTCTAGGACCTATTTTTAACTATGCCGGTCACTAGATGTGAAACCGGTCAAAACTAGTCTAGAAACTATAAAAAGAGCTAGAGAGCTCATTTTTGAGGTTGGTTCATGTTGGTTAGTGTGAGCTTAGAGCTAGTTTGAGCTTGTAAGAGTATTCTCGAGTAATAGAGCTATTTTCCCACCTTCCATTGTGTCTTGCTTGTCTCTTCCTTGTGTGCGTGTATGTGTGTGTGCATACTAGTGTACTTTCACTCACATATTTGTACCATCACGTGCTCATAGTCTTCATACTAGTCCTCACGTCTCCACGGATTGACATTTATGAGGTGTATCTCCTCACATTGGTACTCATCATTGTGCTAGAGCAACACCAAATTTGGCGCCGTTGCCGGGGAGAGAGCTTGGAGGACGAGCGTGTGACGGTAAGAGTATAGCAAGAAGTGGCGTTGGAAGGTAAAAATTTCAGTTTTTGTTGTTGTTTTTACTTATTTTTTAGTGTTTTTCACCTTCCCCATACTCCATCTTCATCATCGCATCATCATCTCCATTTCCAAAAAAATCTGAAAATTCACCATATCCACCCATTCACCTCATTTCCCCTCATTTGTGCATGCGAGAGAGCGAGAGAGAACTTTTGTGCTTGTGTGTGCTTGCATTTTCTTGAGTTTTCTTGCAGGAACAGTGATCCAGAGCATCAGGAAAGCTTGGAAAAGGTAAAATTTCACTCTCTGTCCAAGATCTGCCGAGTGTGGCGGACCATCGCGATGGTCCGCAACCTTCGGAATTTTTGGTAGGCGACCACACCACGAGGTAGGCGATCCTTGCGCAACCACGAATCCACAGACGCATCTCAGAAAATCACATTTTGGTGGACCATCGCGATTGTCTCAGACCATCGCGATTGTGTCGCACCATCGCGATAGGCTCACGCCATCGCGACGGCTCGGTCGGACCATCGCGACGGTTCGCTTTTTCGGACCATCGCGACGGTTCACTTGAGCCATCGCGACGGTTCACTTGGACCATCGCGATTGTTCCGTTGACCCCGGACCATCGCGATTGGCTCACGCCATCGCCACGACGGTGCCACGTGTCACGATAGACCATCGCGACGGTTCATTTTTTGGACCATCGCGACACTTCGAAAATTCGGACCATCGCGATTGGCTCAAGCCATCGCATCGCGGACCATCGCGACGGTTCACCTCGGACCATCGCGATTGTCCCCCGTTGACCGTTGACTTGGACCATCGCGATTGTCCGCCTGTTCGAGCCATCGCGACGGTTCAATTTTTCGGGCCATCGCGACGGCTCGACTTCACACCATCGCGACGGTTCGCTCGGACCATCGCGACGGTCCCAGACCATCGCGATTGTCCCAGACCATCGCGATTGTCCACCCCCATCGCAAATTTTGGACTTCAATTTTTGACCAATTTTGAGGGTATTTTTGAAAAATTTTTGGACCATTAGACTCATAGGAGACCCCTTAGCCTATATTTAAAGGAAAATATGACTGTCAATTTTTACCCCCCAGGGCCTGAACGCTCATAACTTTTTCATCCGAAGTCCGTTTTTTGAGCTTAATAGCTCGTTAGAAAGCTTGTGACGAGTACTACGTGACCTCAACTATTTTTTTCATAAAGAATACATCTAATTTTGGATAAGCTATTTTGAGGTTCACTCAGTTAGGGACTAGAAAGCCAGGGGGCAGGCATTGAAAAATCGGGCAAAAAGGGAAGGGAATTAAAGGGTGTATATACTCAGGTATTTGATTATCCTGTGAATTGGTCTAACATTGGAATTTTCCAGGTCTAGCAAAGGCAATCAAAGGCAAGCAAGCAAGGCAGTGAAGACAGTAGAGCTTGGGAAGCGCGGCTTCTTGGGCAACAGGGCATCAAAGCAACAGAAAAGCCGACTCGAGGTTGGAAGATTACTCAACCCCCTCAGTCAATTCTTAGCTTAGGCTAAACGTTAGCATTGTGGATTTAAAACGATAAGAACGCCTCAAGTTCAAGACACGTAATTTTTTTCAAGACCAAGACTCAAGGTGTGTGTGACGCGAAAACCCCAAAGGAAAGAACCTAAGTCTGACGGAACGAGAACTCAAAATTATAACGGAAAGTCGAATTCCTGACGCATACATTAAGACAAGAACTTAAAGACCTTTAAAAGGAAACAAGAAGAATAACAAAGAATCAGTGACGACCTAAGTGTGTAATTGAGCGAGCAAGGGAGGAAATTAATGAACCTTAGATCGGGCAAACATATAGGTAAGTCAGACAGACAAAGCCTTAGATCATCAGAGGCGAGTGTAAGGACTACTGCTCGATCGTGGGCTCAGCAATTGGATAGTAATTACCTCAACGAGAGCTCAGATACTAGCGAATCAGAAATGGCATTTAGCACAGAAAGACCAGAAGGAGGGTCTAATGTAGCATACTTAGAAAGACCAGAAGGACCCTATAGAACGCAATTAGAGTTTCTCCGAACCAACCGACTAGGTGCTCGCATCTATGAGGATGGTTTGAGAAGACAAGTGGTGCAACTGCACAACCCCGATCAACCCATTGGATTGGAAAGACCAGTGGTGAAATTTGAGAGGGATGCTTACATAGACAAAGAAGGAACCATGTACATCCTAAGTACGCAGCCGAACGATACTAATGAGTTTGGCACAATTCAATTAGAGATGGAAGCGAAATTTCAAGGAAAAGAACCGTTAGAAGAGCCTAGAACACCTAGAGGGAAATCCGTATTAACAAGAGTACTCATCCCAGAGTGGATCCCTCAGGACAACAGAAGCATCGAGTTGCTGATAAATAAAGAGACAAATGAAGCCTTTTGGAGGTACAGAAAGGAACATCCTAGTGAGGTAGGTATCATCACAGTCTATGAGTTCAAGGACCCGGATACACCTGGAAAGGTTGTATACCTGGATGAGACTTCAGAAAGAGTCTTTGTGGTGCCTGACCACGCTAGAAACACATACACATGGAGAGGTGAATTGATATTCCCTCCATCTAGAATGAACATGAATACAAGTCAACAAGGGGCTGGAACATCATCAGCCTTTGGAAATCAAAGAGAAAAGAATAAAGAGAGACCCGAAGCAAGCTTCACTCATCCCATGGGAAGAGATAGAACAACCACGGATAGACAAAGAGATCAAGGAATACCAGGTGGTAGAGATGATTTTCCTCTACCTAGACCACGTGAACACGCAAGAGTATTGAGACCCACTCAGTTAGTGAAATCAATGAAAAATTATTTTGATGGGACAGGAGATCCCTATGACCATGTCGCAGAATTCAAGCAGGTACTAAGAGCAGAACAAGTCGAAGACATGTTTACGCAATACAACGCATTTGGACTAACGTTAAAGAATACCGCTTTAACTTGGTTCCAACCATTGCAACAAAGGCAATTTAGGGACATCCATCACTTTTTAGAGTCATTCATCACCGAATTCTCTAAAAGTGGGATTAGACATGACACGTCTTCGTTGATTCATAGCTTTAAACAGACCCCTCAAGAAACAGTTAGACTCGCAGGACGTAGGTTTAGACAGTATGTTGAACGATGTCCAATGCAAGAGCTACCCTCACAAGCTAAACAAGTGTCATTGTTTTTAGATGGCTTGTTGAGCTCTAAACTACGCTCCTATGTGTACCTAAAAGAACCCAGAACGCTAGAGCAATGTATAAGAATATGTATAGACATCGAGGACAACCTAGGAGATGAACTAGAACTCTCAAAGATCTATAAGGACTCAGATTGTTCTTCTCTGGCATCCACAAAATTGTCTAACTCGATAGAGGACCTAGCGGAAAAGGTGGCCCAAAAACTAGGAGTTTCTAGTAAACAGGTGCCCAAGTTACCAACTAATGTACGTTGTTACACTTGTGGTGGAAATCATTTGGCAAATGTGTGTCCCAATGCACCACAACCACAAGCCAACCCTAGTGGCCAATATTGTACAATTGAAAGAAGATACACGAATCATACGGCTCAGGACTGCCCATACAACAAACAAACCGTAAGACAGAACTACCCGCAAACATACCAGCAGCCAGGTAGGTATCAAGGCCATTACAGTGCTCAGCCTTACTACTATAGGCCTCCTCAGAACTACCCATACCAGGCTCAACAGAGACCTCAACCTGTCTTAGCTCAGCAGCCACCAGCACCAGCAAATGTCATCCCAGTCAAATATACTGCTGCAGAAGAGAACCTAAGTAGGGCCTTAGTGCCTTCTTCACCTTTGATCACAGAGAGTGATCCAACCTCAAACAGTTTTGACTCTACGCATATAGATAGTCCACCCGCATATTACACGGAGTCACCAGAACATGTGGAGACATATAATTATGATAGTCCACCAATGGAACCTAGTTGGGAGCCAGACTATGCTAATGTGATGTACGCAAACCCAAATCCACGGCCCCAATTGAGACAACAGAGACCACAGGGCCCTAGAGGACCATGCTTTAGGTGCCAAGGAGATCACTTCATAAAGGATTGTCCACATCCCCCAATAGCAAGGCAATCACAGTACTATAACATACAAGGCTTTTGTGCCGATTGTGGCAAAGAGCACATAATCAAAGATTGTCCTAAGAACCCAGTTAACACTTCGAATGTGACACCGATCAACGTGATAGGTATTGTAAATAACGCAAATGGATCCAATCCTACCTACGTGCCTATCCAAGCTATAACAAGAGCTCAGGCGCTCTTACAGAACCAACAGCTTAATCAAGAGAAGGTAGCTGGAACCGGTGAAGTTGCAGAATCTAGCAGTAAAAAGACGAAATCTTGGAAAGATTCTAGAGAAAGAATTAAGAGAAAATGGAGTAAAAAGATAACTGAGTTGGAAGGAAGTTTAAAGGAATCTAGAGCCAAAATCCAAGAATTGACCTCACAGGAATTGAATCAAGAGAACCCAGCTCAGAAATCAGGATCAGTTTTAGCGGAACCCATACCCGAAGATCTAGACATGATGTTTCGTGCATATGAGGCTAGATTAAAAGAGGGACCTCAAGTAGCTGAGATGAGCAAAAACTACCCTCGAGCTGATCTAGAAATTGAGAGAACTAAACTTTGCATGAAGATGGTAGAATTAGCACAAGCTTTGTTCGAAGCCTCTAGATATCTTAATTGGAATAACATGGCAAAACCGGAGTTACACTTCCAAGGACTAATGGAGAGGCTAGAATACTTGATAGAAAGCAAAGAGAAAAAGGATCAGCATAGGAACCCTATTGTCCCTGAGACACAGGAAAGGAATGCACCATCCCTGTCTCAAGTACCCAATACAGAAAGTCAAGACAATTTGTCTTCTATACATAGGTACTCACATGAATTTTTGAGAGAAATCCAAGAAGAGAAATGGAGAAAAGAACAAGGAACTCATCCTCCTATTCAAGAAATAGATGATTTGCAGGAGCAATTTCCCCAAGACATTCCCTCTATATATGATGATGTAGAGGAAGAACAACTGAGTGAGCACACAGACTTTGAATCTAATTCTTTACAAGAGTTACCTCAGTTCACAGGACCTTGGGAAGCAAAGTCTATTAATATGAGAACACCCACGATAATAGTGAGGAATGAAGAATCAGTAATCCCTAGAAACACGGAAGTGATCAAGAAAACTAAGGTACAATGTAACCTCACTCTAGAGGAGCTATTAAAGGTAAAACCAGAATTGTGGAAGCATGTAGCAAATCAATTCCCCGAGCTTGCTACTACTCCCTCACAAATAGCATCACAAAACAAGGTACCAGAGATACCCGTGGAAAAGATCGGAGATGTAAGCGAAGGAGAGGAAGGTAACACTTATCTTCCAATAACCCATCAGGGCTACACTACGAAAGCCATCTTAGATTCAGGAGCCGGAGTAGCCATCGCTACCACCGCTTTGTGGAAACGTTGGGGTAAGCCAGCATTAAGACCCACCAGGATGAAGCTACAAATGGCCGACGGACACATAGAAAAACCATTAGGCTTACTAGAAGGAATATCTCTCACCACGTGTGGTGTAGAATTTGAGCATACCTTTGCCATTTGTGATTTCAGTAAAAACCATGCATATGAGATGATATTGGGACGACCATTCATGCGTCAGTTGCAAATTGTACAAGATTGGGGAACCAATTCTTTGTATTTGCAACATTTAGGAGTGACTACTAAAGTCAATCTTAAAGACTATTCACACAGAGATGTACCCCCAATACAATGGAATACCATCCATAAGACACAAGTAGAGACGGAATCCGTGCACTCATTAGAATCAGATCCTTCTTGGTTGCACGAGGATACTCATTTATGGATGTGTAAAGTTGCAAAACAAGAGGAAGAAAGATTAGAAGCAAGGACCTTAGGTGCAGAACAACATCCACGAAGCCTTCAAGATCCAGCCTACGCACCTGTAGTATTCCCAGACGAAGAGTTTGAACCCCATGGTTGGGCAGAAATACTAGCAACCATGGATGTAGCCATCAATGAAGAACAATGGACACCCCACTGTGATGAGGATGGCTATGACATTTCAGTTTTTACGATAGAGCCAATCATGTGCGATGCGATTTTAGAAGAGTGTGAACCTAACACTGATGCATTTGAGGATGCAAAAGATTTCGAATTAGAATCAATTATCATGGACCCACCCTTTGCATCAGAGGAGGAATATTTTTATGAAGTAGAGACTCACCCTCAGAGACACGAAGAAATTATGAATGACGTGAGAATAGCCACTCAAGTGACTAATAAAAGTGAAGGCAAGAAAAGAAAGAAGAAAGAAACCATGTCAGAAAAAGAAGAATCTTTATTTGAGGTACCAGAGAACTTCAAGAAATATGAAATTGAAGATAGAAGAATCATGGTACGAATGCCTAATAGGAAGGCAAATGACGGACAAGTATGTGATAACCGAGAGAAAACCAAGAAAATAGTAGTAGCCATAGAAGGAGAAGAAGAAAAATGCACATACATAGGGCATGATTTGACGGCTGAAGAAGAAGAAGAGTTAGTTGCCCTATTGCGTGAATATAGAGATGTGTTCGCTTGGAGTTACAAAGATTTGAAAGGAGTAGACCCAGATATATGTTCTCATAGAATCCCTATGACTCCAGATGCAAAACCTACGAAACAGAAACCATACACTTATAATGATAACTACGCTGCGAAGATTAAAGAGGAGATAGATCGCTTGATAGAAGCAGGATTCATTTACGAAATTGAGCATACCGAATGGGTATCCCCCATTGTGGTAGTGCCCAAGAAAAATGGAAAATTGCGTGTGTGTATTAACCTTAAAAAAGTTAATGCTGCCACGATTAGAGACAGTTATCCTCTTCCTATCACAGAACATCTATTGGAAAGAGTTGCGGGCAAGGAAGTTTACAGCTTTCTTGATGGATTTTCAGGCTATAATCAAGTAGCCATTGCTCCAGAAGATCAACACAAGACGGCTTTTGCCACTGAATGGGGCATATTTGCATTTCGTGTAATGCCATTTGGCTTAACAAATGCACCCGCCACTTTCCAGCGACTCATGTGTCATGTTTTTAAGGAATTCTTACGTAAGAGTTTGGAAGTTTATGTCGATGACATATGTGCTCATTCTAATGTAAGACAGATGCATATCCCAGAGTTAAGACAAATATTTGACAAGTGTCGGGAATATCAGGTTTGTTTGAACCCAGAAAAATGCGTTTTCATGGTCAGACAAGGTAAAATTCTAGGACACATTGTGTCAAAAAATGGAATCTCTACGGATGAAGAAAAGGTGAAGGTAATTGCGGAATTACCTAGACCAACTAATGTGAAAGAGGTACAGGCATTTATGGGCCATTGCGGATATTATAGGAGATTCATACACATGTATGCAATCATAGCCAAGCCATTGTACTCTCTTTTAACCAATTTTGACTGGACAGAAGAATGTGAGAATTCATTCAATGAACTTAAACGACGTTTGTGCTCAGCACCTATATTGACTACCCCAGATTGGAATAAGCCATTCCATGTACATGTGGATGCATCCAATTACGCCATAGGATGTGTGTTAGCACAACCCACGAGTGAAGGTAACATAGATCTCCCCATAGCTTACGCGAGCAGACAATTGAATGCAGCGGAAAGAAATTACACCACCACTGAACGAGAAGGATTAGGGATGATCTACGCAGTAAAGAAATTCAGGCACTACTTGTTGGCCAACAAATTCAAGTTCTTTACAGATCATCAAGCCCTATTGTACCTAGTCAACAAACCATGTAACACGGGACGACTAATACGTTGGTTTCTATTACTCATGGAGTATGATTTTGAAGTAGTAGTTAGGAAAGGAAAGACACACCTTAGAGCTGACCACCTTTCAAGATTAACATCAGGAGAAGCTCCTCAAGGAGTGATGGATGATCTACCAGATGCATATTTGTTTAATCTTGAGATAGCACCAGAATGGGCTAAGTCTATAGTCCCTATTCTCACATATGGACCCAAGAACCCTAGGATAAAGATCAAAGAGGGAGAGATTACCAAGTCTCAGAGATACCAAATCTTAGCAGGAAGCATATATAAACAGGATAATCAAAAGATTCTTGCTTGTTGTGTAGATGAATCAGAACACGCGAATTGGTTGCAATTAGCACACATAGGTGCATTAAAGCAACATCATTCGAAACATCGAACGTTACAGACTCTGCATAGACTAGGAGTATATTGGCCTTCAATGGAAGCAGATGTCTACAAGTTGTGTAAAGAGTGTCATGTTTGTTGTGAAAGACCACCAGTAGAGCATGCTACGTTATATCATGTGTCTCTCACACCAGACTGGAGTGAACCTTTAGTGACATACTTGAGGACGAACACATCCCCTCAAGGCATGACCATAGCTCGACAACGCAGTCTAGAGCAGGAAGCTCAAGACTATTCACTTATTGGCGATAATTTATACAAAAGAGGACGAGACGGATATCTAAGACAATGTGTTCATGAAAGCGATTATCTGAGCATACTAGAGACTGCACACCAAGGCGTTGCAGGAGGTCATTTTGGACCCGATAGGATAATCAAAGCCATCCTCTTCGCAGGATTATGGTGGCCCACTCTTCACATGGATGCTCATACCTATGTTAAGAGATGTGATGTGTGCCAAAGAACTCAGTTTCCTACTCGCAGAGATGAAATGCCATGGAAACCCATGATGGGCGGACGTGCATTTTCTAAGTGGGGTATAGACTTTGTAGGACCCATTAACCCCCCTGCAAAAGGTACACATGCGGAGTACATTGTTGTTGCGACAGATTATCTTACGAAATGGGTAGAGGCAAAAGCCACGAAAAAGAATGATGCACACACAACTGCAAAATTCTTATTTGAAAATGTCTTTACAAGATATGGATTGCCTATAGAGATAGTGAGCGATCGAGGCACTCACTTTCTAAACCAAGTCATTGAATATTTGTTACAGGATTTTATGGTGATCCACAAGAAATCTGCACCATATCATCCTCAGGCCAATGGTCAGGCAGAAAGCACTAATAAGATCCTTTGTAATGTATTGACGAAACTTGTGAACAACAAACGTTCAGATTGGGACAAACAGTTACACCATGCTGTTTGGGCATATCGAGTGGCCTACAAGACCGTACTCAATGCAACTCCCTTTCAGATGGTTTTTGGTCAGAATGCAGTGCTTCCTTTGGACTTCTTGATACCGACCCTTAAGGTTGCACAAGAACATCAGTGGACCGGCCATGAATTATCAACAAGAATAATGGACTTGGAACGATTAGGAGAAACCAGGCTAAAGGCAGCAGCAGGAATATATGCAGCGAAGAAGCGACAGAAAGCATATTTTGATGCACATGTGAAAGATAAAGGCCTAAAAGAAGGAGATTTAGTTCTAGTATATACGCTGAAACAACACACACGGAAGTTAGAAAAGCGAGGTTATGGACCTATGATCATTAACAGACTCTCAACAAGTGGAGCAGTACAGTTAGCCACCTTAGAAGGAGACGTAATGCCTAATTATATTAGTGGCTGTAGAGTCAGGTTATATCAGGAACCTCTTACGGAGGATATGCTTAGACGACTCACGTTGGCAAAGAAGCGTAAGGAGGAAGAAAATCGAATACGAGCGGAAGCTCAGGCAGAAGCAATAGAACGCATTAAACGCATGAAGTTAAGAAGACAAGGACTAGGAAGAGAACATTTTAACCATCTGGAAACTACACCCAGATATCCCATGGCCATGTGTCAAGTAAAGTCAACCACTCATCCTAGTATAGTGGACAGGAGACCATTCATTACAGTTAGGCTAGAACACGGTAACCCTTACCACGAGCTCACGGCTTTAATTGACTCAGGTGCTGCGACTAGTGCGATTAGGTGGTCCCACTATAAGGATTCAGGAATAGAAATGCGGCCAATTGAGGCATACCTCATAGGGCTAGGAGGCATGGAAACCCCTTGCATGGGTGAAGTGGACCTTCCTATCCGCATTAAGGATGTGATCATGACCGCGAAGCTACTAGTGTGCCATGATGACGACCTGATAGAACCCCTAATCCTTGGCCAAGATTGGCTATACGATCACTCAGTGGACCTAAATCTTAGACAAGGCTCCTTACAGATTGGAACCTTCGAGCAGAAGCGAGTAATACCGCTTGACTTCCCTAATGGCATTCCGCCTGACGGTTGTGACCCTAGACCCTATGAAACGCATGCGACGGAAGATCGGAAGATCTTTAATCAGCTCAATCATGTTACGTCTACACCAACCCCCTCGGGCTTGGCAATAGACAGTTGTCAATCAGAAGGACGACAGAAGATCTTCCCTGGGACTTCCTGCAAACTAGAAGCGGCAACTACCCAACCACTAGGGCAGATGGACACAATCAGCGGTCAGGTGGGTTGCATCAGCGGCCAAATGAGCACGACACCTTGCGGTGCTCATTCTTCCAAACTTGCTGCAGACTGGCCTAGATTAAAGAGAAAGAACGAATCACTTCCTAATGGGCAGGTCACGCAAGTGTTGGATCTCCCTTCTTTTCCAAAGCAGAGTGTCCACAGGACCTCTCAAACCCAACCACGAAGGAGTCAACCACAACAGCGGAACCCAGACCGACGACAACACCAGATAAGGCAAAGACAACAGCAGTGTCAAACTTACAGAACAAGTGGCACGAGACAAATATGGGTGCCAAAAGGACAGCAACCGCAGCCTATCAGCAACACTGCAGAAGAAAGCAGGACAAAGTTTCAACAAAAGCCGAGTCAGCAGACAAAGTCCTCTCGATCTTCTTCTCCAAGCATCAATACTCGACAAATTTGGATCGCCAAGAAGTACCTTACCCATAGACCCACGCCCACGCAGATTTGGGTACCCAAACCATGTATCATAGCCCAACCCATAAGCCATGTAATATATAACCCCTACAACTCATTTCATCCCTCGATACCACCACACCCGACATCACCCTTTGCCCTTCAGCAGAAACCCACCACTCACTCCAAGATCCTTAGGAAATGGATACCGAAACGTGTCCAACCGTCTCCCCCTAACCCCATGTCTGATAAAACTACCCCCCCGACTAACATACAACCTTGTACTAAATCACTAACCGTTAAACCTTGTATAAATTCACCCACCATCATCACACGTCACTCATAATCGCATCTCATCAAGGAATGTATGCATAATCTGACCATGTAGGTGTCTAGAGACCTGCACTAGTGCTGCAAGAAACATTGCATCCATCACATCACAGCACTTGGCTACACGGGTTACGCATCAGTTATGGAAAGGGATTGCGGTCTCACTTTAATGGGATCATAATTAATTTCCATGCTAATGTGTTAATCTTTTGTAGCAGATCTTTCTCATTAGCGCATCAATCATCATGCAAACCGAAGAAGGACCATCAGAAGCAGGCCCCAGCGTAGCTGCAGTGCCACTCAACGTGCTACGAGCAGAGTCCCACCCGACTGCTCCACCGCCGGAATTTCAGGGATTTCCAGGGCCCATGCCAATCGATAATCCACCCATGGGCTACACCGAAAAGATACACAGGAACTCTCATTGGTTTCAGGGCCTTGCAGGACCCCTTGCGGACGCGGACTTTATATTTGAATCCTCTTTGACATTTGATGACCGCACGTGGGGAAAATACCAGTTTTTCTCCAGAGAGTTCGAAGCCCTACAGAGCACCCAGGATTTAACTCATGTTTGGGCCAGAGCAGGTTTCACAGAGTATTTCAGTGATCCTCTGCCTAAACCGGATTTTTACAGGTGCTATTACTTAATCACTACCCTACTGGCCTCAGAGAATAAGGACATCCCAGGGACCTTCATATTGCCTACTCTAGTGGATGATCCACCTTACAAAAGGTTTTACCTCTCAAAGGATTTAATCAGAGCGGCCATCAAAATTCATGGCACCCACACACCCACAGATCGAGAGAGATTAATTCCAGAACCAATGAAACGTGGGGATGTCACGAAGTGGGAGGAGATTTCGGCAATTACACCTGAGCTGTCGAAGCCACTAAGGATATGCATGCAACATTTTGCATTTCCCGCTCAGGACAGATTTACCATGCCCCATAAACGAATCTGGTTCGGATTGTATTTGGCATGCACGGGACCTCAAACTGTTGATCTGGCAAGCTGGATCATAGACCAAATGTATCTGGCACAGCACAGATGGGAGCGCAAGAAAGTACTTAATGGATGTTGTGCACTCACTAGAATTGTGTATATGTGCTTAGCATATGACTTGCCCATCGAGCGTGCATTAACAGGAGAAGAACTGAAGGCATTCAAAGGCACAACGAAGAAAGCCAGGAAGCCCAGTCGAACAAGGGCAGGTAAGCGAATGAGAGGCACCATCCCTTGCCTTCAAGTGCCAGAGTCGCCATCACCACAACCCTCTCCAGAGCGACCACAGACAGCAGCGGCTCCCACAGTACAACCCATTCGCATAAGATTGTCAAGACCAGTGGTTACGGAGGCCACCACTAGTACCGCTGCACCTCAGGCAGCTGCCACCACAGAAGCTCCCACAACTATTGGTGCGGAAGCCTTTTCTTTCCCGATACCACACATGGAGGCAGAACCAATAAACACAACATTCGATTTTGAGATGCCTGATGCATTCTCAAATGAGTTCCAGTTTTCAGAAGGACAGTTCTTCTCCCAAGAATATGAACGCCCCAGTTACCCTACCACACCGCGAGATCTGCCACAGGGACAAGCTGTGTCGAGCTCTGAAGAAGAAAGAACCGAAACAGACGACGAGGAAGGCGACGATGAAGCCAGCCAGGGTTCACATGACGGACAGACAGATGGTCAAGGCCAACAGGCTGACGCACACGGCGACACTAGCACATATGAAGAAGAGACTTTCGAAGCCGCAGCGTACACGCTGGCCATAAAGAAATTATATCGTACCATGGAGAAAGTCTGGGCCCGGAAGAAGTTAACTGAAGAGGAGAGCCAGGCATTAATTGAACAGGAACTCATCTCCGGAGGATTCGAAGACGCATACATCAGAGGTTTCAGGGAGTTAGTCAAATCAGTAGGCTCCCATGAAGCCCTCAGGTTTTTACAAAGAAAGCAACTACCACAATTTGACCCCCGCAGAATACGACTCCTATCAAAGCCCGGCGAATACATTCGTGTACCAACCGGAGGACAATCTTCTGAACAAGCCAGGGAGGCACGCCTCATCCCAGAAAGTTCTTTGGCCGGAGAAACCATCTTGGTAGATTCCCCACCCCGAGCTACAACTATAGACACCTCAGTAGTCACTGAAGTACCGACCGCACCAATCGCTTCCCCATCACCGCCTATCCATCCAGCCTCCCCTCTTCGCCCTCCTTCCCCCAGACCGACATCTTCTTTCGCCGGTAACGTAGCAGAAACCTTCTTTACGACCACTCAACCCACCATTCCTGCACCCATTAGGCCTAGTACACCTCCTCACTCATCCACCCTTCCATTCAATCCATTCCCCCATCCGGTTTTCCAATCCTCCCCCACAACTCCACGACCCCTTTTCCCATTCCCACCACCATTAACCTTCTCCCCCGTCTCACCTTCTCGACCCACTGTAACCCCTCGTTCCCCTTTCCACCCAGCTGGTCCAGCCAGCCCCCCTGTAAATTATTCCTCAACCTTTGTAAATCCCGTCTTTACACCAGCACCAGCACCCAGTGTAACACCCATATTCACGGTCACCGCACTAGACACGTCCACTGACATGGACATCTCACCACCCACTGCACCATCGCTCACTTCACTCACGGCACAAACATTCTTAGGCACATCACAATTTTCAACAATCACTACATCATCCACCTTCCCATCCCCATTCCCCGTTCCCATTGCATCCACACCAACTGCATCTTCATTTAGTACCCCATTAATACTATCACCCATTGTAGATAATGCATTCCGACAAATGTTCATGTGTATGACGCAAGTAAGGGATGAATTCACATCTCTTGGTGATAATTATCAACAGCTGCAGAGGACAACCAATGACTTACAGTCGCAGCTTAATTTATTGTCTATAGAGAATGCCTCACTAAACACCCGCTACCAGGAATTACGCGAGGCATATCACAAATTGGAGTTAGAAAGCGAAGAAAAGACCAAGGAAGCCACTGCTGACTTGGATAATTTATTAAGAGCCCAGACAGTCCGCAA
>CM035408.1:219039390-219051890 GCA_020310875.1 Ceratopteris richardii
TATTTGTACCTTTGACTTACCTTTCCTTTGGCTCACAATCTCTTCATCATCTGTATTAAGATTGATAGTACCTGCATACCAAGTACCTTGCTCATCAAATGTAACATCTTTTGATACAAGAAAATGTTTTGTGGATGGATTCCACAACCTGTATCCCATCTGCTTATCATCATAACCAATAAACACATATTTTTCAGCTTTAGGTTCCAATTTGTGCCTTAATTGTGATGGCACATATGCATAGGCCAAACATCCAAATACTTTGCAATGGTCTAGTGTAGGTCTCTTACCCCACCATGCCTCATAAGGTGTCATTCCCTGCAAAGCTTTACATGGTAACCTATTGACCAAATAAGTAGCTGTATTTACAGCCTCAGCCCACAAATAATTAGGGCAATTTTTCTCCTTCATCATGGACCTTGCAAACTCAACAAGAGTTCTATTTCTCCTTTTTGCTACACCATTTTGTTGAGGAGAGTACCTGCAAGTAACTTCCCTTTTTATACCTGCATCCCACAAGTAATTACTGAATTCATTAGAGAAATACTCTCCCCCTCCATCTGACCTTAGTCTTTTCAACTTATGTCCTGTAATTCTTTCTGCATATGCATGATAGTGTTTAAATGTATTAAACACTTCTGACTTATCTTTGATCACATAAATAGTGATCCATCTAGTAGCATCATCAACATAAATCACATAATACCTTGACCCATTTATACTGAAATCCTTTGATGGCCCCCACACATCTGTGTGTACCAACTCAAGCTTCTCTGAGTACATAAAACCATGCTTAGAATAGGGTTGCTTATGAGCCTTACCTAATTGACATGCCTCACATCTGTATGTCATATGTTGACCTGCAACATTAGGCAAACCAAGCACTGAACCATTGTTAATCATGTCTTTAATACCTCTTTCATTGAAATGTCCAAGCCTCTTTTGCCAAAGATCTAACTCAGAGATCTTATGTCCACCATATGTGAACATGGCATGACCAATATTACCTTGAATCTTCAATGTGAACAATCTTCCTTCTTTCTTCCCTGAAACAATTTGTTTATACCCATTGCTAGGGTCTTCCACAAACACTCCTTCATTAGTGAACCTTACTTCATAACCTTTTTCCACAATTTGTCCTACACTTATCAAATTCTTAGGAATTGTAGGAACATACAAGACCTTACTCAATAAGGTGCTACCATCCTTGGCCTTCACTGATCCAATTGACTTCACATTGTGCTTTGTGTTGTCACCTGTTTGAACAACATGATTAGATACCTTATTCTCCAAATCATTCATCAAGGCTATATTACCACTCAGGTGATTGCTACACCCTGAGTCAATGTAGAAGACTCTTTGATCTTCACTCTGCCTTTCACAAGCTGCATTCATTATCAATGTTGAATCTTCCTTTTGATCTGAAGCATAATTGTAGTAGGTGTTGTTATATTGTTGACTTTGGAAACCTCTACCTGCATTTCTTCCAAAGTAACCCCTACTACCTCTGCCTCTGAAATTACCTCTTTGATTTCTGCCACCTCTTCCTCTTGCATTATAGTTCTGATTATATCCACCATTACTCTGATTATTATGCCAACAATCATTAGCTAAATGATTTGTCTTACCACAAATCCAACAAGCTTTGCCTCCATCTTTGTTGTTTTTGCCTCTTCCTCTACCTTTGCCACCTCCTCTACCTCTTAGGAAGTTGGCTTGACTAGTTGTGCCTTCTTCTTCACCTGATTGTTGCTTTCCTTTGTTAGCTTTCTTCTTGTCCTTTGAGTACATTGCATGACCTGTACTTTTGTCACCATCTCCTTTACATCCTGCTCAAATGTTAGCATATGACCTAGCAACTGATTTAAATCATGAGTGAAATGATCAAGTGATAGTTCTGTAGACAAAATGAATGGCTTCCATTTGTCATCACCTCTTAAACCTGTAAGAATTTGCCTTACCAATTTATCTTCCTCAATGTCTTCATCAACAGCTCCTAAAGCATCTGCAATATCTTTCATTCTTGTCACATAGTCTGAAATGGATTGAGAAGCCTTCTTCTTAAAGGTGGTAAACTCTGCCCATAAGGATGCCTTCCTTGACTTAGTAGTATTCTGGAAATGCTCCTCCAAAGCATTCCAAATATCAGTTGCACTTTCAAGACCTCGAATATGAGGTAACAAGTAATCATTGACTGCCATATATATAATGCTCCTAGCTTGAGCATCTTTCTTCATCCAATTTTTCAAATCTGCTAACTCTTCCCTAGTTGGAACACTAGGATCTCTGAACTGTGGCTTCTCTTCTTCTCCTGTGATGTAAGCTATTAAATCTTTGCTCATAAGATGAGCTTCCATCCTCATTGACCATGCAGGATAGTTTTCCCTATCCAATTTCTCTATCTGTAGAGAATCTCCCATCTTGTGTCCACCTGTGTATTGAAATCTTCAAGCTTTATGAACAATATATGTACCTTTACTTCAAATTAGAGTCCTTTTGTCTTTCTTGATGTCGTATGGTCTCCTCCTCAAGCTTTGCCTTCAAGCTTTCACCTTTCAGTTCTTCAATTGTTGAATTTCTTGAATCTGCAGCAGTCGGGATCCTCCTTTCCTTGATTTTGATGTTTCCTGCTCTGATACCACTCATGGAGAGTGTTAATCTCCAAAAGAACAACCTAATCTTGAATTTAGAACACCTCTATATCAAGAGTAAGTCAAAACCTTCACTAAATTAAGCTATCAATGACCAAATATCAATTTCTTGACTAAACTGTGAAGAAGGAATTTCCTCAGAAAGTCTGCTGCATAGATCTTGCTCATTGACTGAGTAAATGTGTAAAGTTTTTTATGAAACTTTGCACAAGGTGTCGCCTAAAGATTGCGCACCTTCTCCAAGTCAAATTACTTCAAAAGGTTCAGTAGATATTGAGAAATCTACTTACCAAGTCAGCTATGTCTAAATCTGCACTTCTGAGAAGTCGATTTGGACACCCCTAACTTCTTAACTTCAATTCTCTCAGTATAAAACGCGTTTAAGCAAATGCTTCTAGCCACGAGTAGCTTACCTTCCAACTTAAAGATTAAGTGCTTACTTGCACAAAACTTTAAACTGTGGAGTGAGAAATGATCAAATCATTAAGATCAAAATTTGCGCATGTTTCAGGAACCAGTGAGTACTTTCTCACATGCAAATGTTCCTACACACAATTCTCTTAGCCTGATCACAATCAGACTCTCAAACTCTAGCCATAGATTGATTAACTATGGACTTAGATATCTCCAAAAAGAATTCACAAAAGATCTATCACACAGAGAGAAAACACAGAAACATCGGGCGCAATTTTTCCTTCTATTTCTCAGAAATTACAACTGAGTGAGGATGGAGAGTTCAACTCACTTCACACATGTCTAATGACATTTACAACAACTCATTTCTCTATTCCTATGCTCATACATAGTCTCTCCTTGTCTTCTCTCTCCTTGCCCCGACATTTTTCAAAAGTATTTATAGGCAATTATGTACAGACTTTTTATCAAAGCATAAGTATATGTAACCTATGTCTTAACTAATGTATATATGTGTACATGTCTTTCACTCTGTGAATGTATCCATCTTCTTTGCTTCAAATCTTCAATTGGTGATTGGTCTGCACCAACATCTCCCCCTCAATCATCAATTGAGGTTTCTCTTATCTTCTTTATACCTGCCATGTCTTTAAACTTCTGTAGCTTTGGTCCATCCAAGCTCTTTGTAAGCATATCAGCTATCTGATCTTTTGTTGAAGTATGTATGACTTCAATTTCCTTATCCATCACCTTCTCTCTTAGAAAGTGATACTGTATCTCAATATGTTTAGTCCTGGCATGAAAAACAGGACTAGCAGCTAGATATAATGAACTCATGTTATCACCATAAATGATAGGTGTGTTTTGTATAGTATCAAAACTCTTCATTAGAGTCTTAAGCCATATCACTTCTTTTGCAGCTTCAACCATGCCTTTGTACTCTGCTTCTGTGGATGACAAAGCAACTGTATGTTGCTTCTTTGAGCACCAAGAGATTAACTTATCTCCCACATAGCACATGTATCCATAGGTTGATCTTCTATCATCTGGATTACCTGCCCAATCTGCATCACTATAGATCTTGATGTTTGTATCTGATGTGAACCCATAATACAAACCTTCTTTGAGTGTACCCTTAATGTATCTCAACACTCTTTGACCTGCAATCCAGTGCTCTTTCCTAGGACAATGCATAAATTGAGACAAAACCCCTACTGCATATGATAAATCAGGTCTAGTTAAAGTAGCATAGATAACTACCAACCAAACTCTGATATTGTCTCATGTCCTTGAATTCTTCACCTCCAAATTTACTCAATTTGTGATTCGCCTCCATTGGTGTAGGTGCTACCCTGCAATCATCCATTTTAAACTTGATTAACAAGTTCTTCAAATACCTTTCTTGGGTCACAAATACTCCATGTTGGGTATATGTAATCTCCATGCCCAAGAAGTATGACAAGTCTCCCAAGTCACTTATTTTGAACTCCTTTTCCATTTGCTTCTTTAGTCTTTGTATTCCTTCCTCATCTGTACCTGTAAGGATTATATCATCAACATATATGCACATGTATATGAAACCATTATCACTTGCTTTGACAAGCAAGCTACTATCTGCTTTAGACACCTGAAATCCAAGTTCTTTCAAGAACTTTACAAGTCTATAATTCCATGCTCTTGGGGCCTGATTCAAGCCATACAAAGCTCTCTTGAGCTTGCACACATGATCTGGATACCTTTTATCTCTGAACCCTTGAGGTTGCTCCATGAATACATCATCTGAAATATAACCATTCAAAAAAGCATTTTTTACATCAAGTTGACATAACTTCCAACCTTTACATGCAGCAATAGCTATAAGTGTCCTGATGGTTGTCATCTTTGCCACAGGACTATAAGTCTCATCATAGTCAACACCATATGTCTGAGCAAACCCTTTGACAACAAGTCTAGCTTTGTACCTAGCCACACTTCCATCTGCAAATCTTTTTGTCTTATAAACCCACTTACATCCAATGATCTTCTGACTATTTGGCTTTGGAACCAAATCCCATGTTTGATTCTCCAATAATGCATCATATTCTTCCTGCATAGCTTTCTCCCAATTTTCTTTACCTTTTGCCTCTTCATATGTAGAAGGGTCTTCATCTGTTTTACTCATGTAAGCATAATCTTTGGTAGCCAGAAATGAAGTATCATAGCTATACCTTGTAGGTTGCCATTTGTTCCTTGTAGACCCCCTAAGTTCTCCACTTCTTGAGGTTTCTGGTTCTTCATATTCAGGATCAAACCTAGGTGTTTCTTCCACTTCAACCTGCACTTCATTATTCTCTTCTTCATCAATTATTTGTACCTTTGACTTACCTTTCCTTTGGCTCACAATCTCTTCATCATCTGTATTAAGATTGATAGTACCTGCATACCAAGTACCTTGCTCATCAAATGTAACATCTTTTGATACAAGAAAATGTTTTGTGGATGGATTCCACAACCTGTATCCCATCTGCTTATCATCATAACCAATAAACACATATTTTTCAGCTTTAGGTTCCAATTTGTGCCTTAATTGTGATGGCACATATGCGTAGGCCAAACATCCAAATACTTTGCAATGGTCTAGTGTAGGTCTCTTACCCCACCATGCCTCATAAGGTGTCATTCCCTGCAAAGCTTTACATGGTAACCTATTGACCAAATAAGTAGTTGTATTTACAGCCTCAGCCCACAAATAATTAGGGCAATTTTTCTCCTTCATCATGGACCTTGCAAACTCAACAAGAGTTCTATTTCTCCTTTTTGCTACACCATTTTGTTGAGGAGAGTACCTGCAAGTAACTTCCCTTTTTATACCTGCATCCCACAAGTAATTACTGAATTCATTAGAGAAATACTCTCCCCCTCCATCTGACCTTAGTCTTTTCAACTTATGTCCTGTAATTCTTTCTGCATATGCATGATAGTGTTTAAATGTATTAAACACTTCTGACTTATCTTTGATCACATAAATAGTGATCCATCTAGTAGCATCATCAACATAAATCACATAATACCTTGACCCATTTATACTGAAATCCTTTGATGGCCCCCACACATCTGTGTGTACCAACTCAAGCTTCTCTGAGTACATAAAACCATGCTTAGAATAGGGTTGTTTATGAGCCTTACCTAATTGACATGCCTCACATCTGTATGTCATATGTTGACCTGCAACATTAGGCAAACCAAGCACTGAACCATTGTTAATCATGTCTTTAATACCTCTTTCATTGAAATGTCCAAGCCTCTTTTGCCAAAGATCTAACTCAGAGATCTTATGTCCACCATATGTGAACATGGCATGACCAATATTACCTTGAATCTTCAATGTGAACAATCTTCCTTCTTTCTTCCCTGAAACAATTTGTTTATGTTGCTAGGGTCTTCCACAAACACTCCTTCATTAGTGAACCTTACTTCATAACCTTTTTCCACAATTTGTCCTACACTTATCAAATTCTTAGGAATTGTAGGAACATACAAGACCTTACTCAATAAGGTGCTACCATCGTTGGCCTTCATTGATCCAATTGACTTCACATTGTGCTTTGTGTTGTCACCTGTTTGAACAACATGATTAGATACCTTATTCTCCAAATCATTCATCAAGGCTATATTACCACTCAGGTGATTGCTACACCCTGAGTCAATGTAGAAGACTCTTTGATCTTCACTCTGCCTTTCACAAGTTGCATTCATTATCAATGTTGAATCTTCCTTTTGATATGAAGCATAATTGTAGTAGGTGTTGTTATATTGTTGACTTTGGAAACCTCTACCTGCATTTCTTCCAAAGTAACCCCTACTACCTCTGCCTCTGAAATTACCTCTTTGATTTCTGCCACCTCTTCCTCTTGCATTATAGTTCTGATTATATCCACCATTACTCTGATTATTATGCCAACAATCATTAGCTAAATGATTTGTCTTACCACAAATCCAACAAGCTTTGCCTCCATCTTTGTTGTTTCTGCCTCTTCCTCTACCTTTTCCACCTCCTCTACCTCTTAGGAAGTTGGCTTGACTAGTTGTGCCTTCTTCTTCACCTGATTGTTGCTTTCCTTTGTTAGCTTTCTTCTTGTCCTTTGAGTACATTGCATGACCTGTACTTTTGTCACCATCTCCTTTACATCCTGCTCAAATGTTAGCATATGACCTAGCAACTGATTTAAATCATGAGTGAAATGATCAAGTGATAGTTCTGTAGACAAAATGAATGGCTTCCATTTGTCATCACCTCTTAAACCTGTAAGAATTTGCCTTACCAATTTATCTTCCTCAATGTCTTCATCAACAGCTCCTAAAGCATCTGCAATATCTTTCATTCTTGTCACATAGTCTGAAATGGATTGAGAAGCCTTCTTCTTAAAGGTGGTAAACTCTGCCCATAAGGATGCCTTCCTTGACTTAGTAGTATTCTGGAAATGCTCCTCCAAAGCATTCCAAATATCAGTTGCACTTTCAAGACCTCGAATATGAGGTAACAAGTAATCATTGACTGCCATATATATAATGCTCCTAGCTTGAGCATCTTTCTTCATCCAATTTTTCAAATCTGCTAACTCTTCCCTAGTTGGAACACTAGGATCTCTGAACTGTGGCTTCTCTTCTTCTCCTGTGATGTAAGCTATTAAATCTTTGCTCATAAGATGAGCTTCCATCCTCATTGACCATGCAGGATAGTTTTCCCTATCCAATTTCTCTATCTGTAGAGAATCTCCCATCTCCCATCTTCAAGCTTTATGAACAATATATGTACCTTTACTTCAAATTAGAGTCCTTTTGTCTTTCTTGATGTCGTATGGTCTCCTCCTCAAGCTTTGCCTTCAAGCTTTCACCTTTCAGTTCTTCAATTGTTGAATTTCTTGAATCTGCAGCAGTTGGGATCCTCCTTTCCTTGATTTTGATGTTTCCTGCTCTGATACCACTGATGGAGAGTGTTAATCTCCAAAAGAACAACCTACTCTTGAATTTAGAACACCTCTATATCAAGAGTAAGTCAAAACCTTCACTAAATTAAGCTATCAATGACCAAATATCAATTTCTTGACTAAACTGTGAAGAAGGAATTTCCTCAGAAAGTCTACTGCATAGATCTTGCTCATTGACTGAGTAAATGTCTAAAGTTTTTTATGAAACTTTGCACAAGGTGTCGCCTAAAGATTGCGCACCTTCTCCAAGTCAAATTACTTCAAAAGGTTCAGTAGATATTGAGAAATCTACTTACCAAGTCAGCTATGTCTAAATCTGCACTTCTGAGAAGTCGATTTGGACACCCCTAACTTCTTAACTTCAGTTCTCTCAGTATAAAACGCGTTTAAGCAAATGCTTCTAGCCACGAGTAGCTTACCTTCCAACTTAAAGATTAAGTGCTTACTTGCACAAAACTTTAAACTGTGGAGTGAGAAATGATCAAATCATTAAGATCAAAATTTGCGCCTGTTTCAGGAACCAGTGAGTACTTTCTCACATGCAAATGTTCCTACACACAATTCTCTTAGCCTGATCACAATCAGACTCTCAAACTCTAGCCATAGATTGATTAACTATGGACTTAGATATCTCCAAAAAGAATTCACAAAAGATCTATCACACAGAGAGAAAACACAGAAACATCGGGCGCAATTTTTCCTTCTATTTCTCAGAAATTACAACTGAGTGAGGATGGAGAGTTCAACTCACTTCACACATGTCTAATGACATTTACAACAACTCATTTCTCTATTCCTATGCTCATACATAGTCTCTCCTTGTCTTCTCTCTCCTTGCCCCGACATTTTTCAAAAGTATTTATAGGCAATTATGTACAGACTTTTTATCAAAGCATAAGTATATGTAACCTATGTCTTAACTAATGTATATATGTGTACATGTCTTTCACTCTGTGAATGTATCCATCTTCTTTGCTTCAAATCTTCAATTGGTGATTGGTCTGCACCAACATCTCCCCCTCAATCATCAATTGAGGTTTCTCTTATCTTCTTTATACCTGCCATGTCTTTAAACTTCTGTAGCTTTGGTCCATCCAAGCTCTTTGTAAGCATATCAGCTATCTGATCTTTTGTTGAAGTATGTATGACTTCAATTTCCTTATCCATCACCTTCTCTCTTAGAAAGTGATACTGTATCTCAATATGTTTAGTCCTGGCATGAAAAACAGGACTAGCAGCTAGATATAATGAACTCATGTTATCACCATAAATGATAGGTGTGTTCTGTATAGTATCAAAACTCTTCATTAGAGTCTTAAGCCATATCACTTCTTTTGCAGCTTCAACCATGCCTTTGTACTCTGCTTCTGTGGATGACAAAGCAACTGTATGTTGCTTCTTTGAGCACCAAGAGATTAACTTATCTCCCACATAGCACATGTATCCATAGGTTGATCTTCTATCATCTGGATTACCTGCCCAATCTGCATCACTATAGATCTTGATGTTTGTATCTGATGTGAACCCATAATACAAACCTTCTTTGAGTGTACCCTTAATGTATCTCAACACTCTTTGACCTGCAATCCAGTGCTCTTTCCTAGGACAATGCATAAATTGAGACAAAACCCCTACTGCATATGATAAATCAGGTCTAGTTAAAGTAGCATAGATAACTACCAACCAAACTCTGATATTGTCTCATGTCCTTGAATTCTTCACCTCCAAATTTACTCAATTTGTGATTCGCCTCCATTGGTGTAGGTGCTACCCTGCAATCATCCATTTTAAACTTGATTAACAAGTTCTTCAAATACCTTTCTTGGGTCACAAATACTCCATGTTGGGTATATGTAATCTCCATGCCCAAGAAGTATGACAAGTCTCCCAAGTCACTTATTTTGAACTCCTTTTCCATTTGCTTCTTTAGTCTTTGTATTCCTTCCTCATCTGTACCTGTAAGGATTATATCATCAACATATATGCACATGTATATGAAACCATTATCACTTGCTTTGACAAGCAAGCTACTATCTGCTTTAGACACCTGAAATCCAAGTTCTTTCAAGAACTTTACAAGTCTATAATTCCATGCTCTTGGGGCCTGCTTCAAGCCATACAAAGCTCTCTTGAGCTTGCACACATGATCTGGATACCTTTTATCTCTGAACCCTTGAGGTTGCTCCATGAATACATCATCTGAAATATAACCATTCAAAAAAGCATTTTTTACATCAAGTTGACATAACTTCCAACCTTTACATGCAGCAATAGCTATAAGTGTCCTGATGGTTGTCATCTTTGCCACAGGACTATAAGTCTCATCATAGTCAACACCATATGTCTGAGCAAACCCTTTGACAACAAGTCTAGCTTTGTACCTAGACACACTTCCATCTGCAAATCTTTTTGTCTTATAAACCCACTTACATCCAATGATCTTCTGACTATTTGGCTTTGGAACCAAATCCCATGTTTGATTCTCCAATAATGCATCATATTCTTCCTGCATAGCTTTCTCCCAATTTTCTTTACCTTTTGCCTCTTCATATGTAGAAGGGTCTTCATCTGTTTTACTCATGTAAGCATAATCTTTGGTAGCCAGAAATGAAGTATCATAGCTATACCTTGTAGGTTGCCATTTGTTCCTTGTAGACCCCCTAAGTTCTCCACTTCTTGAGGTTTCTGGTTCTTCATATTCAGGATCAAACCTAGGTGTTTCTTCCACTTCAACCTGCACTTCATTATTCTCTTCTTCATCAATTATTTGTACCTTTGACTTACCTTTCCTTTGGCTCACAATCTCTTCATCATCTGTATTAAGATTGATAGTACCTGCATACCAAGTACCTTGCTCATCAAATGTAACATCTTTTGATACAAGAAAATGTTTTGTGGATGGATTCCACAACCTGTATCCCATCTGCTTATCATCATAACCAATAAACACATATTTTTCAGCTTTAGGTTCCAATTTGTGCCTTAATTGTGATGGCACATATGCGTAGGCCAAACATCCAAATACTTTGCAATGGTCTAGTGTAGGTCTCTTACCCCACCATGCCTCATAAGGTGTCATTCCCTGCAAAGCTTTACATGGTAACCTATTGACCAAATAAGTAGTTGTATTTACAGCCTCAGCCCACAAATAATTAGGGCAATTTTTCTCCTTCATCATGGACCTTGCAAACTCAACAAGAGTTCTATTTCTCCTTTTTGCTACACCATTTTGTTGAGGAGAGTACCTGCAAGTAACTTCCCTTTTTATACCTGCATCCCACAAGTAATTACTGAATTCATTAGAGAAATACTCTCCCCCTCCATCTGACCTTAGTCTTTTCAACTTATGTCCTGTAATTCTTTCTGCATATGCATGATAGTGTTTAAATGTATTAAACACTTCTGACTTATCTTTGATCACATAAATAGTGATCCATCTAGTAGCATCATCAACATAAATCACATAATACCTTGACCCATTTATACTGAAATCCTTTGATGGCCCCCACACATCTGTGTGTACCAACTCAAGCTTCTCTGAGTACATAAAACCATGCTTAGAATAGGGTTGTTTATGAGCCTTACCTAATTGACATGCCTCACATCTGTATGTCATATGTTGACCTGCAACATTAGGCAAACCAAGCACTGAACCATTGTTAATCATGTCTTTAATACCTCTTTCATTGAAATGTCCAAGCCTCTTTTGCCAAAGATCTAACTCAGAGATCTTATGTCCACCATATGTGAACATGGCATGACCAATATTACCTTGAATCTTCAATGTGAACAATCTTCCTTCTTTCTTCCCTGAAACAATTTGTTTATGTTGCTAGGGTCTTCCACAAACACTCCTTCATTAGTGAACCTTACTTCATAACCTTTTTCCACAATTTGTCCTACACTTATCAAATTCTTAGGAATTGTAGGAACATACAAGACCTTACTCAATAAGGTGCTACCATCGTTGGCCTTCATTGATCCAATTGACTTCACATTGTGCTTTGTGTTGTCACCTGTTTGAACAACATGATTAGATACCTTATTCTCCAAATCATTCATCAAGGCTATATTACCACTCAGGTGATTGCTACACCCTGAGTCAATGTAGAAGACTCTTTGATCTTCACTCTGCCTTTCACAAGTTGCATTCATTATCAATGTTGAATCTTCCTTTTGATATGAAGCATAATTGTAGTAGGTGTTGTTATATTGTTGACTTTGGAAACCTCTACCTGCATTTCTTCCAAAGTAACCCCTACTACCTCTGCCTCTGAAATTACCTCTTTGATTTCTGCCACCTCTTCCTCTTGCATTATAGTTCTGATTATATCCACCATTACTCTGATTATTATGCCAACAATCATTAGCTAAATGATTTGTCTTACCACAAATCCAACAAGCTTTGCCTCCATCTTTGTTGTTTCTGCCTCTTCCTCTACCTTTTCCACCTCCTCTACCTCTTAGG
>CM035408.1:219059390-219129390 GCA_020310875.1 Ceratopteris richardii
TATGGAGTACCTTAATGATATGCATTTTGTACAATCACAGGCCAGTCCAAGTTAACAGAGCCTTCGTCTTTCGAAAACTTGCATAAAACCTACAGCATCACAGCTCTAAAATTACACCAGACCAGCTGCCATTGTTTATGAGTGAGCACAATGTTTTCTCCTCCCTGTCACCTCCTTGCTCTTGAAAACAATCATTCTTTCATGTTGGTAGCTTGTCTCTGATGACCACGGGCAAAAAAAGAACACTTTCCAACAAAAGTGTGAACATGTGGTCAAATTGGAGATTACCAACACATCATACACGTGCTTTTTTGCTACTACATGCAGGGCATTTGTATTGCTTCATGAGCTCCGCCTTGGCAGGTGTCACCTTTACGCACTTGCCATGAAACCATTGCTCACAAATATCACAGCAGATCCAAAACTCATCTGTACCATAACTTCCATGACACTTTCCACATAGCGTGTTCTCGTGTTCTTCTTCATCATCTTCATCATCCTCTTCATCAATTACCTCATCCTTCCTTGCAGGTGCTAAAGGCTGCTGTATCTGCTTCTGAAACAAACAAGAAGATGGTTCTGATCAGCATGTATTGAAAGCTGCAAAAAAATGTTAGGCAAGCTTTATACTCCTGTACAAAACATACTATTTTGCCAGTAGAAGAAGACTTTGATCTTGAGTTGTTGCTAGCAGCCTTTCCTGGCTTCCTCTCCATTACCACATCATATAAAGAGGGGAGGTCACTAATCAAACCAAACAATTTCTTCCTGCAACGGATGTTAAAAACATTTGAGGTGAGTTTCTTTCCCATAGGAGCCATAGATTCCCTATCAGCACCAGTTCCTCATCATGCATGCCACCCAAAACAAAGCAAAAGCAGCAAGAAATTGTAATACTCAATAGGGGAACTAAAATGGGAAAAGACCAGACATGAATCAGACTGACTTCTCACAGAAGAGAGTTGGTTGTTCACTTGCCCAAATTCTCACCTACCACATAGTGTCACACAACGAAATGACCTGAAGAAAGTAGCCATAATCTCAAATATGGAGGTTCTTGATGAACATATCAAGATATCTACTGATATGATTAAGTTGAATGCCCGATAAGACTTCATATACACGAGCATAGATCGACCAAAAATTCACAAGATAAAATAAAAGTACCAACAAAGAAATAAAAAGTGCCTTCATGCAGCAGAGGAAGTACACGATGATGCCAAGCCAACATCTACGCACTAAAAGAAAGCTTGCTTAGAGATGAAGGGAAACATGTGATAACAAACTACTGTATCATACAAGGATTTGAGTGAACAACACCTTACGCGTTCTCCGTCTGAAAGCAACAGTATCATAAAATCAATGAACACCAAAAAAGGTCAAAATTTTACCTCTCTGTCTTGTCAAACCTTGCAGCATAAAAAAAGGCAACCGCAAGGAGCCAGGAATCACTATGTATAGCAACAAGTGAGAGCCAATCGTGACGATCCATGCCATCGCGTGAAAAGTTGATCCCAAGGATAGGTTCTGGAAGCTCAGAGGGCACCTCCTCCACTGGCAACCTTACTTCCCATGTTTCGTCAGGATAGCCATACAAACATAGATTGTCCTTTCCTGCAACATCCAGACTCCAGAACGAAGATGAAATATCGAAATTGAAACGCAATTCGTTAGCACGAGACTACAAGATAAGATGACTTACGGGGATCGCAAAGGCGAACGAATTCTTCTACATCTACAGTACGAGTTGAGATAAAAGTTAGCACGCAAGTACATAAAGCCTGCTCCATTTTCGCTTCATCGACAATAACACTCACAACAAGGATTCAGTTTTGCTAGAACGTAGAGAATAAGAGATCTTCAACTTTCAAGCCCGAAATAAGTGAGCTTTACAGTGTCCCATGACTTTAATGCAGGGCGTACACAGTCAGAGAACGAAAAAACTTCAGTGCTCATAAACGGAACGCACAAATAGAAATACAGTTGAAACTTCAGATTGTGATTCACAAATCATTCCACATACTACACAAACAGCACAACGCCGGAACAAACCCTCTCTAAGCGATACCTACTTAAAGAAGTCTAAGAGCACAGAGACAGAGTAAAATTTACCGAGGGTCAAAGCATTAAGGAGACCTAATCGACGTCCTTTGAAATCCCTGAAGATTTCATCGAGCGTTCGCGGGTGTTGCACAGGAACGGTGCCGCCCCCCTCCATCGACCTGTCTGCTCGCGCGTTTATTTGAGCTTTCTCGTAGTGGTAATTCAAAACCCAGCAGAGAGAAATGAAGACGGAAACGTAAATCCTCAGCTTCTAAACAGCTCCCTCCACTTGAGGTCAAACATTTGGTTGTCGAAAATTTAGATTTGGATGCCTCGTTTGAAGACTCGGACCTTTGCCCGCATAATTTACAAACAAATTACCTCCCAAAGTAGCACTTTTCTTTTCGGGTAGGATATAGCCTTCCCTCCGATAAACAAATTCATGATGCTTAGAAGGTGTACCTAGTGGTGGTGTCTAGTTGTACACCATTAGAAGATAATATGACCTTGGGTCCTGCAAGGATGACATTCTCTTTAATTCATTTCATATGATTCTACTCTTCTAGAAAAGACATGATATGAAGTCGTTTTTCAACTTTCTTACAAAGATCAACGAATTGAAGTAGCAATTGATTGCTAAATGTGAGACATTTCCATATAGTACATGATTGTTATCATAGTTTTTCTTCTACTCTTTGGTTGATGATGAAAGGCAATCCAAATGCATTGATATTTTAAAAATTAATTTTTGTTTTGCTACAAGAAGATCGATCTAGACTAAATAGGCCGATTATGTGTGTTGAAGAACAACCTTTTGTTGCTAGTCAAAAGTGCAAAAATAAAGGTGGGTCTTCTTCCTCTAGTAAGATTAATTTTATCAATGTTGCATAATAAAAAAAGGAAGACAAAGATTATAAGAAATCGTACAAGAAAAAACTTTTTTTACAAGTACTATAAGGTACATGATCATGCTATAAAGATCGTCCTAAAGTTGTGTTAAGGAACCATAGAAGAAAGAGGCAAGAATGGTTGTTGCAAAAACTTTTGGTTCTAGAAATAACTCTTCAAACCTAATGCAAAATGAAGAATGGGCATTTACTACACAATGTAATTACAATCCATCATCTCTCTATCATTGTATGTCTCTTGTGGACTAAATGTTTGGTACTTTTGATTGTGGTGTAAGAATTACCTCTCGACATGGTTTTTTCACCTCACTTGCGTGTCCCTAATGAGAATAATTTCATGTGCACAAACAACTCATATCTTGTCTTGGGAATTGGGAAAAAAATACTTTCTATTGAACATGGTAGTATGAATCAAGAGGAATTTGTTATCAGTGTTTGATACTATCCAACATCGGCTTAGTAGTAGTTTTTGTTGAGATGTCCATGCTCTATCCTTTTGTATTCTCATGAAATCTCCATTTATCTCAAATAGATTTCATATAAGGAGGGCCTCACTTCACTTCTTCCTATTCATGCATGCACTACCATGAGGCTCTCTATTTGAGGTGCAAGCCATATGCTTCCTTTGTAAGTTTATCATTTCTAATCTAGTTCATCTCTACTTCATTTCAACATCATGTTGTATCTTGTGTATTATGATCCACTTTAGTTTTCTACTCATTTTATTAGTTGTAGACCATGTCTCGCAACATGGTATCAGAGCATAATTATTGTTTTGATATCATTTTTTTTGTGACCAAACTAGGTGTGAATCACCTCATATGGTTGTTGAGGGCATGAGGCCATGTGGTTCTCATGCAAGGATTGCATGGAGAGAGAGGAAAACTATATTTAGTTGTATGGCTGGGAGGCAAAGAAACATGAAGTCTCTCATGTGATCATCTTCTTTGTTTAAGTTTTTGTGTTCTCAGAGATCATGCCAAGACTAGTCTTTCTTTATCGGATGCCAACCCAAAAGATTTGTTAAGGAATCATTGGGAGAGGCATTCAACATTGGTACTGGAGCCTAGCAGGTCCTAAATCAATGCACACAAAGACGCGGAGAGTAACATAGAAGCGAGAATGATGACACAAGAAACACCCTACATGGGTGCAAAGAGGAGGGAGATCCTTCCTTCACAACTCTCTCTCCCTCATCCTTAGATGAAAGAGAGCTTCATGTTCTCCTCTATATGAAGGCAACCCACGCATGTTGCAACTCTATGTGGGGTAAAAAATGCACTCACGATAGTTTTTGAAGGAGAAGAAGTTCCATGCAAAACACATGGAAGGTGAAGGAGTTGGGAGGTAACACAATAGTTTTTCCATTTTTTTCTCAAGCTAGTTGGAAGAGGTTTCTTTTGCAAAACATCAAGAAGATTACATGTCCATGTTCTTTGGTGTATGAACTTTGAGAATCAACCATCGCTATAATATTATGGCATCAAAACATTCCTTTTTCAAAGCTCCAAAGTCACCCCCTTGGCAAGGTTGGATTTCCTATCTTCTACTCTAGCCTACGCATACACCCTTAACTTCAATAACGTGCCACTTTTCGTCAAATATTAGATTGCCATGATTTTTGTTTGAACTTGAAGCTTATCTTCGAGCTTTCAAAAGACACTAAGAACATCAAATTTGGACACTTTTTGCATTAAAAAATCTCTGCAAAATTCCCTATAGAATCTAGGAACACATTTTGGAGCCTCATTTGAACACTATAAAAGTCCAAATTTCATCTTTTTTGCTTGAATATGCATCGTTAAGTCAAGTTTTAATTCTCTAGAGAGGACTTTCAAGAAACCAAATTTGTCCAAATTTGGTATATTTTGGCAATCTTGAAGACTTTTTGGTGATTTTGTTGCTTCTCAAAGTGTCTATTTGCCAACCCGACATTTCAAATTCACTTTTGGGACTCATGAGGATCAAGACCAACAGCTAAAATCTTGGAGGATTCTTTCACATTTTCTTGCAAAGATCTATAGAAATCTTAGGGAAGTGTATTTGAGTTATTTCTTTTGCTTTCGGTACTTTATTTGCTTCTTTCAATTTCATTTCCAATTAGTATTTAGATATGGAAATCATAAAAAAGCAAACTCAAAATCCAACTTTAGATACTCCTCATGATGTTGAAAACCAAAACAAATTAGAAAAATAAGAAAAAACAAAAGAATGAGAGATGCACGATGTTGAAGAAGAGGTGCATTTGTATGATGAATTCATCACTCATGCTCAAGATCACATTTTATTTCATAGAACAAACAAGTTAGAATATATTTTAGCAAGCATGACATCAGCCTTTGAACAATTAAAAATCCAATTCATCATTCTAGAGACTAATATTGCTTCTTTACTTACCAAACAAAAGCTTGAGCATGAAGTTTCTCATGGAACTTCTATCATGGTTAGAAGAGGAAACCTACACCCACTATGCCTCTTACCACTTTAAACCTTTGTGTAAAGACTTGAAGCCACCTATATTTATGGAGGATGATAGAGATAGACTTGCATCAGTTAAAAGGAACCCCAACTGCGTATCGAGTACTTGAAGAAAGACTTTCTCTTGGACCACACGCTTACAAATGGTGGATGAGTATTAAAGAAGCCAAAGCTATTCCCACAGATTGGACTAAGTTTGAAGCTCTTTTCCTGAAAGAGTTTTTACATGAGAACAAGGAAGAGCATAGTGGGGATGAATGGGATAGAGTTATGCAGAGAGGTAGACCTTTATCTATTTATCTCTCACATTATTGAGAGATTTTACTTAAATTAAAGGAAAACAAGAGGGTTTGCAAGAGGGCTTGATGTAGCTCAGTGATGAGTAGCACCTCCTTTAATGTCAATCCGGGAAGACGTGAGGATGGTATGAAGACCTCGAGCAAGTGACAGCACGAGTGCGTGAGTGAGAAGCACACAAGCATGCACACACATACACACACACGCGCACACATGGCAAGACAAAGAGAGAGAATCAATGGAGTTCTTAGATTACTTTCAAAAGCTCTTACAAGTTTGTTTCAATTACAATCTAACCTCAAAAATGAGCTCTCTAGCTCCTTTTATAGTTTTTGACTAGCTTTGGCCCTGTTCAGACCTAGTGTCCGGCCTAGTTAAAAATTAGGTTCCAGGGCTTATTTGAGGGCTCAAACGAGATCTAAAAAATACGAAAATTGGCAGGTAGATACTTCTAAAGCTCCTCAAGCTCAAGGACTCCTTGGCTTGCACAAAATGGAGCTACAAAAAGATGAAATGATATTTACAATGGTGTTTAGTGATGAGAATCACTTTTAATTGGTGTAGGGGTTTTGAAAAATTAACGGTTGCCCTAGTGCTAGATCTGCGTGAATGCTCATACGTGCTTCTTCCTGAAGAAACTTATTGGCCTATTTGCCAGATCTTCGTTGACTCCCTTGTCTGCTTGTGTCGTCTCTCCCTTCTGACTCTCTTCTCTGACTGCCATGCCCCGTTAGTCCTTCAGTTCCTTGTCCGCTGCTAACACCCCCCCCTCTCTCGCATCTGTCGTCCCTGACAGACCCTTGTTGTGTGGGTTTTTGGATGTAGTATTCGACGACATCCTGCGCTAAGTGATGTTCGGCAATCCTCAATCCTTTGGCCAAATCTGTGAGTAGCGCATCCCAATCTACCGGCCCGAGAATCTCTGGATGTGGTATACGTAGCTTTTCGGAGTGGAGAGCTTGTTCCACTGCAAACAACTGCAAGAGATGGGATGGTCTGGGAATGAAGATCTCAGAGTGATATTCCCAGAATCCCATGACAAACATCTCTTCAAACGTTTGTTTGAAGCAGGCCGGTAGATATTTGATGCGAGCATGCCATGCATACACAACATTAATCGATGGGGTTGTGCTCATGTCGTATACAAGGTCCTGATTACCTTCATTAAATCCTAGTGCGGAGAGATGCGGTTCCTTGATATTTTTGAAGCTCCTGAAGGTGACCAACATAAGTTCGAAAATCTTCAGGCACATCTGAGTCATGACATCAGTTACATTCTTGAACCGGACCCCCCAATGTCGAATCGTCAAAATCATATATCCAATAGTAGGTGGGCCCTTAGGGGGTGCGAAGTACACATAATTGAGCCACTTCTCACATCCTTTAATCGTCAGCACTGTTTGTGTGTACTCCGGCCATGATCTCCTTCGAAATACCGGGCAATAACATGGGTTATATTTGATGTACAATGGCATGTTGTTCCATGTTCTTACCATTTCCGGGTAGGTTTCGAGCAGCCGAATTCTCCATGTCGGTTGGCGAATATGTCCCTGCTTGGCACTTTCTGGGATGTCGTCAGGTGCAAACTGTGTGGCAGAGGTTGGTTCCCTTGAGGTGTGGTGCTTGATCTCCGCATTATAATCTGCCATTAGCACGCAAAAAGGAACATACAGGTCGTCCGATGGGCCGATCCACCTATGGTGTGAGAGATTCTGAAAATAATCGGATTTTATTACAACCTCTTCCAATTTTGACATCAGTGCGATTTGGACTGCCACCCTGTCATCATGTGTCGTGGCTACTTTCTCTAATTTTTGCATCCATTCAGGTGCCTCAATTTCAATTGTGTCCATGCCCTGTTCTGTTCGCTTACCTCCGGGTGTTGGCATCGGGACATAGGGATCCTCGAATGTTTCTTCTACTTCAATTGGCACAAGATCGTCAGGCTCGGGCTCTACCAGAGGGGAGGGCTGACGCTCGTATTGCATGACCTTGCCACGTAATTCCTCAAGTTCCGCCCGGAGTTTAGTGACCTCTTCAGATGTATCTTCTGCGGTTGTGCTCTTGCTGGGTGATGTCTGTCGGGTGGCCAACTGCCTTAGCAAATCATCTCTCTCTTTTTCTAATGCGGCATGGGCCTCCATGAGATCTGCATGAGTTTCTAACACCACTTTCATATTCTCAGAGGGAATTGCCTTGAATCGCTCTGGGTCAATCTCCTGTGGGGAACCCTCCATGGCCGCCTCCAGATTTTCTTCGTTCTGTTTCTGTAATCGTTTATTCTCCTCTAGCGCTGTAGACATATGCTTGCGTAGGAGGCCCAAGTTCCGTCGAAGCTTAAGGGTTTCCGTGATCTGAGAATGTAGCATCTCGTCCATGTGTCGTCGTTCTTCATCATCTACTTGGGGTGGGTTGGCTATTAATTGTGCATATTGTTCCTGTAAGGTCACGTGCTTCTGTTGTAGTAGCTGCTTCTGCTCTTCAAGATCCCTACATCGTGCTTGGAGATCTTCGTGGCTTCGGAAAAGCCTTGTATGTTGGTTGTCAAGGTGTTGGTAGTGTTGCTGGAGTTGGGACATGCATTGATACATATTATTAAATACATTATTAAGAGGAATGGTGGGAGAAATGGTGTTGAATGTAGCGGGGAAGGGAAAGGGAAAGGGAATTGTGGATGCAGTACTGGAGAAGGGTGAGGGGGGAGGTGGGGGAATGGGAGATTGTGGGTAAATGGGGGGTGGGAGAGGTGCAGAGGTGGGTGACACCTCCATGGATTCAAAAGTGGAGGCCGTGATGGGAGTGACTGTGAACATGGGGATTGTGGTTGCAGTGAGAGTTGTGAACGTGTATAGAGGTGTGTGTAATTGTGAACTCCCAGGAAGTGTGATCGGAGTAGTGGTGTTTACCATGGCTGTGGTCAGACTTATGTTTTCAGTGGAAATAGAGTATGTGGGTTGACTGATGGTTTGTGCGTCGGTGTGTGTAGTGGGTTCGGAGGTGGTGACAGTAGAGGTTACAGTGGTAGAGGGAGGTGAGTGGGGCGGATGTGGGGGAGAAGGTGGCAAGGGAGGTGATGGAGGTGCACTCGATGTGTGGGCTTCCTCGGTGTCGTGAACAGTGTGTGCTGTGCCAGTGGTTGTAGGGGTGCCTTGTGGTCCTGATCCTAATACATTCATTCTTTTTCCCGTTCGTGGGGGGCGTCTGCCATATCTTTTCTCTGTCCTTCGTGATTGTGCTAGTGCAGTATGCACCGTTTCAGGTACTCCCAAAGCGTCCGATATCATTTCCAGGGTGGCACGGTATTGCTCGTCCACACCTTCCTCCTCCAGAATCTGATTCATGAGGGCTTTACCTGCAGCTAATGATAGTCTGTGTTGTTCTTGAACTCGGTTCATCGTATCGTAGAGCTTCTTTAATGCGTTAGTATAGGCTGGGGCACCTTCCAGTACTTGTAGGGCTTCCTGATCATACTCTTGTTCTTATGCTTCTGATTGTCCACCCTGTGCCTCCTCATGTGCTTCTTCTTTATCGTCCACATTGACTACGTCCGGTTGGCTGGGCTGGGCTTGGTCAGGGGCAGTTTGCTGTCCACCAGCTTGCTCTGCTTCAACTTCTGCATTTACAGCTTCGATGATTCTAGTAACTTCTTCATCCGTTAGATCCTCCAAAGTGAATCCATGCGGGAACTCTAGATCAGTCGGAACTGGTGGAAACACAAGGTTAGGGCCATCTGTGCTGTGCCTGGGTAGCCTGATAGTAAATGGCTGTACTCGTCGGGGAAGTCTTGGGGTTGTTTCAGGCGTTAGGGTTGCACCGCGAGCTTGTGCACAAGGCATCTGGACAGCGCCTCTCATCTTCTTTGAGGGAGGCCCTACAGCTGACAATCTGCGTTGAAACTCCTGTGCTCTGGACCAAATGAGAGCCCTCTGCACCGGTACATCATATGCGAGACATCTGTATACAATTCTTGTAAGTGCACAGCAACCATACAGCACAGACTTTTGCTTCTTATACCATCTCTGATGAGCCATGTGAATCTGGTCAATAATCCAGTGAGGCATATTGATTGTCAAATCAAAAGCATCCGCCAGGTAGAGGCTAAACCAGATCTTTTTGGGAGGCATCGTGAACCTTTCCTGCGCGGGGAATGTGAAATGTTGCATGACCATGCGTAAGTGAATGGCGATCGTAGGTGTCATCGCCACCATGTCCTTCAACTTTGTCAGATTCCTGTTCTTCATATTATCTGGAACCATAGTCTCTTTCTCTGTTGGAATATGCATACCTTTCATATCGAATGCTTCTCTTACCAAGTTGATAGTCAAGCGGAAACGCTTCAGCTCGTTGCCCCTTGTGAGTGATGGGAGCACAAAGGAGCTGTATCCTTTCTTGTCTTTGCTGGGAGTGAGGGTACTAATTAAATATGAGCACCTTAGAAAATCTGGCTTGGGTAGTTGGAACCTGAAGTACTCATAAAGCCCCGCCTTCTTCCATATCGACTTCAGTCCTTCATTATTCTGTAGCTTTTCAAACTCCCTGGTGAAGAAATGGTATCTGCCCCAATGTCCATTGAATTCTACCTCGGACTCCCACATGTATGTTCCTTCACCCAGAGGTCCAGCAACGTCACTGAACCAGTGTGAGGTTTTGCCCACCAGCATTGTGTGACCCTGTGGAGGATTCTGAATTGGTATGGCATGTAATGCCCGTAATGCCACTGGTCTTTCCTTTAATTCCTCTTCGACCGGAAGGCTTTCGATGTCCACCACTTGGGGGCTGGTGCCTGCCTGGGAGCTAGTTCCTACCGTATCTGCCATTTTACCTCTTGCTGCCTGTCTCTGTGAGAATATACAAACATGTGTTAACATTGTACAGGACAAGGGAGGACCGTTGTTGTTCCCATCACAATATTAACATGAGGGTTGGGAGCGAATAATGGGTTAGTAAGTGTTCGGTGCACGTGTGTGTAGTTAATGCTTGGGTAGTCCTAGGAGACTAATGAAGTTAGTAAGTGGGGATGAATTTACAAATTGGGGTCGGGGGGTTTATGACAGGTCTTAGGCTGCCAAATGCAGTGGATGGGCTTTGTTTTTGGTTTCGTAGAGACTCTAGAGAGCTTTATCGGTGTCTCGGTTTGAAAATGAGGCCTTTTAGGGACCCATTTGATGGAGAGTGTTAATCTCCAAAAGAACAACCTACTCTTGAATTTAGAACACCTCTATATCAAGAGTAAGTCAAAACTTTCACTAAGTTAGAGGTCCAATCTCCAAATTATCAAAAATTGAGAAAATCTGTGAAGAGAGTAAAACACAGAAAGTCTGCTGCACAATTTCTTCTCATTGACCTATCAAACATGTAAAGTTTTCTATGAAATTTTGTATGGAGTGTTGCCTAGAGATTGCGCACCTCCTCCAAGTTAAAGTTCTTCAAAAGGTTTAGTATAACTTGAGAAATCAACTTCACAAGTTACCTATGTTTGAATCTGCACTTCTGAGAAGTCGATTTAGACACCCCTAACTTCTTAACTTCAATTCTCTCAGTACAAAACCCGTTTAAGCAAATGCTTCTAGCTACGAGTAGATTACCTTCCAACTTAAAGATTAAGTGCTTGCTTGCACAAAACTTTAAACTATGGAGTGAGAACTGACCAAAAGATTAAGATCAAAATTTGCGCCTGTTTCAGAGAACTGTGAACACTCAACACATATGAATGTTCCTACTAACAATTCTCCTAGCCTGTTTGCAATTAGACTCTGAAACTCAGGTCACAGACTCATTAACTACCAACTTAGATATCCTCAAAAGGATTTCACAATTGATCAAACACAGACGGAGCAGACACGAAAAGATCGGGCGCAATATTTCTTCATTTACTCAGAAAGTTACAGTTGAGTGATGAGAGAAAACTCAACTAACTTTTCACATGTCTCATGACATCTATCTTCCTCATTCTTGCCTTCTATCTATTCTCACATATACTCTCATATCACGCCTCGACATTTTCAAGGTATTTATAGATAAATTTGTACAAGTCTATGACTAATCAAAGATCTAAGTGAACTATGTACATATGTATACATTCCTCACATACTCTGAATGTGTCTTCCTTCCAAGCTTCAAGAATTGATCTCATCCTTCATTCTTTAGTCTTCAAACATTCAATTGGTGATTGATCTGCACCAACAGCTCCCCCTCAATCATCAATTGAGGTTTCTTCTTTCTTCTTTATACCTGCCATGTCTTTAAACTTCTGTAGCTTTGGTCCATCCAAACTCTTTGTAAGCATATCAGCTATCTGATCTTTTGTTGAAGTATGTATGACTTCAATCTCCTTATCCATCACTTTCTCCCTTAGAAAGTGATACTGTATCTCAATGTGTTTGGTCCTGGCATGAAAAACAGGATTAGCAGCTAAATACAATGAACTCATGTTATCTCCATATATAATTGGTACCCCATGCACAATGTCAAAACTCTTCATCAAAGTCTTGAGCCAAATTACTTCCTTTGCAGCTTCAACCATGCCTTTATACTCTGCTTCTGTAGAAGACAAAGCAACTGTATGTTGCTTCTTGGAACACCATGAGATAAGTTTATCTCCCACATAACACATATATCCAAAAGTTGACCTTCTATCATCTGGATTACCTGCCCAATCTGCATCACTATAAATTTTGATATTTGTATCTGAGGTAAACCCATAATACAAACCTTCATTGAGTGTACCCTTAATGTACCTCAACACTCTTTGACCTGCAATCCAATGTTCTTTCCTTGGGCAATGCATGAATTGAGACAAAACTCCTACTGCATATGATAAATCAGGTCTAGTTAAAGTAGCATAGATAAGACTACCAACCAAACTCTGATATTGTCTCATGTCCTTGAATTCTTCACCTCCAAACTTACTCAATTTGTGATTCACCTCCATTGGTGTAGGTGCTACCCTGCAATCATCCATTTTAAACTTGATTAACAAGTTCTTCAAATACCTTTCTTGGGTCACAAATACTCCATGTTGAGTTTATATGTAATCTCCATGCCCAAGAAGTATGACAAGTCTCCCAAGTCACTTATCTTGAACTCCTTTTCCATTTGCTTCTTGAGTCTTTGTATTCCTTCTTCATCTGTACCTGTAAGAATTATATCATCAACATATATGCACATGTATATGAAACCATTATCACTTGCTTTGACAAGCAAGCTACTATCTGCTTTAGACACCTGAAATCCAAGTTCCTTTAGGAATTTCACAAGTCTATAGTTCCATGCCCTTGGGGCCTGCTTCAAGCCATACAAAGCTCTCTTGAGCTTGCACACATGATCTGGATACCTTTTATCTCTGAACCCTTGAGGTTGCTCCATGAATACATCATCTGAAATATAACCATTCAAAAAAGCATTTTTCACATCAAGTTGACATAACTTCCAACCTTTACATGCAGCAATAGCTATAAGTGTCCTGATGGTTGTCATCTTTGCCACAGGACTATAAGTCTCATCATAGTCAACACCATAAGTCTGAGCAAACCCTTTGACAACAAGTCTAGCTTTGTATCTAGACACACTTCCATCTGCAAACCTCTTGGTTTTGTAAACCCATTTGCATCCAATGATCTTCTGACTATTTGGTTTTGGAACCGAATCCCATGTTTGATTCTCCAATAGTGCATCATATTCTTCCTGCATAGCTTTCTTCCATTTTTCCTTACCTTTTGCCTCTTCATATGTAGAAGGGTCTTCATCTGTTTTCATCATATAAGCATAGTCTTTTGTGGCCAAAAATGAAGTATCATAGCTATACCTTGTAGGTTGCCATTTATTCCTTGTAGACCTCCTAAGCTCTCCACTTCTTGAGGTTTCTGGTTCTTCATATTCAGGATCAAATCTTGGTGTTTCTTCCACTTCAACCTGTACTTCATTATTCTCTTGTTCATCAAATATTTGAACCTTTGATTTACCTTTCCTTTGGTTCACTTCTTCTTCATCACCTGTATTGATATTGATTGTACCTGCATACCAAGTACTTTGCTCATCAAATGTAACATCTTTAGAAACCATGAATTGTTTTGTAGATGGACTCCACAATCTATAGCCCATCTGCTTATCATCATAACCAATGAAAACATATTTTTCAGCTTTAGGCTCCAACTTGTGCCTTAATTGTGATGGCACATATGCATATGCCACACATCCAAAAACTCTGCAATGATCCAAGGTAGGTCTCTTACCCCACCAAGCCTCATATGGTGTCATACCCTGCAAGGCTTTACATGGTAACCTATTGACCAAATAAGTGGCTGTATTTACAGCCTCAGCCCACAAATAATTAGGGCAATTTTTCCCCTTCATCATGGATCTTGCAAACTCAACAAGTGTTCTATTTCTCCTTTCTGCAACACCATTTTGTTGAGGAGAGTACCTGCAAGTAACTTCCCTTTTTATACCTGCATTCCATAAGTAATCACTGAACTCATTAGAGAAATACTCTCCCCCTCCATCTGACCTTAATCTCTTCAACTTATGACCTGTAATTCTTTCTGCATATGCATGATAGTGTTTAACTGTATTAAACACTTCTGACTTATCTTTGATCACATAGATAGTGATCCATCTAGTAGCATCATCAACATAAATCACATAATACCTTGACCCATTTATACTGAAATCCTTTGATGGCCCCCACACATCTGTGTGTACCAACTCAAGCTTCTCTGAGTACATAAAACCATGCTTGGAGTAAGAATTCTTATGAGCCTTACCTAATTGACATGCCTCACATTTGTATGTCATATGTTGACCTGCAACATTAGGCAATCCAAGCACTGAACCATTGTTAACCATATCTTTAATACCTCTTTCATTGAAATGTCCAAGCCTCTTGTGCCAAAGATCTAACTCAGAGATCTTATGTCCTCCATATGTGAACATAGCATGACCAATATTGCCTTGAATCTTCAATGTAAATAATCTTCCTTCTTTTTTCCCTGAAACAATCTGTTTATACCCTTGGCTACGGTCTTCCACATATACTCCATCATTAGTGAACCTTACTTCATATCCCTTTTCAACAATTTGTCCTACACTTATCAAATTCTTAGGAATTGTAGGAACATACAAGACCTTACTCAATAAGGTGCTACCATCCTTGGCCTTCACTGATCCAATTGACTTCACATTGTGCTTTGTGTTGTCACCTGTTTGAACAACATGATTAAAAACATTATTCTCCAAATCAGTCATCAAGAATATATTACCACTCAGGTGATTGCTACACCCTGAGTCAATGTAGAAAACTCTTTGATCTTCACTCTGCCTTTCACAAGTTGCATTCATTATTAGTGTTGAATCCTCCTTTTGATCTGAAGCATAATTGTAGTAGGTGTTGTTGTATTGTTGACTTTGGAATCCTCTACCTGCATTTCTTCCAAAGTAACTCCTACCACCTCTGCCTCTGAAATTACCTCTTTGACTTTTGCCTCCTCTTCCTCTTGAATTATAATTTTGGTTGTATCCACCATTACTCTGAGTATTATGCCAACAATCATTAGCTAAGTGATTTGTCTTACCACAAATCCAGCAAGCTTTGCCTCCATCCTTGTTGTTTCTACCTCTTCCTCTACCTTTGCCACCTCCTCTTCCTCTTAGGAAGTTGGCTTGACTAGTTGTACCTTCATCTTCACCTGCTTGTTGCTTTCCTTTGCTATTCTTCTTCTTATCTTTTGAGTACATTGCATGACCTGCACTCTTGTCACCATCTCCTTTAACATCCTGCTCAAATGTTAGCATATGACCTAGCAACTGATTTAAATCAGGAGTGAAATGGTCAAGTGATAATTCTGTAGATAAAATGAATGGCTTCCATTTGTCATCACCTCTCAAACCTGTAAGGATTTGCCTTACCAATTTATCCTCCTCAATGTCTTCATCAACAGCTCCTAATGCATCTGCAATGTCTTTCATCCTTGTTACATAGTCTGAAATAGATTGAGAGGCCTTCTTCTTGAAGGTTGTAAACTCTGCCCATAAGGATGCCTTCCTTGACTTTGTAGTATTCTGGAAATGCTCCTCCAAAGCATTCCAAATATCAGTTGCACTTTCAAGACCTCGAGTATGAGGTAACAAGTAATCATTGACTGCCATATAGATAATGCTCCTAGCTTGAGCATCTTTCTTCATCCAATTTTTCAAATCTGCTAACTCTTCCCTAGTTGGAACACTAGGATCTCTGAACTGTGGCTTCTCTTCTTCTCTTGTGATGTAAGCAATCAAATCTTTGCTCATAAGATGAGCTTCCATCCTCATTGACCATGCAAGATAGTTTTCCCTATCCAATTTCTCTATCTGTAGAGAATCTCCCATCTTGTGTCTACCTGTGTATTGAAATCTTCAAGCTTTATGAACAATATATGTACCTTTACTTCAAATTAGACTCCTTTTGTCCTTCTTGATGTCGTATGGTCTCCTCCTGTTGCTTTGCCTTCAAACTTTCACCTTTTAGTTCTTCAAATGTTGAATTTCTTGAATCTGCAGCAGTCGGGACCCTCCTTTCCTTGATTTGATGTCTCCTGCTCTGATACCACTGATGGAGAGTGTTAATCTCCAAAAGAACAACCTACTCTTGAATTTAGAACACCTCTATATCAAGAGTAAGTCAAAACTTTCACTAAGTTAGAGGTCCAATCTCCAAATTATCAAAAATTGAGAAAATCTGTGAAGAGAGTAAAACACAGAAAGTCTGCTGCACAATTTCTTCTCATTGACCTATCAAACATGTAAATTTTTCTATGAAATTTTGTATGGAGTGTCGCCTAGAGATTGCGCACCTCCTCCAAGTTAAAGTTCTTCAAAAGGTTTAGTATAACTTGAGAAATCAACTTCACAAGTTACCTATGTCTGAATCTGCACTTCTGAGAAGTCGATTTAGACACCCCTAACTTCTTAACTTCAATTCTCTCAGTACAAAACCCGTTTAAGCAAATGCTTCTAGCCACGAGTAGATTACCTTCCAACTTAAAGATTAAGTGCTTGCTTGCACAAAACTTTAGACTATGGAGTGAGAACTGACCAAAAGATTAAGATCGAAATTTGCGCCTATTTCAGAGAACTGTGAACACTCAACACATATGAATGTTCCTACTAACAATTCTCCTAGCCTGTTTGCAATTAGAGTCTGAAACTCAGGTCACAGAATCATTAACTACCAACTTAGATATCCTCAAAAGGATTTCACAATTGATCAAACACAGACAGAGCAGACACGAAAAGATCGGGCGCAATATTTCTTCATTTACTCAGAAAGTTACAGTTGAGTGATGAGAGAAAACTCAACTAACTTTTCACATGTCTCATGACATCTATCTTCCTCATTCTTGCCTTCTATCTATTCTCACATATACTCTCATATCACGCCTCGACATTTTCAAGGTATTTATAGATAAATTTGTACAAGTCTATGACTAATCAAAGATCTAAGTGAACTATGTACATATGTATACATTCCTCACATACTCTGAATGTGTCTTCCTTCCAAGCTTCAAGAATTGATCTCATCCTTCATTCTTTAGTCTTCAAACATTCAATTGGTGATTGATCTGCACCAACACCATTTACAAGTGATTATATGCGTGCTCATGGGCCTTGGTGTGTTCCTGAGTGTTGAGAACGAGGGAATACTGGCTGTACGAGTAGATGGGTTATGCTGTATAGGTTGTGGCCTCGGCGTAGCTACTTGCGCCCGCAAGCAAGCCTTAGGCACCCAAATTTGTCTTGATTGTGGGCTAGCCTTCATCGAGTTCTTGGGCACCCAAATAGATTTCACGTTAGCAGAAGAATTTCTGAAAGACTTCTTATTGGTGTCGTGCTGTTGGTTACTAGTAAGAGGCTTTGCCCGTATGGTTGTCGTGAGTGCAACCGGGTGTTCGCCTTTCCGTACCCACACTTGGTTTACTTGTTGGGATATTCTGCTGCGCAGGTACTTTTGATTTCCGGCAGAGGTAGTACTCTGCTTCTTCTGCCTTTGATCCACCTTTGGTTGCTGCCTCCTTCTGGCCTTTGGAAAAGAAGGGAGTTCCTTTTCATCCCCGACTCCTTTTTTGCGAATATCATTCCTCTACAACACATAGTTTTGGACAAGAACAGCATGGTCAACTTCATGTGCACCCCTGGAGGGACCAGGAGTCTGTGCCTCTTCTAGTTCTTTGAGTGCTCCATTATCTAACTCTACTGTAATTCGACTATGATTGACCCAAACCTGAAGAAGTCCGCTTCTTAGGTTTGAGTTGACTGCTTGGTCATAGATCCAGTCTTGACCCAAGACAAGGGTTTCCGTGAGGTCCTCCTCTTGACACACTAGTGCTTTAACTGTCATTGCCTCATCATGAATGTAGAGGGGAAGTTCCACCTCGCCCATGCAAGGGGTTTCCACGCCTCCCAATCCTATGAGATATGCTTCCACAGGATTGACAGTTAACTGCAACTCTTGACAGTAAGACAACTTAACAGCACTAGTGGCTGCACCTGAGTCAATCAAGGCTCTTACGGTCCTTGCACTCTTTCCTTGTCCTATATCTAGGGTTATGAAAGGACGTTTATCAATTATCCTATGCGAGCTTGTTCCTGCAACTTCACACATGGCCATAGGATATCCTTGATCTGCATAGTCATTCGCTCTAGGCTGATCTCTATTTTGCCTCCGTAACTTCATCCTTCTGATGCGTTCTAAAGCTTCTGCTTGAGCTTCTTCTCGAACTCGCTTTTCTTCCTCTTTGCGTTTCTTAGCAGTGTTGAGTCGGCTAAGCATTTCCTCCGTGAGGGGTTCCTGATACAACTTGACTCTGCAACCGCTAATATAGTTTGGGAGAATATCACCCTCTAACGTGGCTAGTTGTACTGCTCCACTCGTGGAAATCCTATTGATGATCATAGGTCCGTAGCCTCTCTTTTCTAGCTTCCTCGCGTGTTGTTTCAGTGTATAGACTAAGACTAGATCTCCTGCTTTCAAGCCTTTATCCTTCACATGGGCATCGAAGTATGCCTTCTGTCTCTTCTTAGCTGCATATATCCCTGCAGCTGCTCTCAGTCTTGTTTCTCCTAATCGTTCAAGGTCAAAGATCCTAGAGGAGAGCTCATGTCCTGTCCATTCGTGCTCTTGAGCTACTTTCAACGTAGGTATTAAGAAGTCCAGGGGTAGCACAGCGTTTTGGCCAAATACCATCTGAAAGGGGGTGGCTTGGAGTACCGTTTTGTAGGCAACTCGGTATGCCCAAATAGCATGGTGTAGCTGTTTGTCCCAATCAGAGCGTTTAGTGTTCACTAATTTTGTCAGTACATTGCATAAGATCTTATTAGTGCTCTCAGCTTGTCCATTAGCTTGAGGGTGATAGGGGGCAGACTTCTTGTGTATTACCAAGAATTCTTGGAGTAGATTTTCAATCACCTCGTTCAAGAAATGAGTGCCTCTATCACTTACAAGCTCTATAGGTAGTCCATATCTTGTGAATACATTCTCAAACAAGAATTTAGCAGTTGTCTGAGCGTCGTTCTTTGTCGTAGCTTTTACCTCTACCCACTTAGTTAGATAGTCTGTTGCAACAATGATGTATTCCGCATGAGAACCCTTAGCTGGGGGATTAATAGGGCCTACGAAGTCTATTCCCCACTTAGAGAACGCACGTCCACCCATCATAGGTTTCAGTGGCATCTCATCTTTGCGTATAGGATACTGAGTCCTCTGACAGACATCACACCGTTTCACATAGGTATGTGCATCCATGTGAAGGGTAGGCCACCAAATTTCTTAACTGCATATACCATGCCTAATCCTTCTCGCTCTGTAGTGGTGTAATTCTGTTCAGCCGCATTCAATTGTCTACTGGCATAGGCAATTGGAAGATCCATATTACCTTCACCAGTAGGTTGTGCAAGCACACATCCAATAGCATAATTGGATGCATCCACATGAACATGGAACGGCTTATTCCAATCTGGTGTGGTCAAGATTGGTGCTGAACATAATCTTCGTTTGAGCTCTTGGAAGGAATTCTCACATTCATCCGTCCACTCAAAGTTAGTCAGAAGTCCGTACATGGGCTTTGCAATGACAGCATACATGTGTATAAATCGTCGGTAATAACCACAATGTCCCATGAAAGCTTGTACTTCCTTGACATTCTTTGGCCTAGGTAGCTCTGCTATGGCTCTCACTTTCTCTTCGTCAGTAGATATGCCATTCTTTGACACTATGTGCCCTAAAATCTTGCCTTGCCTGACCATGAAAACACATTTTTCTGGGTTCAGGCAGACTTGATATTCTCTACATTTGTCAAAGATTTGCCTGAGTTCAGGAATATGAGTGTGTCTAATGTTGGAATGAGCACAAAGATCATCCACATAGACTTCTAAACTCTTCCTCAGGAACTCCTTAAACACATGGCACATCAGCCTCTGGAAGGTAGCTGGTGCATTGGTAAGCCCAAATGGCATTACTCTAAAAGCAAAAATGCCCCAGTCTGTGGCAAAGGCTGTCTTATGCTGATCCTCTGGAGCTATGGCTACTTGATTGTAACCCAAAAATCCATCAAGGAAGCTGTACACTTCCTTGCCTGCCACTCTTTCTAAGAGATGTTCTGTGATGGGAAGCGGATAGTTATCTCGAATCGTGGCTGCATTAACCTTTTTCAAGTTAATACACACACGCAGCTTGCCATTCTTCTTGGGCACCACTACGATGGGGGATACCCATTCAGTGTGCTCACTTTCATAGATAAATCCAGCTTCGACCAGTCTATCTATCTCTTCTTTGATCTTAGGAGCGTAATTATCGTTATATGTATAAGGCTTTTTGCTTAGAGGGTTTGGCCTCTGAGGTCATGGGGATGGTGTGTGAGCATATGTCCGGATCAACACCTTTCAAATCCTTGTAACTCCAAGCGAATACATCTCTGTATTCTCTTAGCAAGGCAATTAATGTATGCTCAAACTCGACACCACAAGTGGTGAGAGTTATTCCTTCTAGCAATCCTAAGGGTCTCTCTATGTGACCATCGGCCATTTGCAATTTCATTCTCGTTGGCCTGAGTGCCGGCTTGCCCCAACGCTTCCATAGGGAAGTAGTGGCAATTGCAACTCCTGCACCTGAGTCCAAAATTGCCTTGGTGGTGTACTCCTGGTAGGTGATGGGGAGATAGGTGTTCCCTTCTTCACCTTCACACATATCTCCTATCTTGTCCAATGGAATTTCTGGCACCATCCTATGGGATCCTACCTGGGAACGTGGTTTTGCAACTTCAGTTACTTGACTGGCTACATATTTCTGCGCTTTTGGTCTATCCTTAGGCAGTTCTTCCAAAGTGAGATCGCGCTGCACCTTGGTGTTTTTTACTACCTCCGTGTTCCTAGGTATGACTGAGTCGTCGATCCTTACCATGACTGTGGGTGTTCTCATACACGTGGATTTTGCTTCCCATGGGCCTGTGAAGTGGGGTAGCTCTTGTATGGAATTAGACTCAAAGTCCAATCTCTCGTGAGACGGAGTACTCTCATGTTCCCCGTAAATAGATGGGATGTCTTGTGGGAATTGGTCGTGTGCATCATCCACAAGTTCAAAGGGAGGGGCGACTTCACTTTCGTTATCCCATTTGTCTTCTTGAATCTCTCGTAGGAAGTCTGGTGCAAACCGATTCATAGAAGAAGAAGTGTCGGGCTCCGTAGAATTAGGCACATAAGCAACCTGGGAAGGAGGGCTTATCCTTTCGTTGGCTCTCTCCTCGTTCTCATAGATGGCTGGAGCACAAACTTCCTGGGGAGGATTACTTATTCTATTACTCTTCCGAACAGGCTCATACGCTCCCTGAGAAGGAATGTAGGCAACCTGTGGAGGTACGTAAGCTTTCGAGGGAGGCTCATCTGCCTTTTGAGGGGAAAGATAAGCTTCTTGAGGAGGCACATGGGCTTCCTGAAGAGGCTGGCTTATCCGTTCTCTTGCCCTTTCCTTTCTTTGAGGGGCAGGTTCCTTTTCTGATTGTGCAATTAGCCTCTCTATTCTTTCTAACAGTCCATCAAAGTGCAACTGTGTCTTTGCTGAGCTAGAGATGTTAAAGAGGCGGCTAGCCTCGAACATGGCTTGAGCCAATTCCACCATCTTAGCACAAATTTTAGTTCGTTCAAGCTCTAGCTCGGCTCTAGGGTAGCATTTTTCATGATCGGTTATGGTTGGCCCTTCTTGGATTCTGGCCTGATATGCTTTAAGCATCATGTTTAGGTCCTCGGGAGTGGGATCTGCTAGGACTGATCCTACTTTGGGGGGAGGTGGAGTCGTATGAGGCGGGTTGGAAGGTGGTTGGTCGGATGGAGATGGGAATGGTGGTGGTGGGGTAGTGTGAGAGGGGGTTTGAGAGGTGATTTCAGTTAGCCTAGCTTTGGTTTCTCTTATGCTTTCCTCGAGTTCACTCATCTTTTTAGCCCATTGTCTTTTCATTCTTTCCCGACTATCTTTCCACGCTCTAGTCCTTTTCTTTGTTATGCTCTCGGTTTCACTAGCCTCTGGGCTCTTATCCTGGTTTACCCCTTGATTCTGCTGCAATGCTTGAGCTCTAGTGACTACCTGTACGGGAGCAGTGGAAGTGACACTTCCTGTGGAATCTACCACTAATCCAATAACGTTGATAGGAGTGATTTTTGGCATATTATTGGGGTTCTTCGGGCAATCTCGTAAGAGATGCTCTTTTCCACAATCTTGGCAAAAGCCTTGGATCGTCACTGACTGAGTTTGTGTAGGTGGAGGTAAGGGACAATCACGAATGAGGTGATCTCCTTGGCATCTGTAGCACGGTCCTCTTGGAAATGGAGGTCTTACCTGCCTAGGTTGAGGCCTAGGGTTGGGGTTTGCATACATCGTTTGTGTAATCTGACTCCCAACTAGGTTCATTTGGCTCTTCACTATAGTAGGACTCACCATGTTCTGGAGACTGCATGTAATACGCCTGGAGACTATCGACATGTGTAGAATCAAAGCTATGGTCACTGGGATCACTTTCTGAAAGCAAGGATGTTACAGGGACTATAGCTCTATTCAGGTTCTCTTCTGCAGCTGTATACTTTACAGGGATTACATTAGCGGGGTTTGGAGGTTGTTGAGCTAGCACCGGTTGAGGCCTTTGTTGAGCTTGATATGGTTGCTGATAAGGTTGCTGTGGCCTGCCATATGGCTGTGGGGGGTACTGGTTCTGGTATCTTCCTTGCTGTGGGTATGGCTGAGGGTAGGGTTGCCTAACTGCCTGCTTGTTGTATGGGCAATTTTGTGCGGTGTGATTGGTGTATCTCCGTTCTATGGTGCAGTACTGGCTACTAGGATTTACTTGGGGCTGAGCCATAATAGGGCAGACATTCGCCATATGGTCACCACCGCATGTATAGCACCTTTTCACAGGAGCAAACCTTGGGATTTGTTTGCTAGTTACACCTAATTTCTGAGCTACTTTCTCTGCAAGTTCCTCGATTGATGTGGATTGCGTGGTAGAGTGACTAGATGCGCTGTCTGAATCTTTGTAGATTTTGGAAAGCTCTAGTTCTTCCCCTAGGTTATCTTCAATGTCAATGCACATGCGTACACACTCTTCTATAGTCCTAGGGTCCTTCAGATACACATAGGATCTCAATTTCGTACTCAGCAATCCATCAAGGAATAAGGCTACCTGTTTTGCAGGTGTAGGTAGCTCCGAAACAGGGCACCTTTCAAGGTATTGTCTAAATCTTCTTCCTGCCAATCTTACAGTCTCTTGGGGGGTTTGCTTGAAGCTGTGAATCAATGAGGAGGTATTGTGTCTTATGCCACTCTTAGAGAACTCTACAATGAAAGCCTCTAGGAGTTGGTCTATGCATCTGAATTGTCGCTCATCCAATGGCTGAAACCATGTAAGTGCTGTGTTCCTAAGGGTTAGACCGAAGGCATTGTACTGCGTGAATAGATCCTCCACTTGTTCAGCTCTCAAGACTTGCTTGAACTCCGCCACATGATCATAGGGATCTCCTGTGCCATCAAAGTAATTCTTCATGGACTTAACTAGCTGGGTCGGTCTCAAAGTTCTTGTGTGCTCTCTAGGTCTCGGCAGAGGGAAACCCTCCACATTTCTTTGGTTCCTGTGAGCTCTAAGCATCTTAGGTTCTACTCTATTCGTCTCCGTCCTCGTTCTTTCTCTGCCCACTGGGTTGGCAAAGCTTACTTCTGGTCTATCTCTACTTCTGTCTCTTTGAGTTCCATGAGCTTGGGATGTTCCAGCTCCAGGGTGACCATAGGATACATTCGATCTTGGTTGGGGGAAAATGAATTCACCCTTCCAAGTGTAAGCATGCCTATCATTTTCTGTCACCACAAAGATCCTTTCCGAAGTGTGATCTAAGTAGGTCACTCTACTTGGGCTATCCGGATCCTTAAACTCATAGATCATGATAGTTCCTATATCAGTTGGCTGATTAGATTTATACCTCCAAAAGGCTTCGTCAGTTTCTCGATTGAGGAGCAACTCTATGCTCTTGTTGTCTTGGGGAACCCACTCAGGTGTGATAATCCTAGTGAGAATAGATTTGCCTCGAGGGGTTCTAGGTTCTGCCCCCATGTTTCCTTGTTCCAAGTCACCTAAGTCCGCTTCTGAGATTACATTCCCAAATTCATCCGTCCTATCTGGGTGATTGGTGACTACGTATATGGTTCCTTCTTTGTCCAGGTATGCACCGTTTTCAAACTTGACAGCTGGGTGCTCTAGTCCTATGGATTGATCAAGATTCTTGATCTGGACCACGGATCTTCCTAGGCCGTCCTCATAGATGCTAGCACCTAATCGGTTGGTCCTAAGGTATTCCAGCTGTGTTTTGTAAGGGCCTTCTACCCTGTACAAGTAAGGCACTCCTGAACTTCCCGTAGGTCTGTCCATGCCTTGAGACATCTCTGAATCACTGGTCTCAGAGCTAGGGTAGTACGAGTGGTGGCTCAACTGCTGGGCCCAAGACCTAGCAGTGTGGTTGACACTAGCCTCTGAAGATCTAAGGCTTTGTCTCTCCCTTACTAGATGTCGTCCTGATCTAAGGTTCATATGCCTAACTGATTAACCCAATTTTTCCCAGGTACAACCACGTTTCTGGTTACTTTATATTAGTTGCTTGGTTCTTTTTTAGTTATTTCTCGTGTTTAAGGTCTTGTCTGATATTGCGTCGTCAGGAATACTTGAATGTTCTTCGTGCTTTCAGGTTGATCGTTCCACGTTAGGTTCTTTTCCTTTATGTTATCGACAGTACATAGATTAGGTTTTTAGCTTGAACTTGAGTTTCTAGGTAGTCTTCAACTTGATATCTGCCTATCGTCGCCCAGACTTACCCTTACCTCTAGTCGTTCTTAGCCTAAACTATGAATTGACAGAGGGGGTTAAAAGTTTCCAACCTTCTGTTTCCTGCTCGGTTGCCCTTGAGTGCCCAGGAAGTGTGTTCCCAAGCTTGCACTTACTCTTGCTTAGAACGCCTTTCGATGCTCTCAATAGATCTGTAAGAGTTCCAAAGTTAGCTTAAAGATTTAAATTCTAATGACAGAACCAATGATTTTCATTCCTGTAGCACACACACTAACTTCCCTAGTGATTTTTAGGAAAACAATTCTAAAAACCCTGACAGATCCTAGGGTTTTCTCCCAAATCTCAAGTGTAGGAACCTCCAATTATGCCAATGGATTGACTATTTGCCCCAAAATTTATCCCCAATTTTGAACAAAAACAACCCTAATTTTTGGCCGAAAAAGCCTGTCAATCGCGATCGACAGGTCTGTCAATCGCGATTGACAGAGCTGTCCGTCGGGGCTGTCAGTCGCGATCGACAGTGTCAATCGTGATCGACAGAGTCGATCGTGGCTGTCAATCGCGATCGACAGTATCAATCGCGATCGACACGTTTTCCGGGTTTTTCGTCGAGATTTCAGTCAATCGGGGGCCTATCAGTCACGATGGACACGTGGCTACGCATAAAAGTCAATCAGTCGTGGAATTTCAGTCGATCGCGATCGACGGTGTCAATCGCGATTGACAGAGGTGTCGGTCGTGGCTGTCGATCGCGATCGACGGTATCAATCGCGATTGACAGGTCCTACGTGGCAGTCAGTCGATCGTGGAGGTCTGTCGATCGCGATTGACAGGGTCTGTCGATCGCGATTGACAGGGTCTGTCGGTCGCGATTGACAGGGTCTGTCGGTCGCGATTGACAGGGTCTGTCGGTCGCGATTGACAGGGTCTGTCGGTCGCGATTGACAGGGTCTGTCGGTCGCGATTGACAGAAAACCTCGGAATTTTTCTACTGTTTTTAATGTTTTAGGATGTGCTCTTGTGCTTGTTCTAGTGGTGCACTCAATTTTGTAAAAAAACCAAAAATTTCTGTCAGTCGCGATCGACAGAAGCCTGCGACCGCGAGACAGTTTCTAAGTTTTTCGTACCTGCGCCGAGTGCTGAGGGTGATGATACAGCAAGACCTGCAATGAAACTCAAGAAACATGCAAAATCCGCACACACAATATCGCTCTCTCGCTCTCTCTCACAAGTGAAATGAGGGAAATGAGGTGGGAAAGGTGATATGATCAAAAAACAGAAATTTTCGCGATGATGGAGATGGAGGTGGGAGATTGTGATGATGATGATGGTGATGAAGATGGTAAAGAAAGTAAAAGAAAATCGATGAGAGTGAAGAAAATACCTACAACTCCAACGTGTCAACTCTACGTCTTACCATCACACGCTCGTCCTCAAAGCTCGTTCCCTGGCAACGGCGCCAAAATTTGGTGTAGCTCAGTGATGAGTAGCACCTCCTTTAATGTCAATCCGGGAAGACGTGAGGATGGTATGAAGACCTCGAGCAAGTGACAGCACGAGTGCGTGAGTGAGAAGCACACAAGCATGCACACACATACACACACACGCGCACACACGGCAAGACAAAGAGAGAGAATCAATGGAGTTCTTAGATTACTTTCAAAAGCTCTTACAAGTTTGTTTCAATTACAATCTAACCTCAAAAATGAGCTCTCTAGCTCCTTTTATAGTTTTTGACTAGCTTTGGCCCTGTTCAGACCTAGTGTCCGGCCTAGTTAAAAATTAGGTTCCAGGGCTTATTTGAGGGCTCAAACGAGATCTAAAAAATACGAAAATTGGCAGGTAGATACTTCTAAAGCTCCTCAAGCTCAAGGACTCCTTGGCTTGCACAAAATGGAGCTACAAAAAGATGAAATGATATTTACAATGGTGTTTAGTGATGAGAATCACTTTTAATTGGTGTAGGGGTTTTGAAAAATTAACGGTTGCCTTAGTGCTAGATCTGCGTGAATGCTCATACATGCTTCTTCTTGAAGAAAATTATTGGCCTATTTGCCAGATCTTCGTTGACTCCCTTGTCTGCTTGTGCCGTCTCTCCCTTCTGACTCTCTTCTCTGACTGCCATGCCTCGTTAGTCCTTCAGTTCCTTGTCCGCTGCTAACACTTGACAAAGCCATTAAATTGAGGTTTGATGGAATGCTCCTAAAACATTAGAATAAGCTATCAGGTACGCTTAGTTATATGAAGATAATAGTCATATAGCAATGGATATAGATCAAACATTGAGACTTACACAAGTGACTAAATTCAAGAAAAGGGTAGTCCCAAGTAAAAACAAATTCATAGTAAGAAAATCAAGAGGGCCTATACTTACTACAGTTCAATTTGAGAAGGCCAACAAAGAAAACTTATGTTTTAGGTGTTTATCCCCTAATCACTCTCAATGGAATTGTTGGAGTTAGACCTCTGCGGAAGCATGCAAACAGCACAAGGAAGAAGAAGAAGCTTGAAGCACAACACACAATACTGAATGTATTACCCCTAGAATATGCAAAGATAAGTAGCCCGTTAGGGCAATAGGTGTATATACAAGCCGGGGGAAAAAAACCTCCTAAAGAGGGAAAAAAGTGGCCCGGTGATCCTAGAGTGTTCACACACATCACTACCTAAATATATCAACAAATCCCCCCTGGGAGTGATCCAGTGAACAAGGAGCTTGCACTCATGTATAAGGACGTGTCAAGCGATGTGGAATCAATCCACAGAAGGAAGTAAGCCCAAAGGTTTGCGGAAAGCTTCAAACTTCCCCCTAGGTAGAGCCTTCGTAAAAAGGTCTGCAATAATGCACCTCAATGTGCTTAGTGCGAGCATTGAACACAAATGCACTCTGACTGTCAGTGAAAATGGTGGTGGCAGAAGACTCACCAAAACCCAAATCATCCATAAGGTGTTTGAGCCACACACACTCAACAATCGTTGTGAAAGCTTACCTATACTCAACCTCACAACTGGAAGTGTCCATAGTAGGTTGCTTCTTGCTCAACCAAGATATACATGAGCTACCAAGCATGAAGCAAAAACCACTGGTGGACACACGAGTGTCATAGCAACCAGCCCAATCACTGTCAGAAAAAGCATGCAAATCTGGCAGTAGTGATCCCCCCTTGGGATAAAACAATCCAAGTAGCCAAGTACCACTCAAGTAGTGAAAGATGCATGCCTGCCAAGGCTTGACACCTGAGCAATGCATAAACCTGCTCATCTTTCTTCTAAACCTGTAGCAGACTTTGAGACGCCTATACTAGTGTTTGGTATATACCTTTGGAACAAAAAGATGAAATAGCCTACACAAGCATTGTGATAGTGTATTTGGAGGCCGAAACGAGCTTAGATCGTGATTTTGGCACCACAGAGCGAAGCAGTTTTGATCTTTGAAACACCTTGAGTATGCTCACCAAATTTCATGTGATTTTGAGACTGCAACTAGAGAGGTGTCGATGATGCCCTAGATGAAGCGACGACCTGCTCTTATACCAATTGTTGGAGTTAGACATCTGCAGAAGCATGCAAACAACACAAGGAAGAAGAAGAAGCTTGAAGCACAACACACAATACTGAATGTATTACCACTAGAATGTGCAAAGATAAGTAGCTCTTTAGGGCAATAGGCGTATATACAAGGGGGGAAAAAACCTCCCGAAGAGGGAAAAAAGTGCCACGGTGATCCTTGAGTGTTCACACACATCACTACCTAAATATATCAACAAGAATTTCCCAGTACGTAAGGGGAAGATAAAAAGCAAGGACTAGGGAACATTATAGTCTTATACAAAGGCAAAAAAATTGGTCCATCTCATGCAGACACTTCCCATTTATGGTAGCTCTAACTGCAAGGAAGTGGAAGTTATGGATAAGGATAAAGAACATACTTGTTGTTTGACTCAGTCATTGTGATCACAACAGTTTGGACCACATGATTTAGTTAAAATTCACGGTCATGTGTACGGGACTACATTGCAAATCATGATTGATGATTTTGCTACTCGTGACTTTATTAACAACACTCTAGTCAAAAATCACAAATTTCCCAACAACCCAGTGCACATAAATACGTAGTATCTATGACACAAGGGGAAGATAGAAGAATATGGGATACTATGGTATCCAATATACAAGGGTTTATAGATCACTTAGATTTCTAAATTATGAACATGGAAAGAACAAACATAGTATTGGGCAAACAATGGTTTTGGGGATTAGGGGATACACTTAAACAAAGTTCTTATAACAATGCTATTGAATTTGTCAAAGATGGAAATATTTTTTGTATTCAAGGTGAAAGAGATGTACCTACTACACCTCTTATTTCATGTATCCAGTCAAATACTCATTTTTATTCAAATGATGTACCTGATATTTATGCATTGTTTGCTTTAGATGTTCATCATATTGTTAATGAATCTTTCATATATAACTATTTTTTATTATAATGTAGCTGAGGACAGGACTTTCTATTACTCTTTTTTGCAAGAAAGTGTGGCTAAAGGTTTTAAGCAGATAATGTTTGAATATAAAGATGCATTTCCATTTGATTTACCATAAGGATTACTACCTTCTAGGGGAGACATTGACCCTACCATTGGCTTAATTCTTGACACTAAACCTATTTGTAAACCTCCTTATAAACTTAGTTTAGCACAACGTCAGGAAGTAGAAAGTCAAATTCAGAATTATTTAGCTAAAGGGTTCATTAGGTCTAGTAATTCTCCATGGGCATTACCAATGCTCCTAGTGAAGAAAAAAGATGGCTTTATGAGGTATTGTATCCATTATAGGGCATTGAATAAGGTTACTATTAAGAAAGGATTTCCAATTCCTAGATTGAATGATCTATTTGACTAGTCAAGCTCAGTACTTTACTAAGCGTGATTTAAGATCTGGGTATCATCATATTAGAATAAACATAGAAGGTGTACCTACAACTGCTTTTAGGACTAGGCATTGGACTCATGATTTCTTAGTGATGTCATTTGGTCTCAGTAATGCTCTAGCCATGTTCACGACACTCATGAAAAATGTTTTGAGGCCTTACCTAAGAAAGTTTGTAGTAGTCTTTCTAGATGATATTATCATCCATAATAAGTTATGCGAGGAACATTTGGAACACTTATAGCTAGTCTTCCAAATGTTAAAAGAAAATTTACTCTTTGCTAAAGAATTGAAGTGTGATTTATTTCAAAATAGGGGTTAGGTATCTTGGACATATCATCTCCAAACATGGAATTCAGATGGATCCTGCAAAAACGCGAGCTATTATGGAATGGTTGCATCCTAGAAACCTATAACAATTGCATATCTTCCTTGGTTTATCTGAATTCTATCGATGATTCATCAAGGATTATGCTAAGATTGTTGTTACAATGATGGAACAACTTAAAGGGAAAGGGAAGGCCTTTCATTGGGGAGATGAACAAAGACAAAGTATAGAAAGATTAAAAATTGCAATAGCTATAGCCCCATTGTTACAAATAGCGGATCCCAATCGATCATTTATGGTTGAGACTGACATGAGTGATTTTGTTATAGGAGCACTTTTAGTTCAGGATGGTCGGCTAATAACTTTTGAGAGCAAGAAGTTAGAAGCAGCTCAGAAGAATTACTCAATCTATCAGAAGGATTTGTATGCAATTGTCCATGCTTTAAAGAAGTGGCATCATTATTTATATGGTCCCAAATTTATGATAGTATTTGAACAAGAGAGCATTAAGTGGCTCTATAATCAAACATACCTTAAAGGTAGTAAGGCTCAATGTCCAGAGACCCTTCATGAGTTTGATTATGAGCTTAGGTATAGGAAGGGAAAGTTTAATCTAGTGGTTGACTCGCTTAGTCACATGCCTATGCGCAATGGACTGAGTTTTACTCAGAGCACTAATGATCTACTTGAGTGTATTAGAAAGAAAAGGAGGCTTGATCGTACATGTTCTAAGATTTGGGAAGCCAAAGAAAAAGGGGATCATGATACACGTGTTTCCAATGAGGATGCAATATCAGTGGGTACTCAAGAAGGATTCAAGTGTAAGAATTACAATATCCATGATGGATATCTATTATATAAAGGTAAGGTGTGTGTCCCTGGAGATTTTGAGATGAGATGGAACATTTTGTATGAGTGTCATGACACACTAGTGTGGGACACCTAGGAATTAATAAGACTTATGATCTTGTTAAGAGGTGTCAGGGGAGAACTAGACTGTGCTCTCTGACTTCACTAGACAAGATTTTGGAAATACACTTATGATTACAAGAACACCCACATAGGGAAAATAATACAAGAAGACGTAGCTGATACAAGACGTCCCACAACTCGGGACCAATAGGTATGGAAAACTGGACTAGAGATGATACAGGAGATCCCACAACCCGGGATCGTAAGTATGAGACAAGACGTCTGGATTACAAGAACTCCCTTCTGGGAGATGAACTGAATACAAGAAAGAACTTGACAAGATCTCGTACTACGAGATTACAAGAGGACAAGAGAGGATGTCCAAGAACTAGACTAGACAAGATTGGAACAAGGAACAAGACAAGAACTGGAACTGGAACTTGGAGAGTACTTACTTGGCAGTCACGACTCCTTGAGCTCCCAAGACTTGTATTGGCAAGGCTGATTATGAATGTGGACAAGCCCCCCTTATATAGGTTTTCCAAGGGCAGTTCTAGGGCTGTTACGAATTGATGATGTCATTGATGATATCATCAATTCGAAGCATGGTCTCTGGATGTCAGAATCAGACAATCGATCTTAGGGTTTTGGCACGTTCCGGACGCAATGGAAGCATTAGTCTCCCCAAATTCTGAACCAATCATGGGATATAGGATTCACATGGAATTTGAGATTTAGGATGGTTTCCTTTGTCCATGACATTACCTCCCCCTCAAGCGACGAGTTCCACAAGGAGCGGTCATGTTCTTTGGTCTCGACTTCATTGGATTTCTCTTATGGAATTCTCGAACCTTGATTGGTGCTCTTTGAAGGTTTTCTACAGGTTCCCAAGTACAATCACTGATGTCATACCCTTTCCAATGAATAAGGTACTCTAATCTTCCTCGGGATATTCTCGAATCTAAGACATGCTCGACTTCAAATTCTTCATGATCATCAATCTCGATAGGTGGTGAAGGACTTGGTCTCTCCCCCCTCAATGGTGAAATCTGATATGGTTCCAACATGGATACATGGAAAACTAGATGTATTCTCATGGTACTTGGTAACTGGAGCTTGAAGGTGACTGGATTAATCGTGGCCAAGATGGTAAATGGACCAAATCTTTGATGATCTAACTTTGCACAAGGCCTTGAAGTTTGCAAATTGTTTTTGAGTAACCATACTTTATCCCCAATTTGATACGATGGATTCTTGACACAATGTTGATCTGCATAGTACTTATATTGTTGTTGAGCTTTATGGATCTCTTCCTTGAGTTCTTTGTGAATGTCCATCAGGTACTGGGCCTTGTCTTTGGCAGCTGGGTTCTTGACATGATTTGAGAGTTGTATATCCATCCTTGGATGTTGTCCATAGTTTGCAAAGAAGGGAGTTTGCTTAGTAGATGCATGGACACTATTGTTATAGGCAAACTCTGCAAAGGGTAACAACTCAAACCAATCATTTTGGTGATAATTGCTAGTGCAACGGAGATATTGCTCTAGGACTTGATTCACCCGTTCTGTTTGTCCATCAGTCTGTGGATGATTCGCCGTAGATAGTTTAACTTGAACACCAAGGAGCTTGCAAAGACTATTCCAAAAGCTAGATATGAACTGTGGACCTCGATCACTGACAATATCATGAGGCAACCATGAAGCCTAAAGATGTATCTGAGAAAAATTCTAGCAGTGGCTGCACCTGTGATTGCCTTTGTAGTTGGAATGAAGTGTGCCATCTTTGTGAATCTATCCACAATAACAAGAATGGCATCATACTTATCTGACTTTGGTAGATTTATGATGGAATCCATAGACAATGAAGCCCATGGCCTTTTTGGAATAGGTAAAGGTTGCAAGAGGCCATGAGGCTTATGTCGCGGTACCTTAGATCTATTGCAAGTGTCACAGGTTCGGATATATTCTTCGACTTCCTTCCACATTTGAGGCCACCAAAAATCCCTGGATATGAGTTGGAGGGACATACAATAGGTTCTTATAGAATAGTAACCGTCCTTTTCTTGGAATTCGTTTACTTCTTGGACTTTTCCTTCTTGAGGTTTTTGCTTAACATTACAAAATAATTCATCTTGTGGCAGATTCTCACGAATCAAATGATTCGAGGCTGAATCTTCAGGATAGGTTGAAGAGATAGCTGCTAACTGGAGATGCTCAGGCTTGATTAATACACCCTCTTGTTGATCGAAGGCCTCTTCACCCTTCTTTGGTGCAAGGTAAGATCTTCTAGACAAGGCATTTGACTAACATTGTTGACGTCCTAGACGGTAGGTGATGACAAAGTCGAACCTGGATAGAAAGTTACTCCATCGAGATTGCCTTCTATTGAGAATGCGGGTGGTCATGAAATATTCTAGGTTCTTGTGATCTGTATACACAGTAACTTTATGAGCCGCTCCTTCTAGATGGTGATGCCAGATATCAAATGCATCCACTATGGCAAGAAGCTCTTTATCATGAATTTCATAATTAATTTATGGAGGGGAAGTTTTCCTTGAATGATATGCAACTGGATGTAGGTGCCCATCATCTCCATATTGGGAAAGAATGGCCCCTAGGGCAAAGTCTGATGCATCTGTCTCTAGGAGGAAGGCCTTACTGGAATCAGGATGAACTAGAATTGGAGCAGTAATGAATGCTGATTTCAAGGTCTGGAAGGCTTTTTCTACTTCTTTGGTCCATGAGAATTTAGAGTTCCCTGTAAGCTTGGTAAGAGGTGTCACTATCTTGGAGTAATCTCTGATGAATATCCTGTAGAAATTGGCAAACCCCAGAAAACATTGTATATCTCGAACACATGAAGGTGGTTGCCAATAAGGGATTGTTTCAATCTTCTTTGGGTCCATAAAAATTCCTTTATCTTATACAATGTACCCTAAAAATTCCACTTCTGTATTATGGAAAGAGCACTTCTCCAATTTCGCATATAATCCTTTTTCTCTTAGTTTCTCTAGGACTATCTTTACATGACGTTCATTATCCTCCCATGCCTCAAAGGAAGAGGAAAGAAGAAAATTCATTATCGACTCATGACTGGCTATACTGTACACATGAATGCCTTGCAAAAGTGTTTCAATGTGGAGAATGAGAGTGATAGATGGAAAAGAGAAATAACTCTAATCCATCAAGAAATGTGAAGAGAATGAGATTGCTTAATGTCCGAGGTCTTGCTTTCATGGTAAGTATTGCTACTACCCCATATGAACCACTCTATAAAATGTCACGCTTATGTGTCCCTTGAGTAGCTTTGATGTGAATTGTTTCCCTATACATGGGCACTTTTTACTATAGTGTTGGCTAGAGACTCTTCCCCCATGTAACCACATATACATGATACTTAGTGTTAACCTCACTATCCATGTCTACACTCAATAACTATACTATGTACAGCCGGTCTGGTATTCATTAGCTCTTCTATTTATAGTAGTAATCCTCACACTATAGACTGAAGGTTAGTGAGGGTTCTTGGTTGGAGGGTAACCCTGATACATGAACCTAAACTTTTCCTATACACCACAATCACTGAATTTTCTTAACACTTTGTCAGATATATCTATCACTCATTGTCTCTTCTTTATCATAATTGGATCCTCAAATTCACATGTTCAAACAAACATATTATATTTTTCCTTCCATTAACTTCACAGAGATTTCATTAACATCATAAATCACCGAGCAGTTAATCAATTCACTCAATGCTTATAATATTGTATTCACTAATTATCATTTGCCTTCAACAAAGTGTATAGATAACAATCAAATCAACAATAGACAATACATAAGTACTAAGAGATTTTAATCAAAATGACTCGTCATGGCCAACCACCTATCAGATTATCATGATGTTGTGGACCATCATCACATGAGTTTCTTTGAAGGGGTCGCATCCATTTTTACATCATTTTGGTGAAAATACATTACATTATTATATTACAGTATCTGATATCCACTAGCCTAACACTTGCACCCAAGGAGGACTTGAGCCCTACTAATGGGTGTTGGGTGATTCCTCATCTTCATCATGTGGTGCCTTCATCCTATACAATAGCTTTAACTAGATTACAAGCTTCCAAAAACTTAGTTTGAAGTTGCTTATGGGTCTTCTTTAGAAACGATCAAATACACCTTGATCGAGCAAAACAGAATTTGGGGCCTGAGAACTCATAGCCAGACTACCATACAAAATAGCTTTGGCTTGTTTCATAGCTGATTATGTACTGACTTCTTCTTGTACATAGAAATCATGTCATAGGGTGTGGTGGTGTTCTACAATAAATTAAGTCTATGATATGAGTGTCCAACAAATTCAGACAGATATGAAATCAAACATCGTTTGGTCACTTGGATGTGTGGCCGAAGATCTCAATTCTAGACTTAAGCAAAGGTTCTTATGCTCTCTAAGACAAGGAATCCACCTAACTTAGTGTATAAGTCTTAAGGGGGGCAAGGAGTAGGTCTTGGGTTCAATTCATGCAAAGTGCAAGGTTTTGCCCAAGACTTCCAAGGGCTCAAGCATTGTGGACCATTCTTTCTAACTAGCACCTTTCTAGATAAAGGGTGGTGGAGAATCGATTCACAAAAGAGTGGTGTGGATAGATTCCGCAAAGGATGGTTCTCAACTGATGCTACTTTTCCAAAAGACTAGTTCTCAAGTAAAGTTCCTCTTTTAAAGAATGGCTTAGAATCAAGGTGTTTGATTTCTCAATAGCTATATATATATAGGCATAAGATTGGGAGGAGACTCATCTCTCTGGCACTTGGTGGTCCTAATAGTTAGATTGTTGCATTAGTATCAGAGCCCTAAGTTCCATGGAGACCTTGATAGTTCATTATCTTCTTCTTCAATGAAGAGCTTTCATGGAGACCTTGTCACTTGCATCATCTTCATGCTTCACTCTTCATAGTCTTCATTGAAGGGATCATAATCTTATTTCCACGAGTGCTTCACTCTGCATATTTCTTATTGTTTCGTCTCTTTTCGTGTGAGAAGTGTTTATATTTCTCTGAGCACATTCAAATCTCTCTAGTGACATATCATCTGCTTATAGACAACTTCATCACGAGATTTGAACTCGCAACATCCTAATTAAGATGTCAATGGGCTATCAATATAGTGCTTTAGCTTATGCTAGTTTAAAGTTCAAATGCGCTAGTATTGTGCAAAAGTGTAACAATAGGGAAGAAGCAAAAAGTTATTGGATTCGAATATGAAGCCTCATGGAGTAGAAGCGACTCTTTTGTCCACACGACTATTTGCACCTCTTGCATGATGGCAAATCAATACAATCTTGATGAGGTGCACAAGATTCAAATTGGCTACAACTTAGTAGATAGGTTTAACAAGTATCGAACTCACGTCTTCACTTCCAGAGGGAAGCAGTCTATCTAGAACAACCCCATGTCATCTGACACACAAGATGCTCCACATTTTCATTGTTACTATGCTATAATTGCTAAAACAAATTTGAATTGCAGGCTTTTACGTAATGCTACCGATTGTACTTGAACCCAAGAACTCCTCCTTCCCCCCCTTAAGACTTATCCACTAAGCTAGGTGATTCCTTGTCTTAAGTCTAGTCTCAAGATCTTTTGCCATACATCCAAGTGACCAAATATTGTCTGATTTGCTTAGGTCTAGTCTCAAGATCTTTGGCCATACATCCAAGTGACCAAACACTGTGTGATTTCATATATGTATGAATTACTCAGACACTCAAATCATAGACTTTATTGAGAAACCGATCACAAGTGATAATAAGCTTTGCTAAGTCTAGTCTCAAGATCCCATACATCCAAGTGACCAAACGTTGTATGATTTAGTTCCAGACACTCAAATCATAGACTTTATTGAGAAACCATGGAAATTTTGAAGGTCTCTTCCTCTCAGAAGAGTTAGAACGTTACTTTGTGGTCTTATTTAAGATATTTGCAACCTTATGAGGAAACCTAACAAAGTGCTCTTTAAGAAATGAGATAGTTCCCTAAAGACAAGCACTTGAATGAAATAGTCTAGTATTATATTTCATAAATCATGCCATTTTCTTATAGATGGATCACAAGCTTGGTCTCAAGTCAACTATAGGAAGATCCTTGAAAGTAAAAATCTCCAAAGAAATGCTGATATATTTTGGTAGTGATGTGTATGAACATACTCAAGACCATGGGAGCACTTTTTTCCCTCTTTAGGAGTTTTTTCCCCTAGGCTTGTATATACATCTATAACCCTAACAGGTCACTTACCTTTGTATATTCACTTGGTAATTCATTCATTGTTGTGTTGTGCTCATAGCTTCTTCTTCTTTCTTGTGTTGTTAGTGTGCTTGTGCAGGACTTGAACTCCAACAATTGGTATCAGATAAGGTGATCGCTTCATCTAGGGCATCGTCAACACCCCTCCAGTCACAATCTCAAAATCACATGAAAATTATTGAGCATACTCAAGGTGATTAGGAGTTCAAAACAACTTTTCTAAGTGGCATCTAAATTTTGATATGAGTCGCGTTGGCCTCCGAATGCACTATCATAGCGCCTATGTAGGAAATTTTGTCCTTTTCTTCCAAACATATATACATGTTTCCATTCGCTAGTACAAGTGCCTCAAATTCTGCTATAGGTTCAGTTGAGCTCGACAGGGTGGTTCTATTCAACATTTTGAGATACAATCATTTTTTTACGTTAGGGTATTTAGTCAATCTCCATTTTGTATGTTGGTTGTTGATGACAAGTTGGATGGTACCAATTACCTATTATGGGTATATATGATGTGTCAAGTATTGGTAGCAAAAGGATTATGGAATATTGTGTAGGGTATTGAAAAATGCCCCACTACACTTATGGATACAATAATTGAAGGTGATGCAAATGGCGTTGACGATGATGATCTTAAGATTCCTGTTCATGTTGTGGTTCCTGCTGCACCTACTATAGAGCAACTCTGTTGGGATGGTAGAGATACTCAAGCACATGCATTGATAGCCTTTTCTATCAAGCATGCCATTATTCCTCATATTCGCTCTTGCAAAATAGCAAAGGATGCTTGGAATACACTTACCACTTTATACTAGTCAAGAAATGAGGCTCATGTTGCTTACCTCCAAAAGCAATTGGAGATCAAGCATATGAATGAAGGAGATTCTATGGACACTTTTTGACAAAGTTCAAAGACATGCAAGAACAATTGATTGTTGCTGATGAAGTCTTATGAGATAGTTTACTTGTGGAGCCTTTTCTTAATGGTCTTCTAGATTCATATAAGAGTTTCGCTTCTGCTCTTTGATTGATCATGAACGGCAATCAAAATGCCTTAACATTTGAGGAGTTACTCTCTGTTTTGTTACAGAGAGGTCAGTCCAGGTAAAATAGGTTTATTATGCATGTTAGAGATCAAGCTTTCTTAGCTATGTATGTATGCATGTATGTATGTATGTATGTATGTATGTATGTATGTATGTATGTATGTATGTATGTATGTATGTATGCATGCATGCATGTATGTTTGTATGTATGTATGTATGTGTGTATGTATGTATTAATGTATGTATGTATGTATGTATGTATGTATGTATGTACGTATGTATGAATGTATGTATATATGTATGTATGTATGTATGCATCTATCTATCTATCTATCTATCTATCTATCTATCTATCTATCTATCTATCTATCTATCTATCTATGTATATCTATCTATCTATCTATCTATCTATCTATCTATCTATCTATCTATCTATCTATCTATCTATCTATCTATCTATCTATCTATCTATCTATCTATCTATCTATCTATCTATCTATCTATCTATCTATCTATCTATCTATCTATCTATCTATCTATCTATCTATCTATCTATCTATCTATCTATCTGTCTATCTGTCTATCTGTCTATCTGTCTATCTGTCCATCTGTCTGTCTATTTATCTATCTATCTATCTATCTATCTATCTATCTATCTATCTATCTATCTATCTATCTATCTATCTATCTATCTATCTATCTATCTATCTATCTATATATATATATATATATATATATATATATATATATATATATATATATATATATATATATATATTATATCTATCTCTCTCTCTCTCTATCTATCTATCTATCTATCTTGTCACGAGGAAGGAGATAAGGAAGAGAGCTCACTCACACACACTCTCACTCTCAAGGAGAAGCACACACACAGATTGAGGCAAGGAAGAATGATCTTCTTCTTCTTCTTCTTCTATTACATAAAAAGGAATGTACAAGAATGACCTAAACACAAGAATACAACAAGTGCAATATATAAAGATCAGTACATAAGGAAACAACTAATGTCCGCAAATGAGTGAGCTGGCAAGGAACAAATGTGCCATCACTCTCGAAAGATAAATCTAATAAAGCTCAATGAAGTATCCTTGACATATACCGGTGTGACTACTATACATGTCAGAGAAACGAAAAACTGGTACGTGTCATCCTGGATCATCACATGTTGAGCTTGATATCTCAACACTCCCCCTCAAGCTCAACGCCATATCCTGTAATCCAAGCATCTCCCAAAACTTCTTCAACTTCTTAGCTCCAAGTGCTTTGGTGAAAATATCAGCAACGTGCTCATTTGTTCTCACATGAACAAGATCAATATCACCTGCTAATACCTTCTCTCTGATGAAGTGATAATGTACCTCGATATGCTTTGCTCTAGCATGGAAAACAGGATTCCGTGCTAACTGTATGCTGCTTAGATTATCGCAATAAACAATGATATGCTTTCCCACTTCCACACCTAAATCTGCAAGTAGCAATACTAGCCATGATGCCTCACATGCTTCCATTGCAACACCTCTATACTCAGCCTCTGTACTCGATAAAGCAACAGTGGGTTGCTTCTTGCTGCTCCATGTAGCAGCTGCACTCCCAAGTGAGAATAGAAAACCACTAGTAGATCTTCTATCTGGATGCTACCAGCCCAATCTGCATAGCTGTATCCATAAACCTGCAAATCTACACTAGCCTCATAAAACAATGCATAATCCAAAGTAGCACTCACATAACGTAGAGTGCACCTCAAAGCATCCAAATATGGCTTCCTGGGAACCTGCATAAACTGACTTTTAAGTCCAACAATATAACTTAGATCAGGCCTTGTAATTGTGAGATATATAAGACTTCCCACAATTTTCCTGTGCATAGTAGCATTTTCCAATGCTTCACCTAATGTAGTATCCAACTTTAAATTATGATCTAATGGCATAGAAATTGGTTTACAATCAGCCATACCATACTTTTGCAGGATTTGATGCTTCCTTCATTATCACCAGCTACAATCAGGTCATCAACATAAATAGCCACAATAGTGATGCCATCATCAGCCTTCCTTGCATATAGTGAGTGATCTGCATCACACATGGAAAACCCAATGATGGTTAAGTAATCAACAATCCTTGCATGCCATGCATGAGGGGCTTGCTTCAACCCAATACAATGCCTTCTGCAACCTGCAAACATATATTGGATGCTTTGAATCTTCAGATCCTTGTGGCTGGTCCATATATACTTCTTCCTGTAACTCACCATGTAGGAAAGCATTCTTCACATCCATCTAATGCAAAGTCCATCCTTTTGCTATAGCTAATGCAACAAGTGTTCTGACAGTATACATTTTAGCCACACGGCTGAATGTTTCCTCATAATCAATGCCAGATGTCTGTGCATATCTTTTAGCTACCAATCGTGCTTTATACCTACTTATGCTACCATCAGCATTATGCTTTACCTTCTAAACCCATTTGTAGCCTATGGGTTTCTTTCCTTGTGAAAATGGAACCAGCTTCCAAGTATTATTTCCATAAAGTGCAGCCATCTCCTCATCCATAGATTTTTCCCAATCTGCAATTCCAATTGCATCTTCAAAGCAAGAAGGTTCAACATCTTGTATTACCTTTGTCATGTAGGCATAATGACGAGCCATATAACTGTCATACGTCAATCATTGCACTGAATTCCGCATCCTCCCAGATCTTCTTGGTCCTGGGTCACTTCTCCTTATATCATCTGCATGTGCCCTTCTTACTCCTGTAGTCTTCACAGAGGGCAGTCCAAGTTCCTCATCAAGACTCTTTTTTGAACCGCTTGAATCTCCATCAACGTCTTCAAAACCTGCACATGTTTTATGACTTGCAAAAAGCTTTTCTTTACCTTTATTGGATGTATTTGATGAATTTGCTAGACTAAAATTTCCACGCAATCTTCCACTCCATGGATTTGAGTTAGAACTATTGCTTGGTGATGCATCCGTTCCACTCAAAACTTGAGATTCTACACTTGATTTTTCAGCATTTTCTTTGTTATCTGGTTCAAGATTTAGTCCTTCTTTGGCATCTGCATAGAAGCTTGACATTTCATCAAATACCACATCTCTACTCACCTTTACCTGTCGTGTGAGTGGGTTATAACATTTATATCCCTTTTGCTCAAGGGAGTATCCAATGAAGACGCACTTTTCTGCTATTGGATCAAGCTTCATCCTCAATTCATCTGGGACATGTACATATGCAATACAACCAAAAACTTTCAGATGTGATAAGTTTGGTTTTTTACCTGTAAACTTCTCTTCAGGTGTAACCTGATGTACAACAGCAGTCGGAGTTCTGTTCATGATGTATACAGCAGTATGCATAGCTTTTTTCCAATAACAATGAGGCATATTCTTCTCAGCCATCAAGGCTCGTGCTATTTCTGCAATATGTCTATTTTTGTGTTCAGCAATGCCATTCTGTTGTGGTGTGTACCTGCATGAAAATTGATGCCAAATTCCATGATTTTTTAGAAAACTGCTGAACTCATTTGACATGTATTCACCTCCTCCATCAGATCTTAATGTCTGAATGTACTTCCCTGTCTGCTTTTCCACCATAGCTTTAAAATTCTGGAGGTGAGTGAGCACCTCGCTCTTTTCTTTCATGAAATATACCCATACTTTGCGTGTATGGTCATCAATGAAAGTAACATAAAACCTACAACCACCCATAGATGTGGTCTTTGCTGGACCCCAAACATCTGTATGTACTACTTCTAGTATATTCTCACTAACACGCTTATCATGTGGAAATGATGCTCTTGATTGTTTACCAAATTGACATGCTGCACATACCTTTTGCATTTCTGCAACTTTGAAATTCGGTAGTGCATGGACAATCTCCTTTGACTGCATCAATTTCAGCCTTTGCAAGTTTGCATGTCCAATCTGTTTGTGCCACATCTATATATCTGCAATAACTCCTACACCTTTTGCAAATATGGCTGCATTCATTTCAAGAATCTTCACCTTTAAGGTGAACATCCTACCCACTTTGTTTCCTTTGGCAACCAATCGTCCATCCTGCTTGTACTCTTCTACATATAATCCATCAGTGTTGAACCTGACTTGTAATCCCTGGTCAACCATTTGTCCAACAGAAACTAGATTCTTTGTTATATTTGGAACATGTAGCACATCAGCAAGATGTTTTACCTTTCCATCCTCCATCGATAATGCGATGTTTCCTATATGCTCTAATAGGATGTGATGTGTCATCACCTGTTTCAACATATCCAGGAACTGGCAATTTCTGCAAAGTACTAAACCATTCCGCATGACTGGTCATGTGATTGAAGCACCGAAATCAACATACCAGACATTATCATTTGATTTTGAAACACCAACAGACATCGTATTCATCATGTGATGTTGAACCATGAATAGCTTCTCAGAATCATCTGCACTTGTGGATGCAAAGTTATTCTGATGCCTTCTGTTATTTTGATTCTTCAACCTGCAATCACGTTCAAAGTGTCCAGGTTTACCACAATTCCAACATCCTTTAATGTCATTACCTGAATCATTTCTTTGGAAATTTATGTGGCCTCTTTGGCTCCCCCCTGCCTCGAAACTGTCCTCTTCCTCCTGCATGATTCTGTTGTTGACTCTGGTCTTGGTTACTATTTCCTCTTCCACTTCCAAGACCTCTACCTCTGCCTCTTCCTCTACCAGAGTAGACTACATGTTCAGAACTAGATTTTCCTTGGGAGTTTGAATCCTCAACAAGATTCTTTTCTTCAATAATCAGCATAGATACCAGATCAACAAAATTTAGAATATTTTCCCTGGTCTGTATAGAAGTTCTGAACTGCTTATATGCAACTCCTAAACCACGAAGACACACTTCCACCTTATCATCATCATCTACATTCATGCCAATAGATGCAAGTGATTCACATATGCTTTTGATTTTCAAAGTGTAGTCACTTACCGACATGCTCTTCTTCTCCAATGTATGCAGCTCGCTCTTGAGTTGCCATTTCAGTGCCTTTGTATTGGTCTCATACAATATTGTTGAGAGTGATGGTTGGATGCACTCAAGAAATGAGTTGATGCTGCAAATCCTGCTTCACACCTGCCATCCTTTGGTTCTAGATATGTTTAGTAGACTCCTTGAGCTTTCAAATAGTACCAAGAAACCATATATGTACTTTGCAAATGGTTTGGGTAATGATCAAACCAAAACAGATAACTTGGTTTCTTCACAAATCCAAAAAACTTACTATTTCTGTAGTGATACCTGCTCAGTGTTATGCTCAGTGTGACCAGCACACTTAAAATTGGAACAATTCCTTTTGGGAGTATTAAAGTAACTTAATAAGCTACCAATCCCAAGTGGAATAACTCAAATTGATAAACTATGCACTGAGGAATAAGTTTAGCAAAATTCTAATTACCCCCGACTTTTTAGGAACTCTGCAGACACAGACCAGTGTGCACTTTGAAGCGGATTTCTCCCAAATGGCTGAATGAAAACTTCTGAGATTTTGTATGCTTGTAGAAGACCTTGAGCTGGTTCCAATGAGCTATAGAACTCTTGATTTGGTTCAGTAGATCTTGAGCTATGCCCTGTTGAAGTTGACAGACTTGGAGAAGATAACACAGAGAACCAGAAATGATGAATGTGTATATATCTATTGATTGATAAGATTGTACAAACTCAATAGCATGACAAGCATAGCTAATTGAGGTGTGGTGGTGTAGGCTATGGTGTAGCACTAACACACACTCAGTTACAATGTCAATATGTCTCGGGGAGTGAGCTGAAGTGACAGAACTAGCCGCGAGTTTTTTCTTCTTCACTTTATATGAGTTGAGTGAATATTTGAATTTCAAATTCAAACTAAGGCTCCCTAGAATCTCTCCTCTAAAAGTAGGGAGATATTCTCTCCACTAAATTATTCTCTTTTCCACGACTAATGAGGTAGGTGAGTGACTTCAAGTGATTACAAATAAATGCTAAGTCATATAGACTTTTACAAAGGGGTAAAAAGGTAAGAACATCTAAGCATATGTTCATATGATCCTTGCTTCAAGTGAAGCCTTGATAAAACTTTGTCCAAGCTAATCTTCCATGAGTCCAATGTTCCAAGCCAATGTGTGAAGGCTTGATATGCACCAACAGCTCCCCCTCAAGCCAAACACTTTGGCTCAAGTCTTCATCTTCTTCATCTTTAGACTTCAATCACATCCTGCAATCCAATCATGGATTTAAATCTGCATAACTTGTTTCCATCCAATGCCTTTGTAAGTAAATCTGCACATTGCATATTAGTAGACACATAAGTCAATTGAATCTCTTTGCTAAGTAACTTCTCTCTCACATAGTGGTAATGAACCTCTATGTGTTTGGTTCTGGCATGATAAATTGGATTAGCTGCAAGGTGAAGAGAGCTAGTGTTGTCTCCAAATATGATTGGTGGTCTTGTATATAGACCTAATTCTGTATATAGAAGCTTCAACCAGATAGCTTCTTGAGTGGCATTGGCAAGCCCTCTATACTCTGCCTCAGTGGATGACAATGCCACTGTAGGTTGCTTCTTAGCTGACCAAGAAATGGGCTTATCTCCTGCAAAACAAATGTATCCTGAGGTGCTTCTCCTATCATCCTTGCATCCTGCCCAATCTGCATCTGAGTAAACTTTAATGTCAATATCTGATGTATAAGGAAAGTACAAACCATGACTTTGTGTTCCCTTCAGATACTTCAAGATCTTTTTTGCTGCCTCTAGGTGAGGTACCCTTGGTTTGTGCATGAATTGACTAAGCACACTAACTCCATATGCTATGTCAATTCTTGTCAAGGTAGCATAGTTCAAACTACCTACCATACTTTGGTATCCTATAATGTCTTTGATTTCTTCTCCTTCATGAGCACTTAGCTTTAGGTTAACCTCCATTGGAGTAGTAGATACCTTAGCATCCTGCAAACCAAACTTCTTGACCATATCCTGTACATACTTCTTTTGAGTGATGTAGATACCTGAATTTGTATAGACCAATTCAAGACCTAAGAAATACTTTAATAATCCAAGATCACTAATCTTGAATTCTTTCATCATCTGTCCTTTGATATGTCTAATTCCCTGAACATCATTTCCTGTAATAATGATGTCATCAACATAGACACATAGATATATTACCTCTGTACTACTTCTCTTTATGAATAGAGAAGTGTCTGCCTTACTCATTACAAATCCTTGGTCTTGGAGATAGGTTGTCAACCTGTAATTCCATGCTCTAGGTGCCTGCTTTAAACCATACAGAGCCTTCTTTAATTTACAAACATAATGTACCTTTTTTGGATCTTCATAGCCAGGTGGTTGTGACATGTAGACTTCTTCAGATATCCATCCATTCAAGAAAGCATTCTTGACATCTAATTGGTACATATTCCAATTCTTGGATGCAGCTACACTTATCAAAATTCTGATAGTTGGCATCTTGGCCACAGGAGAGAATGTCTCCTCATAATCAATGCCTTGGGTTTGTGCAAAACCCTTGGCTACCAACCTATCTTTGTACCTGTTTATTGTTCCATCTGAATTCTTCTTTAGTTTGTAGATCCATCTGGATCCTATTACCTTCATAGAGTCTTTCTTGGGTACCAAGTCCCAAGAATCACTTTCCTTGAGAGCTTCCATCTCTTCATCCATGGCTTCTCTCCATTCTGGTTTGGTAATTGCTTCTTCATAGGTACCTGGTTCTTCTTTCAACAAGTCCCTTGCAAGATATATAGAATGTTTAGTTACAAGTGATGTGTCATACCCAAATCTGATGGGCTTCTTCTTTTCTCTCTGAGATCTCCTCATTGCTTGAGTTGAAGTTTCTGGTTTATCTTCTAATTGCTTCATCTTCATCTTTCCTTTGGACTTCCAAGCCTTGAACTCTTCAAGGTTTATTGTATCATCATCATCTGAGCTTGAATCTTCTTGCTGAGTTGGTTCTTCCTTAGCGAGCTTTGGGAAATCCTCTTCCATGTCATAGGGTAGACTCACTTTCCTGCATTCATTCTCATACCATGAGTCATTCTCATCAAAGATGACATCTCTGCTTACCTTGAAGCCTTTGTTTGTGGGGTTGTAGAATCTGTATCCCTTTTGGTTCAAATCATAACCAATAAAGATACATTTTTCAGCCTTTGGGTCTAGCTTTCCCCTTACCTGTGAGGGAATATGCACATATGCTACGCAACCAAAGATTTTGCAATGATCCAGAGAAGGTCTCTTACCATGCCAAGCTTCATATGGTGTCATGCCATCAAGTGATTTGGATGACAACCTATTGATGAGATAAGTGGCAGTGGACACACTCTCTGCCCAAAGATAATTTGGCAATTTTTTCTCATTAAGCATAGACCTAGCTGTTTCCACAATGAGTCTATTCCTTCTTTCAGCTACCCCATTTTGTTCAGGTGAGTACCTTGTAGTAATCTCCCTTTTGATGCCTCTCTCCTGCAAGAAATCTTCAAACTCATTGGAGAAGTACTCTCCTCCACCATCTGACCTTAGCCTCTTCAAGCTTCTTCCTGTTTGATTTTCAACAAGTGCAAGATACTTCTTGAAACAATTAAACACTTCATCCTTATGCTTCATAAAGTATAAAATGGTCCACCTGCTATAATCATCAATGAAGGACACATAATACCTTGAACCAGAAATGGAAGGGTCCTTGCTAGGTCCCCAAACATCTGTGTGTACCAAGTCTAGGTAGTCTTCATGCATGAAACCTTTCCTTGAATATGGTAATCTGTGAGACTTACCAAATTGACATGATCCACATTTGTAAATCATGTGTTGCTTGGATACATTAGGTATCCCAAGCACACATTGATCCCTGCACATTTGCTTTAGAGTCCTTTCACCTATGTGCCCTAATCTCTTATGCCATATTTCTAACTCTGAAAGTGTTTGATCCTTATAATTATACAAAGCAATGTTCTTGGTGTCTTCTAGCTCAAATGTAAATAATCTACCTGATTTCTCCCCTTTGGCTATCCTTCTGAATCCATGTCTTGGGTCCTCCACATATGCTCCATGTTGTGTGAATCTGACCTGCAAACCTTTCTCCACAATCTGACCAACACTCATTAGATTCTTAGTGATGGTTGGTACATAGAGTACCCTGCTCAATAGGTTCTGGTTACCATCACATGTTTTGACATTGCCTACTTTAACAACTGAATGTTTAGTGTCATCACCTGTCTGCACTTGATGCTTGCCTTTAGGTTCTTCCAAATCAGAAAGTAGTGCCACATTGCCAGCTACATGGTTAGAACATCCTGAATCAATATAAAATAAATGATCATCATTTGTACCTATCTTGGAGGTCATATTCATGATCAATAAGGAGTCATCTTGCTCCTCTGTGTAGTTGTTGTAGTCTCTTCTATTTCTGAATCCACCTTGGTAGTTACCACTGTGATTGTTGTTGTAGTTGTTGTTGTATTGGTTGTTGTATCCATTGTAGCTTTGATGTTGGTTGAATCTGCCTCTCCCTTGAGAGTATCCACCTCTTGAGTAGCCTCTTCCTCTCTGATTCTTGTAGTTCTTGTAGCATTCATCTGTGGTATGATTGGACAATCCACAAATGTTGCATGGTGATGAGTTATAGGGTCTCCCCCTACCTGACTTACCTCCTCTGCCTCTTCCTCTAGATGACCTACCTCTCCCTGCATAATTAGCTTGAGAGGTAGAGCCTTCTTCATCCTGTTTCTTCCCTTTTCCTTTATCTTTAACTTTCTTATCAGTATAAAGAGCAAAGGGGTTATTACCTTTTGATTGATCTCCAGCCTTTGTAAACTTTGCTTCATGTGTAAATAGTTGGCCCATGAGTGTTGTGAGATCAGGGGTATGCATGTCCATATAGAGGTCCATTGCAGTGGTGAAACTTTCCCACTTATCATCTGCCTTGAGTCCATTTGTTACTTGCCTGACTATTTGTTCCTCTTCAATCTCCTCTCCAATGCTTGCTAGTTGGTCTGCCACATCTTTGATCTTTGTCACATACTCTGAGACTGATTGCTTGGGCTGCTTCCTAAGGGTTGTGAACTCAATCCATAATTGATTCTTCCTAGCCCTTGTGTTGGAAGAAAAATAATTTGACAAGGTTTCCCAAGTCTCTTGGGAAGTCTTACAGTTCCTTACATGAGGTAAAAGAAAGTCAGATATAGAGTTTAAGAGATAAGACCTTGCCAAAGCATCCTTTGCACACCATTGGTTGAGCCTTTCATGTTCATCCTTTGTGGGTAGTCCTCTAGTCTTGAATGAGGGCAATTCCTCATCTCCTGATATGTATCCAAATAAGCTTCTCCCTTGTAGATAGGTCTTCATTCTCAATGACCAAGCCTGATAATTGTTTCTGTCCAATTTGTCAATGAAGGAAGGGAAACCATCACCCATGTTTACTCTCTTTGCTCTGATACCACTGTTGAGAGTGATGGTTGGATGCACTCAAGAAATGAGTTGATGCTGCAAATCGTTCTTCACACCTGCCCTCCTTTGGTTCCAGATATGCTTAGTAGACTCCTTGAGCTTTCAAATAGTACCAAGAAACCATATATGTACTTTGCAAATGGTTTGGGTAATGATCAAACCAAAACAGATAACTTGGTTTCTTCACAAATCCAAAAAACTTACTATTTCTGTAGTGATACCTGCTCAGTGTTAGGCTCAGTGTGACCAGCACACTTAAAATTGGAACAATTCCTTTTGGGAGTATTAAAGTAACTTAATAAGCTACCAATCCCAAGTGGAATCACTCAAATTGATAAACTATGCACTGAGGAATAAGTTTAGCAAAATTCTAATTACCCCCGACTTTTTAGGAACTCTGCAGACACAGACCAGTGTGCACTTTGAAGCGGATTTCTCCCAAATGGCTGAATGAAAACTTCTGAGATTTTGTATGCTTGTAGAAGACCTTGAGCTGGTTCCAATGAGCTATAGAAATCTTGATTTGGTTCAGTAGATCTTGAGCTATGCCCTGTTGAAGTTGACAGGCTGACGGAGATACACCAATCACACCGCACAAGATTGCCCATACAACAAGCAGGCAGTTAGGCAACCCTACCCTCAGCCATACCCGCAGCAAGGAAGATACCAGAACCCGTACCCTCCACAACCATATGGCAGGCCAAAACAACCGTATCAGCAACCCTACCAAAACCAACAAAGGCCTCAGCCAGTGTTAGCTCAACAACCCCCTGCCCCAGCTAATGTGATTCCGGTAAAGTATGCTGTTGCAGAAGAAAACCTGAATAGAGCTATAGTCCCTGTAACACCCTTGCTTTCTGAAAGTGACCCGAGTGACCATAGCTTTGATTCTACACATGTTGATAGTCCCCAGGCCTACTACATGCAGTCTCCTGAACATGGTGAGTCCTACTATAGTGAAGAGCCAAATGAACTAAGTTGGGAGTCAGATTACACGAATGTCATGTATACAAACCCCAACCCTAGACCCCAACCTAGGCAGGTACGACCACCATTTCCTAGAGGACCATGCTACAGGTGTCAGGGAGATCACTTCATTCGTGATTGCCCCATGCCTGCACCTACACAACCCCAATCAGTGACAATCCAGGGCTATTGCCAAGAGTGTGGAAAGGAGCATCTCTTACGAGATTGCCCTAAGAATCCTAATGATATGCCAAAAATCACTCCCATTAATGTGATTGGGTTGGTTGTAGATTCCTCAGGAAGTGTCACTTCCACTGCACCAGTACAGGTAGTCACTAGAGCTCAGGCATTGCAACAAAACCAAGGGGCAAGCCAGGAAAAGGGCCCAGAGGCTAGTGAAACTGAGAGCATAACCAAGAAAAGGACTAGAGCTTGGAAAGATAGTCGGGAAATAATGAAAAGGCACTGGGCAAAGAAGATGAGTGAACTCGAGGAAAGCGTAAGAGAAACAAGAGCCAGAATAACCGAACTCACAACTCAAACTCCCTCTCACACTACTCCACCACCACCAATCCCATCTCCATCCGACCCACCACCTTCCAACCCGCCTCATACGACTCCACCACCCCCAAAGTAGGATCAGTCCTAGCAGATCCCACTCCCGAGGACCTAAACATGATGCTTAAAGCATATCAGGCCAGAATCCAAGAAGGGCCAACCATAACCGATCATGAAAAATGCTACCCTAGAGCCGAGCTAGAGCTTGAACGAACTAAAATTTGTGCTAAGATGGTGGAATTGGCTCAAGCCATGTTTGAAGCTAGCCGCCTCTTTAACATCTCTAGCTCAGCTAAGACACAGTTACATTTTGATGGACTGCTAGAAAGAATAGAGAGGCTAATTGCACAATCAAAAAAGGAACCTGCCCCTCAAAGAAAGGAAAGGGCAAGAGAACGGATAAGCCAGCCTCTTCAGGAAGCCCATGTGCCTCCTCAAGAAGCTTATCTTTCCCCCCAAAAGGTAGATGAGCCTCCCTCGAAAGCTTATGTACCTCCACAGGTTGCCTACATTCCTTCTCAGAGAGCGTATGAGCCTATTCGGAAAAGTAATAGAATAAGTAATCCTCCCCAGGAAGCTTGTGCTCCAGCCATCTATGAGAACGAGGAGAGAGCCAACGATAGAATAAGCCCTCCTTCCCAGCTTGCTTATGTGCCTAATTCTACGGAGCCAGACACTTCTTCTTCTATGAATCGGTTTGCACCAGACTTCCTACGAGAGATTCAAGAAGACAAATGGGATAACGAAAGTGAAGTCGCCCCTCCCTTTGAACTTGTGGATGATGCACACGACCAATTCCCACAAGACATCCCATCTATTTACGGGGAACATGAGAGTACTCAGTCTCACGAGAGATTGGACTTTGAGTCTAATTCCATACAAGAGCTGATACAAAACTTTTTTGCTAGCCATGGCTAATCTTGCGTAAGCTGCTCGCTGCCGTCGACACACACAGAGATCTTGAGAGTTCTATCCACCCAGCCATCGTCCGAGCTTCTCTATTCTTTGTTCATAAGAGATACTACTACTACTTAGAGATTCTCCCATATGATATATCCTTTGAGAGTTCCTACTCAACTTTTCTCCTACCCTCCTTCAAAGGGAATGCATCTATGTGATGCCATGTGGCAAAACATGCCTCCTCATCTAAGAGATGTTCCCATAATATGACATTTCCTTCCCCTTGAAAGCATTTTCGTCCTCGAAAATGGAAATGAAATGAAATGTCCCTCATGGTAGAAGAAAGTGCTTGGACCCCCCTGAACCCCATGTACTCTATGTACATGGTCATCTCTGTGTGTTGTTTCCCTGTATCCTTCCCCTCAAGAAGTCTCATATGAGATCATGTCAAAATTGGGAAACCGTCTAAGTGGTGCCTACTATCTCCCATATACACTCAACTTCCAAATTATCACTCCCATAACATACTACATCATCTAAATGACCTAAGTCCATATGATGTATCCTCTATGGAGTAATAATATGAAAAGAAAGTGTAAAGTGTCAAACTTATAAGCTGACCGTATCATAATGGAGATAATAAACCATCGAATCCTCTGAAGTATAGAACAAAGTCCCAAAACAAGTGACTCCAAACCCATCTAAAACTAAATGATAGATTGCCCTCATAACACTCCAGGTCTTCCTAACCTTAAGTGTAATCACAAGTAATAGTTTAATCTAAACTAGCTTGTGAACTATGCAAATCCATCATCTAGCTCAAACATAAGAATTTCTTGGTAGTAAAATGCAATCTCTACATTTCTCCAACCGAGAAATCTGTGGTTTGTCATCCTTTACCATTGGACTAGGTTCTATTGGAAGAGCATCTATTGGCACTTGTGCAAACTCTAATATTTCTCTTCCCTGTAGTTTGCCATATGAATGCAGAAAGCATTCCCTTTGAGATTCAGATAATCCCTAAGTACCCATCCTCCTAACTGATGTTTACTCATCATACTCATGATGTAACACCAACTAAGAGTTTGGTACCCTAATAGGTTAGATATATCCCTATCTCCTGGAAACTCAAAAGAGAAGTATCATCAATCTACTCCCAGGCTAACTAATGTCAATAACTAGATCATCTCATCTAGTCAAAGATCCTCACTGGAAATAAACATAACTACTTCTCTCTAGAGTCTACAAGTGAGACTCAATCTAACCATCATGACTAACTGATCTCTCTCTTGTCTTTGATAGAAGAGTGCCACTTCTATCTAGACAACCTAAAAGTGAGAAAGTGAAACTCTCTCTCTATCTCTCTCTGTAATCTCCTTTAAGGAAAAGAGCTCTAGTAGTGGAATCTATTCCACTTTCCCTTTCCCTTTGAAAGAGATTCTTTTGAATCCGTTAGCTCTACTCATCCATGACTGAGAACATGCACATAAGTTCTCCATGTTTTCCCTTCTAAAATAGTGGAGAATCATACTCCCATATGAAGGAAATTATATTGACAAGTAGAGTAAACAAATTCCTTGTGAAATATAAACTAAGAGATGTTTTCTAAATACCTCTTCTCTCTAAAGGAAAACATACTGTATTCTTTCCCTATGAAGAAATTATGTTTTCCTTTCCTTCTTTCTCTTCCAAGGTATAGGAGCTAAAGTGAGAGTACTGAACTAAAGTAAGATTCCTCATGGATCTCTGAGCTGATTCCCACTTTCTCCTTACCTTAGAAGAGAAACTCATGAATTTATTTAGTCCTCTCTTCCATAACTAATGCATAATCCCTCATCACATATTCCTATGAAGATGGAGAACAGATCTCCGCTAACTAATGAAGGTGTATGTAGTGAAGAGTGGAGAAAATAAATTCCTAATAAGGGCCAAAGCCCTCTACTAAAATGGTCAGCAATGATGTGACATGATACCGTAAACATATGTGTATCCATAGTGAAGAACTATCTTTGCCAACCATACTATGTGCATGGATCTATACGATCCAATCAACTAATGGAATTATCTTTCCTGAAAGCACAACATGAGTATGTGATATCCATGGTGATAAAATCACCTACCACATTCTCTACTGGAAGAATAAATCTTCCCATACTGTGAAAGATAACTCCCAATCTTAAGGAGATGTCTACTAAGAGGTCTCCTCTGATCTAGTGAGACATGATGCCATGAATGATGAGTCCTTTTCTCCCTGGCCATAGAAGAAGAGTGCTCAAAGGGAAGTCGTTTCCACCGTCCCATACCAGTGGAAACTTCTTCCAATGCTTATTTGGAGGTCTACATATTAGATGCCCCACGCATGGACGGGAGAGGGATGAGATGATTAACAAGACAACAAGGAGTTATGGCTTCGACTTCCAGGTTTGAGTATTTTTTAATTCCTGTAAGAATTTTCATTTTTGAAAATGATAATGAAGCATTAGGGGGCCAAGATTTTGGAGGGAAATCATATGTACGGAGAGTATGAGGTATATATATTCTCATCTAGGATCAAAAATTCCCTCCAAATACAAGAAGGCCAAGTTTAGAGTATCTCTAAAATACTCTACTTTTATGATTTTCACATAAATTTCAGGAGCTATTTCGATAAATAGCCATTTTGGGAAGGGAAAAAGAAGAGGTATTTTTCATACATTTATGAAAAAAACCATGCACACTTATAGTCTAGTGTATTGAATTCCATATACAATCAAGAAATTCAAAATATATCTCAGTATGATGGGAGTTTGAAGCTCCACAAAACCCCCTTCCATCACAGTTTGACAAAAAATTTCAGCACCTAAATTTGAGAAAATCCCATTTTGGAAGAGGGAAAAATAGGTGCGATAGCTATGGATGGATGGGAAAAACTATATATACTGAGAGTATGGTGCATGGACTTCTTAGGCGAATCATTAGATTCATCAAAATGATCAGTTAAGGAGGAATTTTACTTCCTCAAAGACCCCCTTCCCGCACTTTTTGGAAAATTTCAGAAATTAATCTTTTGCCAAACTCCACTTCTTGGAGTAAGAAAAAGATCATTTAGAGACTTCCCATGGATTATTGTATATAATCCAAGAGAAATCCACATTTAGAGTGGATTAAAAGCTTGCTAAGAGCTCCCATTCAAGTTTTTGCATAAAAGCAAAATCTTGATTTATGCCTCTTTTGGGGAGTGAATTAGCATGCACTAAGGGAGGATTTGGAAAGGTGAAACTAGGCCTAAGCATCTTCATATGCCACTCTCTGAGATTATGGAGAGAATTTTAGGATTTGCATGATGGAAGAATGCTTTTGGGCACCCCAAAAATCACATTTTTACACTTTTTCCAGCCCCTCCAACAGTCCACTAGTTTGGCATGTCCCACTTGGAATGGCCATATCTTGGGCTAGGAAACTCCAAATTGGACGTGCTACGGCTCGTTTCGAAGAGCACAAGGTCTACTTTTAGTTTATGACAAAAAATTTTGGAAAGTAAAAATTTTTGCAGGTCTGAACAGGTCTGCAAAGTCTGAACAGTTTTGGGCGACTACCTTCCGGGAGCCATATTTTTCAAACCGGGAAGGCGATTTGAGTAATTTCACTTCGACCTATTTGCACATGCTTTATATTTCAGTTTATGAACATTTACAGGTCCTAAAGTGGTTTTTGCAGGTCTAAAGAAGGATTACTAATGCATTTTGAGCTAAATTTGCATTATTTTTGTAATCACCTGACCATGCTTTATGTTTTGAGGAGTGCTCCGATATTTTCGGACACTTCAAAGTGTATGTTAGGACCTGAGGAGGAAGGTGCAGAGGTCTCGAAGCTTGTCGAGAGCGATTGGATGCATGCAATTCCAAAATCAGACTACTCAGGGATGTATATTTTATGCTTTTTGGCATTTTATTTATGTTATGGCATGTTCTGTATCTACATGCATAAATGGGATTGCATACATCAAGTGTTGATCATTGTTTAAGCTCTTAAAGTATGGATCAACATGCAGGAAGTATACTTTTTGATTGTTTGCAGGAAAGAAGATTACAGAAACCATATGGCTATGCAACACCGGGAATGGTTGCTAGCAAATACTTTTGTGTTTTTGCAGGTCATGGAATCCATACATAAGTTTATGGCGTGCATGCCATGGGCCTGTCAAGCCCTATGTTTTTGGGTGGCCTGAGTGCCACTGAGTTATGGTTTAATCTTTTTTTGGGATTCCATTTCCTGGGGAAATGCTGTCGAAATTTTTCCTACCGCATGGCGTTATATACACACTTGCCTTTAGGTAGGAATGTTATGGCATCATAGCATGCCCTTTCTGCAAACATCAATAAGTTTTAGGCATGCTTATAAGCATGTATTTGATGGACTTAGGACCATCAGACTACTATATATAAGGCAACTTCAGTAGTAACAGGATCCCTACACATAATCCTTTTGGATTTAGACTATAGGATTGCTAACGGAAGGAGCTACACCTTCACCATTAGTAATGTGCACAAGCAATCCTATAGGTTCAGGAAGTTGCATTCAGGCACGGGAGATGCATTTTTGATAATCTCCAACTTAGTGAAGATTTATTTATCTTCACAAGAGTCTCACATGATGTATAGGAGACTTTGTGGTATTATTAAAAATACCCAAAGAGTGACTAGTTTCACTCTTGCACACCACTTGAGCGAGTAGTGAAGCATTTCTGCTACACTACTAAGGAAACCAAATGGATGGGATCATAAAGATGGGTTTCATGAGATAGCATCGACGGATGCTTATGTGATTCGAGTGATGGTTAGGAAGGTCATAGACATGACACTAGCTCTATGGTATAGAGTATAGATCCCTTAGTCAGGAATAGTTGGGGTACCCAATACATACATATGTATCTTGGGATCTACAGAGAGGTACCTAGGCTTAGTGTCATATTATGGGAATCGTAGCCCAACCTTCTCATGAGTGATCCAATTTAATCAGGAGCATACGGATGTATCTTTATTGACCTTCATAGAATTCATAATATTTCTTCTCCACACTTTATATTCGTATGAAGAGCATGGTCAATTAGACATGGTATAAGTCCTTTTGCAAAGAGACTTTCGACCGTGAAAGTTGCATGGAGACTCCTCTCTCCATCCTCCTCTTTACCCGCAGAAGATATCTCCTTAACCTCGACTAGGCTTTGCCTCCATGATAAGAGATTCGAGTGATGCTCGTATGGACTTACGAACACGATCCACCTCTGGCTTTTAGCTGACGGACTTCGAGACATGCTGTCCAATAATTCTTGTCGGAGAAGTGATGGCACTGCCACCCCCAAACTTCCTGCAGCCGTTTGATTGCGGCGGTGCATCCAGATCCACACATGATGAGAACGTCATCTTCGTTGCCTCCATATTCCATCAACGTGAGTAGGCGCCTTGGATAGAACGCAGGTCTTTCTTGAGCATGGTGAGGGTTCAAATCCTCCAGGCTGCAGTCGCGTGGCAGAATCGCTGCTCTGATACCATTGATACAAAACTTTTTTGCTAGCCATGGCTAATCTTGCGTAAGCTGCTCGCTGCCGCCGACACACACAGAGATCTTGAGAGTTCTATCCACCCAGCCATCGTCCGAGGTTCTCTATTCTTTGTTCATAAGAGATACTACTACTACTTAGAGATTCTCCCATATGATATATCCTTTGAGAGTTCCTACTCAACTTTTCTCCTACCCTCCTTCAAAGGGAATGCATCTATGTGATGCCATGTGGCAAAACATGCCTCCTCATCTAAGAGATGTTCCCATAATATGACAAGAGCTACCCCACTTCACAGGCCCATGGGAAGCGAAGTCCACGTATATGAGAGCACCCACAGTCATGGTAAGGAACGACGACTCAGTCATACCTAGGAACACGGAGGTAGTAAAGAACACCAAGGTGCAGCGCGATCTCACTTTGGAAGAACTGCCTAAGGATAGACCAAAAGCGCGGAAATATGTAGCCAGTCAAGTAACTGAAGTTGCAGAACCACGTTCCCGGGTAGGATCTCAGAAGACAGTGCCAGAAATACCATTGGACAAGATAGGAGAAATGTGTGAAGGGGAAGAAGGAAACACCTACCTGCCCATCACCTATCAAGGACATACCACCAAGGCCATTTTAGACTCAGGTGCAGGAGTTGCTATCGCTACCACCTCCCTATGGAAGCGTTGGGGCAAGCCAACACTCAGACCCACGAGGATGAAATTGCAAATGGCCGATGGTCATATAGAGAGGCCCTTGGGATTGCTAGAAGGCATAACTCTCACCACTTGTGGTGTTGAGTTTGAGCATAGCTTTGCTATATGTGATTTTAGCAAGAATCATGCCTATGAGATGATTTTGGGAAGACCCTTCATGCGACAATTGCAAGTGGTCCAGGATTGGGGAACCAACTCCTTGTATTTGCAACACCTAGGTGTTACGACCAAAGTGAATCTTAAAGATTACTCTCATAGAGATGTCCCTCCTATCCAATGGAATCCCATCCATAGAGCCAAAGATGATACAGAATCGGTGCATTCCATAGGATCAAGATCCTCATGGATGCATGAAGACACCCACTTATGGATGTGCAAAGTAGCAGTAGAAGAAGAGAAGAGAGAAGAGGCCAGAGAGATAGGTGCAAAAGAAACACATAGATCCATTCAAGACCCAGCCTATGCACCTGTAGTGTTTCCTGACGAAGAATTTGAGCCCCACGGCTGGGTAGAAATTCTAGCAACAATGGATGTAGCCATCAATGAGCAACAATGGACACCCCACTGTGACGAGGATGGCTATGACATTTCAATCTTCTCCATAGAGCCAATCATGGGAGATGCGGTGTTAGAAGAGTGTGAACCTAGCCCTGATGCATTTGAGGATGCAAGTGACTCTGATCTGGAGTCAATCATCATGGACCCACCTTTTGCATCAGATGAGGAATACTTCTATGAAGTAGAATTTCAACCCCAGAGGCATGGAGAGCTTACAAGTGATGTAAGGCTAGCGACACATGTGACCCCAAAGGAAGAAGGGAAGAAACGAAAGAAGAGAGAAGTCTCACCAGAAGAGGAAGAATCTTTGTTTGAGGTCCTAGAAAATTTTAAGAAGTATGAGATAGACGACAGGAGAGTCATGATAAGAATGCCTAAACGAGAGGCACAATCAGGAGAGGCCTATGATAACAAAGAAACCACCAAGAAAATAGTAGTGGCCCTAGAAGAAGGAGAGGAGAGATGCACGTACATAGGCCATGACCTGACAGAAGAAGAAGAGCACGAATTGATTGCCTTGCTAAGAGAATACAGAGATGTATTCGCTTGGAGTTACAAGGATTTGAAAGGTGTTGACCCCGACATATGCTCACACACCATCCCCATGACTTCAGATGCCAAACCCTCGAAGCAAAAGCCCTACACATATAACGATAATTACGCTGCTAAGATCAAAGAAGAGATAGATAGACTGGTTGAAGCTGGATTTATCTATGAAATTGAGCACATTGAATGGGTATCCCCCATCGTAGTGGTGCCCAAGAAGAATGGCAAGCTGCGTGTGTGTATTAACTTGAAAAAGGTTAATGCAGCCACGATTCGAGATAACTATCCGCTTCCCATCACAGAACATCTCTTAGAAAGAGTGGCAGGCAAGGAAGTGTACAGCTTCCTTGATGGATTTTCGGGTTACAATCAGGTAGCCATAGCTCCAGAGGATCAGCATAAGACAGCCTTTGCCACAGAATGGGGCATTTTTGCTTTTAGAGTAATGCCATTTGGGCTTACCAATGCACCAACGACCTTCCAAAGGCTGATGTTCCATGTGTTTAAGGAGTTCCTGAGGAAGAGTTTAGAAGTCTACGTTGATGATCTTTGTGCTCATTCCAACTTTAGACAAACCCATATCCCTGAGCTCAGACAAATCTTTGACAAATGTAGAGAATATCAAGTCTGCCTAAACCCCGAAAAATGTGTTTTCATGGTCAGGCAAGGCAAGATTTTAGGGCACATAGTGTCAAAGAATGGCATATCTACTGACGAAGAGAAAGTGAGAGCTATAGCAGAGCTACCTAGGCCAAAGAATGTCAAGGAAGTACAAGCTTTCATGGGGCATTGTGGTTATTACCGACGATTTATACACATGTATGCTGTCATTGCAAAGCCCATGTACGGACTTCTGACAAACTTCGAGTGGACGGATGAATGTGAGAATTCCTTCCAGGAGCTTAAACGAAGATTGTGTTCAGCACCAATCTTGACCACACCAGATTGGAATAAGCCTTTCCATGTTCATGTGGATGCATCCAATTATGCTATTGGATGTGTACTTGCACAACCTACTGGTGAAGGTAATATGGATCTTCCAATTGCCTATGCCAGTAGACAATTGAATGCGGCTGAACGGAATTACACCACTACAGAGCGAGAAGGATTAGGCATGGTATATGCAGTTAAGAAATTTAGACACTATTTGCTTGCAAATAAGTTTAAATTTTTTACTGATCATCAAGCATTGCTATACCTCGTAAACAAGCCATGCAATACAGGAAGATTAGTGAGATGGTTTCTCTTGCTCATGGAATATGACTTTGAGGTAGTGGTGAGAAAAGGGAGGACTCATTTAAGAGCAGATCATCTCTCTAGGCTCACATCGGGAGAAGCCCCACAAGGAGTATCAGATGACCTTCCTGATGCTTACTTGTTTAATTTGGAAGTGGTGCCGCAGTGGGCTAAGCCATTGGTACCAGTATTGACATACGGGCCTAACCATCCAGTGGTAAACACACGGAATAGAGAGGTTGTAAAAGCCCAAAAGTACCGCATCATGGCAGGAAGTATGTACAAGCACATAGATCAAGGGATCTTGGCTTGTTGCGTAGAAGAGGATGAGTACGCTAAATGGTTGCAATTAGCACATGTAGGTGCGTTAGAGCAACACTACTCAAAGCAACGAACTTTACAGACCCTAAAGAGACTCGGAGTGCATTGGCCGACTATGGAAGCGGATGTCCAAAAGTTGTGCAAGGAATGCCCAATCTGTTGCACTAAACCACCAGTGGAACACGCCACTCTTTATCAAGTATCCATTGTGCCAGATTGGAGCGAACCTCTAGTATCCTTCCTGAGGATAAACACATTCCCTCGAGACATGACTCTGGCTAAGAAAAGGAGTTTAGAACAAGAAGCCCTGGATTACTCACTCATTGGTGATAATCTATATAAGCGTGGTAAAGATGGTTACCTGAGGCTATGTGTCCATGAAAGTGAATATCTTAAGATCTTAGAAACTGCTCACCAAGGTGTAGCAGGAGGACACTTTGGACCGGATCGGGTGATCAAGGCAATACTATTTGCGGGCTTCTGGTGGCCTACCCTTCACATGGATGCACATACCTATGTGAAACGGTGTGATGTCTGTCAGAGGACTCAGTATCCTATACGCAAAGATGAGATGCCACTGAAACCTATGATGGGTGGACGTGCATTCTCTAAGTGGGGAATAGACTTCGTAGGTCCTATTAATCCCCCAGCTAAGGGTTCTCATGCGGAATACATCATTGTTGCAACAGACTATCTAACTAAGTGGGTAGAGGTAAAAGCTACGACAAAGAACGACGCTCAGACAACTGCTAAATTCTTGTTTGAGAATGTATTCACAAGATATGGGCTACCTATAGAGCTTGTAAGTGATAGAGGCACTCATTTCTTGAACGAAGTGATTGAAAATCTACTCCAAGAATTCTTGGTAATACACAAGAAGTCTGCCCCTTATCACCCTCAAGCTAATGGACAAGCTGAGAGCACTAATAAGATCTTATGCAATGTACTGACAAAATTAGTGAACACTAAACGCTCTGATTGGGATAAACAGCTACACCATGCTGTTTGGGCATACCGAGTTGCCTACAAAACGGTACTCCAAGCCACCCCCTTTCAGATGGTATTTGGCCAAAACGTTGTGCTACCCCTGGACTTCTTGATTCCTACATTGAAAGTAGCACAAGAGCACGAATGGACAGGTCATGAGCTCTCCTCTAGAATCTTTGACCTTGAACGATTAGGGGAAACAAGACTGAGAGCCGCTGCAGGAATATATGCAGCCAAGAAGAGACAGAAGGCATACTTTGATGCCCATGTGAAGGATAAAGGCTTGAAAGTAGGAGATCTAGTCTTAGTCTATACACTGAAACAACACGCGAGGAAGCTAGAAAAGAGAGGCTACGGACCTATGATCATCAATAGGATCTCCACGAGTGGAGCAGTACAATTAGCCACGTTAGAGGGTGATATTCTCCCAAACTATATTAGCGGTTGCAGAGTCAAGTTGTATCAGGAACCCCTCACGGAGGAAATGCTCAGCCGACTCAACACTGCTAAGAAACGCAAAGAGGAAGCAAAGCAAATTCGAGAAGAAGCTCAAGCAGAAGCTTTAGAACGCATCAGAAGGATGAAATTACGAAGGCAAGGTAGAGATCAGCCTAGAACAAATGACTATGCAGATCAAGGATATCATATGGCAATGTGTGAAGTCGCAAGAACAAGCTCACATAGGATAACTGATCGACGTCCTTTCGTAACCTTAGATATAGGACAAGGAAAGAGTGCAAGGTCCGTAAGAGCCTTGATTGACTCAGGTGCAGCCACTAGTGCTGTTAAATTGTCTTACTGTCAAGAGTTGCAATTAACTGTCAATCCTGTGGAAGCATATCTCATAGGATTGGGAGGCATGGAAACCCCTTGCATGGGCGAGGTGGAACTTCCCCTCTACATTCATGATGAGGCAATGACAGTTAAAGTACTAGTGTGTCAAGACGAGGATCTCACTGAACCTCTTGTCTTGGGTCAAGACTGGATCTATGACCAAGCAGTCAACTTAAACCTAAGAAGTGGACTTCTTCAGGTTTGGGTCAATCATAGTCGAATTACAGTAGAGTTAGATAATGGAGCACTCAAGGAACTAGGAAAGGCACAGACTCCTGGTCCCTCCAGGGGTGCACATGAAGTTGACCCTCCTGTTCTTGTCCAAAATTATGTGTTGCAAAGGAATGATATTCTCAAAAAAGGAGTCAGGGATGCAACGGAACTCCCTTCTTTTCCAAAGGCCAGAAGGAGGCAGCAACCAAAGGTGGATCAAAGGCAAAAGAAGCAGGGTACTACCTATGCCGGAAATCAAAAGTACCTGCACAGCAAAATGTCTCAGCAAGTAAACCAAGTGTGGGTGCGGAAAGGCGAACACCCGGTTGCACTCAAGCCAACCACACGGGCAAAGCCTCCTATTAGTAACCAACAACACGACACTAATAAGAAGTCTTTCAGAAATTCTTCTGCTAACGTGAAATCTATTTGGGTGCCCAAGCAGTCGATGAAGGCTAGCTCACATTCAAGACAAATTTGGGTGCCTAAGGCTTGTTTGCGGGCTCAAATAGCTACACCAGGAACACACCCTACACAGCACGATCCATTCACTCGCACAGCCAGCCTCCACTCGTTTTCAACACTCACGAACACACTAAGGCCCATGATCACGAACAGAATCACTTGTAAATGGGTCCCTCAAAGGCCTCATGTTCAAGCTGACACACCTATAAAGCTCTCGAGAGTCTCTACGGAATCAAGAGCAAAACCCATCCACTGCATTTGGCAGCCCAAGACTTGTAACAAACCCCCGGACCCCAATTGTAAATCCATGACCACCTACTAACCGCTGCACTCTCACTACATCATTCCACTTAACTCTTAGGTCTACCGAACGGCTAACTGCACACACACTCGCACCGAGCACTTACTAACCCATTATTCGCTCCCGACCCTCATGTTAATATTGTAATGGGAACAACAACGGTCCTCCCTTGTCCTGTACAATGTTAACACATGTTTGTATATTCTCACATAGACAGGTAGCAAGAAATAACATGGCAGATACGGTAGGAACTAGCTCCCAGGCAGGCACCAGCCCCCAAGTGGTGGACATCGAGAGCCTTCCGGTTGAGGAGGAATTAAAGGAAAGACCAGCGGCATTACAGGCATTACATGCCATACCGATTCAGAATCCTCCACAGGGTCACACAATGCCGGTGGGCAAAACCTCACACTGGTTCAGTGACGTTGCTGGACCTCTGGGTGAAGGCACATATATGTGGGAGTCTGAGGTAGAATTCAATGGACGTTGGGGCAGATACCATTTCTTTACCAGGGAGTTTGAAAAGCTACAAAATAATGAAGGACTGAAGTCGATATGGAAGAAGGCTGGGCTTTATGATTACTTCAAGTTCCAACTACCAAAGCCAGACTTTCTAAGGTGCTCATACTTAATTAGTACCCTCACTCCCAACAAAGACAAGAAAGGATACAGCTCCTTTGTGCTCCCATCACTCACAAGGGGCAACGAGCTGAAGCGTTTCCGCTTGACTATCAACTTGGTAAGAGAAGCACTCGACATGAAAGGTATGCACATTCCAACAGAGAAAGAGACTATGGTTCCAGACAATATGAAGAACAGGAATCTGACGAAGTTGAAAGACATGGTTGCGATGACACCTACGATCGCCATTCACTTACGCATGGTCATGCAACATTTCGCATTCCCCGCGCAGGAAAGGTTCACAATGCCTCCCAAAAAGATCTGGTTTAGCCTCTACCTGGCGGATGCTTTTGATTTGACAATCAATATGCCCCACTGGATTATCGACCAGATTCACATGGCTCATCAGAGGTGGTATAAGAAGCAAAAGTCTGTACTGTATGGTTGCTGTGCACTTACAAGAATTGTGTACAGATGTCTCGCATATGATGTACCGGTGCAGAGGTCTCTCATCTGGACCAGAGCACAGGAGTTTCAACGCAGATTGTCAGCTGTAGGGCCTCCCTCAAAGAAGATGAGAGGCGCTGTCCAGATGCCTTGTGCACAAGCTCGCGGTGCAACCCTAACGCCTGAAACAACCCCAAGACTTCCCCGACGAGTACAACCATTTACTATCAGGTTACCCAGGCACAGCACAGATGGCCCTAACCTTGTGTTTCCACCAGTACCTACTGATCTGGAATTCCCGCATGGATTCACCTTGGAGGATCTAACGGATGAAGAAGTTGCCAGAATCATCGAAGCTGTAAATGCGGAAGTAGAAGCAGAGCAAGCGGGTGGACAGCAAACTGCCCCAGACCAAGCCCAGCCCAGCCAACCGGACGTAGTCAATGTGGATGATGAAGAAGAAGCACATGAGGAGGCACAGGGTGGACAATCAGAAGCAGAAGAACAAGAGTATGATCAGGAAGCCCTACAAGTACTGGAAGGTGCCCCAGCCTATACTAACGCATTAAAGAAGCTCTACGATATGATGAACCGAGTTCAAGAGCAACACAGGCTATCATTAGCTGCAGGTAAAGCCCTCATGAACCAGATTCTGGAGGAGGAAGGTGTGGACGAGCAATACCGTGCCACCTTGGAAATGATATCGGACGCTTTGGGAGTACCTGAAACGGTGCATACTGCACTAGTGCAATCACGAAGGACAGAGAAAAGATATGGCAGACGCCCCCCACGAACGGGAAAACGAATGAATGTATTAGGATCAGGACCACAAGGCACCCCCACAACCACTGGCACAACACACACTGTTCACGACACCGCGGAAGCCCACACATCGAGTGCACCTCCATCACCTCCCTTGCCACCTTCTCCCCCACATCCACCCCATTCACCTCCCTCTACCACTGTAACCTCTACTGTCACCACCTCCGAACCCACTACACACACCGACGCACAAACCATCAGTCAACCCACATACTCTATTTCCACTGAAAACATAAGTCTAACCACAGCCACTGTAAACCCCACTACTCCGATCACACTTCCTGGGAGTTCACAATTACACACACCTCTATACACGTTCACAACTCTCACCGCAACCACAATCCCCATGTTCACAGTCACTCCCACCACGGCCTCCACTTTTGAATCCATGGAGGTGTCACCCACCTCTGCACCTCTCCCACCCCCCATTTACCCACAATCTCCCATTCCCCCACCTCCCCCCTCACCCTTCTCCAGTACTGCATCCACAATTCCCTTTCCCTTTCCCTTCCCCTCTGCATTCAACACCATTTCTCCCACCATTCCTCTTAATAATGTATTTAATAATATGTATCAATGCATGTCCCAACTTCAGCAACACTACCAACACCTTGACAACCAACATACAAGGCTCTTCCGAAGCCACGCAGATCTCCAAGCACGATGTATGGATCTTGCAGAGCAGAAGCAGCTACTACAACAGCAGCACGAGACATTACAGGAACAATATGCACAATTAGTAGCCAACCCACCCCAAGCAGATGATGAAGAACGACGACACATGGACGAGCTGCTACATTCTCAGATCACGGAAAACCTGAAGCTTCGACGGAACTTGGGCCTCCTACGCAAGCATATGTCTACAGCGCTAGAGGAAAATAAACGATTACAGAAATAGAACGAAGAAAATATGGAGGCGGCCATGGAGGGTTCCCCACAGGAGATTGACCCAGAGCGATTCAAGGCAATTCCCTCTGAGAATATGAAAGTGGTGTTAGAAACTCATGCAGATCTAATGGAGGCCCATGCCGCTTTAGAAAAAGAGAGAGATGATTTACTAAGGCAGTTGGCCACCCAACAGACATCACCCAGCAAGATCACCACCGCAGAAGATACATCTGAAGAGGTCACTAAACTCCGGGCAGAACTTGAGGAATTACGTAGCAAGGTCATGCAATACGAGCGTCAGCCCTCCCCTCTGGTAGAGCCCGAGCCTGACGATCTTGTGCCAATCGAAGTAGAAGAAACATTCGAGGATCCCTATGTCCCGATGCCAACACCCGGGGGTAAGCGAACAGAACAGGGCATGGACACAATTGAAATTGAGGCACCTGAATGGATGCAAAAGTTAGAGAAAGTAGCCACGACACATGATGACAGGGTGGCAGTCCAAATCGCATTGATGTCACAATTGGAGGAGGTTGTAATAAAATCCGATTATTTTAAGAATCTCTCACACCATAGGTGGATCGGCCCATCGGACGACCTGTATGTTCCTTTTTGCATACTAATGGCGGATTATAATGCGGAAATCAAGCACCACACCTCAAGGGAACCAACCTCTGCCACACAGTTTGCACCTGACGACATCCCAGAGAGTGCCAAGCAGGGACATATTCGCCAACCGACTTGGAGAATTCGGCTGCTTGAAACCTACCCGGAAATGGTAAGAACATGGAACAACATGCCATTGTACATCAAATATAACCCATGTTATTGCCCTGTATTTCGAAGGAGATCATGGCCGGAGTACACACAAACAGTGCTGACGATTAAAGGCTGTGAGAAGTGGCTCAATTATGTGTACTTCGCACCCCCTAAGGGCCCACCTACTATTGGATATATGATTTCGACGATTCGACATTGGGGGGTCCGGTTCAAGAATGTACCTGATGTCATGACTCAGATGTGCCTGAAGATTTTCGAACTTATGTTGGTCACCTTCAGGACCTTCAAAAATGTCAAGGAACCACATCTCTCAGCACTAGGATTTAATGAAGGTAATCAGGACCTCGTATACGACATGAGCACAACCCCATCGATTAATGTTGTGTATGCATGGCACGCTCGCATCAAATATCTACCGGCCTGCTTCAAACAAACGTTTGAAGAGATGTTTGTCACGGGATTCTGGGAATATCACTCCGAGATATTCATTCCCAGACCATCCCATCTCTTGCAGTTGTTTGCAGTGGAACAAGCTCTCCATTCCGAAAAGCTACGTATACCACATCCAGAGGTTCCCGGGCCGGTAGATTGGGATGCTCTACTCACAGACTTAGCCAAAGGATTGAGAATTGCCGAACATCACTTAGCGCAGGATGTCATTGAGTACTACATCCAAAAACCCACACAACAAGGGTCTGTCAGGGATGACAGACGCGAGAGAGGGGGGGGGTGTTAGTAGCAGACAAGGAACTGAAGGACTAACGAGGCATGGCAGTCAGAGAAGAGAGTCAGAAGGGAGAGAAGGCACAAGCAGACAAGGGAGTCAACGAAGATTTGGCAAATAGGCCAATAATTTTCTTCAGGAAGAAGCACGTATGAGCATTCACGCAGATCTAGCACTAAGGCAACCTTTAATTTTTCAAAACCTCTACACCAATTAAAAGTGATTCTCATCACTAAACACCATTGTAAATACCATTTCATCTTTTTGTAGCTCCATTTTGTGCAAGCCAAGGAGTCCTTGAGCTTGAGGAGCTTTAGAAGTATCTACTTGCCAATTTTTGTAATTTTTAGATCTCGTTTGAGCCCTCAAATAAGCCCTGGAACCTAATTTTTAACTAGGCCGGACACTAGGTCTGAACAGGGCCAAAGCTAGTCAAAAACTATAAAAGGAGCTAGAGAGCTCATTTTTGGGGGGTAGATTGTAATTGAAACAAACTTGTAAGAGCTTCTTGAAAAGTAATCTAAGAACTCCATTGATTCTCACTCTTTGTCTTGCCGTGTGTGCGCGTGTGTGTGTATGTGTGTGCATGATTGTGTGCTTCTCACTCACGCACTTGTGCCGCCACTTGCTCGAGGTCTTCATACCATCCTCACGTCTTCCCGGATTGACATTAAAGGAGGTGCTACTCATCACTGAGCTACACAGCCCCACCCCCCATTTTCTTTTTTTCAAATTTTTTATTTTTTTTATTTTTTTATTTTCTTTTGTTTATTTTCGTATTTAAACCAAAATATATATATATATATATATATATATATATATATATATATATATATATATATATATATATATATATATTTTAGTAATTTTCTTATTTTTTTAATTATTTTATTTTTATTTTTATTTTATTTTATTGATATTTTTAGTGGGCGTTCATTAAAAAAAAAACAATAATAATAAATTTTATAAAAAAAATTATAAAATTTTTTTTAAAAAAAAAACCATTTTTTATTTCTTTTTCATTATTATTATTTTATTTTTTTCATTTTCATGGCTAAACGCTTTTGGCTCTGGATTGTACCTCGGTTGGCCGTTTTTTACAAAAAAGGAGTCATTTTCATGTTTTTTGGCACCTCTGGACTCAGTTTTTGGCTTTATTTTTCCAAATTCCCACATTTTCTCTGAGTTTTTGTCAAAACCCTCACTATTTGCACACATTTATCACATGTTTTTATTTACCCACATTGTCCACATGGTCTATTCTCACCTTATCTTTCCTTATGTTTAATAATATTCCATCTGTACCCTCTGTAGCCCTCCAGTTTGATCATTTTAGCCCCCCCCCAGGCCCTGATTCCTACTTCCAACCCCTCCCTTTACCAATCTGCCCAGCCACATCCTTCACCCTCCCGGCCCCATCCATCTTCATACCCTCAGTCCTCCCTTCCCATTCCATTCTAACCTCCCATTGCCCCTCTTTTGCTTTTCCATAACAAAATCCCACTTCTTGTTCTTTTCTGGTGCTTCTTCTGGTGGATGTTCTCAGATGTTCTCTTCAAGTTGTTGCAGCTCTATTCTCATGGTGTCCTCTATGTTCAAAGTTTTGGTTGTAGCTCTCTCGGACGGAGAGCACATTAGGTGGTGGGCAACTGTTGAGCCCATAAAAGTCATGTTGCTCAAAGTCAATTGCAGTCAAAGTCAACTGGTCAAAGTCAATTGGTCAAAGTCAACAAAGGTCAAGGTCAAAGTCAACAAGTGCAAAGTCAAAGTGCGTAAGTGCAGGTGTCAAAGTGCACAGGTAGTGCACAATGAATTGTCCACAAAGGGTAAATTGGAGAAAATGGGTTGCAGGTTGCAGAGGTATTTTCTCTAATTTCCCTAAGGTTCAAGGTGTGTTTTAAAGTGTTTTGGAAGGTTCAAGTGAACCCCCTCTTATGTGCAAAGTGAAGACTTAAAAGGAAACATGAAGGTATGTGAAGCGCCAAAGTGTACGCACAGGTGAAAGTATGGCCCCCCATTAAAATTTTTGGTTTTAGACTAAACTCACTACAGGACAAAACAGTGAGTCGTTGGCTGGCACTTGGGAGGACAATCTTGGGACATCAAAGTGAGCACCAAGATACCATGGCAGTTAGGAGCGTACGTGATCGACACACTCACATGAAGGCAAGGGCCATTCTTGGACCAATCTTAGAGTAAGCAAGGGAGCATAGTCTAAGAAAGAAAGAGAGAGAGGTGGAAGAGTCACCAGTGCGATGACGCAGAGAAGTGGAAGTGAAGGAGTGCATAGGGAGTGCCTAAAGGATTGTGCAGAGAGTGCTAAGCTAGTCCCCCCAAGTATCTCAAGGTCCCATTGCAGTGGGTGCGTGCCGACAGAAGGTATTCACTCCTCCCCCTTTGTGGAAGCTTGGTGCAAGGTGTGCACAAGGATAAGCTTGAAGCAGGTAGAGGTCTGTTGCAGAGGAGCCGACAGCAAGAAGACTTTGGGATATTTGGTATTTTGTGATTGGGCA
>CM035408.1:219146890-219151890 GCA_020310875.1 Ceratopteris richardii
ACACACACATACATACACACATGAATGCATACACATGCATGCATACATACACACACATACACATATACACACACATGCATACATAGACAATACATACACATATACACACATGCATACATTCACACACACATGCACACATATACACAAACATATAGGATTTCAATATAGATAAATAAATATGAAAATAGCTAGTGTTTTAATTAAATATATTAAATTACGATTTTAAAGTTTTTTTACATCAAATATATAAAAATAGGATTAGGGTTTTTAGGCTATTTGCACATACATACACATATACTTATACACATATATATATACACATATATACATATACATATATATACACATACATGCATATATACACATGTTGTAGGTCTAGGTCTTTTCGATTAGGGTTTTAGGGTTTTAGGGTTTTACACATGCATAACATATATACACACATACAAATACACATATAATACATATATACATGTATATACACATGGATACACAAATATACATATTTTAGGTCTAGATCTTTATGATTAGGGTTTTAGGGTTTTTATATACATATAATTCAATTAAATTTATACAAAGGATATATAGAAAAAATTAAGAAAAAAATCTGAATATATGAATAAATATATATATATAATAGGATAATTGTATAGATAGATAAATATGAGAAGAGCTAGTGTTTTAAATAAATTAATTAATTATATATAATTAAATATATAAAAATAGGATTAATTTTAAGGTTTTTTATCAAAGTAAATATATATACAAATACACATACATACACACACACACACACACACACACACACACACACACACACACACACACACATATATATATATATATATATATATATATATATATATATATATATATATATATATATATATATATATATATATATATATATATATATATATATATATATATATGTGTGTGTGTGTGTGTGTGTGTGTATGTATGTATGTATATATACACATATACACATACACATATATATACACATGCATACACATATATACATGTTTTAGGTCTAGGTCTTTCCAATTAGGGTTTTAGAGTTTTTACACATGCATAACATATATACACACATACACATATAATACATATATACATGTATATACACATGGATACACAAATATACATATTTTAGGTCTAGATCTTTAGGATTAGGGTTTTAGGGTTTTTACATACATATAATTCAATTAAATTTATATAAAGAAAAATATAGAAAAAATTAAGAAAAAAATTTGAATATATAAATATATATATATATATATATATATATATATATATATATATATATATATATATATATATATATATATATATATATATATATATATATATATATATATATAATAGGATACTTGTATAGATAAATAAATATGAAAAAAGATAGTGCTTTAAATAAATTAATTAATTATATATAATCAAATATATAAAAATAGGAATAATTTTAAGGTTTTTAATCAGAGTAAATATATATACACATACACATACATATATATATATACGCATATATACACACATATACATGTTTTAGGTCTAGATCTTTACGATTAGGGTTTTAGGGTTTTTACACATGCATAACATATAAACACACACACACATACACATATAATACATATATACATGTATATACACATGGATACACAAATATACATATTTTAGGTCTAGATCTTTAGGATTAGGGTTTTAGGGTTTTTACATATATATATATATAATTCAATTAAATTTATATAAAGAAAAAACATAGAAAAAATTAAGAAAAAAATCTGAATATATAAATAAATATATATCTAAAATAGGATAATTGTATAGATAAATAAATATGAGAAAATCTAGTGTTTTAAATAAATTAATTAAATATATATAATTAAATATATAAAAATAGGATTAATTTTAAGGTTTTTAATCAGAGTAAATATATATACACATACACATACACACACACACACATATATATATACACACATATACACATACACATATATATACACATGCATACACACATATACATGTTTTAGGTCTAGATCTTTACGATTAGCGTTTTAGGGTTTTTACACATGCATAACATATATACGCACATACACATACACATATAATACATATATACATGTATATACACATGCATACACAAATATACATATTTTAAGTCTAGATTTTTAAGATTAGGGTTTTATGGTTTTTACATATATATAATTCAATTAAATTTATATAAAGAAAATATAGAAAACATTAAGAAAAAAACTGAATATATAAATAAATATATACACACATACACATATAATACATATATACATGTATATACACATTCATACACAAATATACATATTTTAAGTCTAAATCTTTAAGATTAGGGTTTTAGGGTTTTTACATACATTAAATTCAATTAAATTTATATAAAGAAAAATATAGAAAAATTAAGAAAAAAGTCTGAATATATAAAAAACTATATATATTGAAAATAGGATAATTGTATAGATAAATAAATATGAAAAGAGGTAGTGTTTTTAAAAAAATAAATTAATTATATATAATTAATATAGAAATAGTATTTTAATTATATAAGAAATAGACATATATATAATACATATAACACATATACACATATATAGGTCTTTAGGATTAGGTCTTTAGGATTAGGGTTTTAGGATTAGGGTTTTTAGTTTTTTTAGGTCTTTAAGTCTTTAGGTTTTAGTATTTCAGGTTTAATAAAAAAAATCAAATGTCTAAAATGTCCATATCGTATCAGATGGCTAGTTTGGATCCAGAAGAGAGGATGGCATGTCCTTGCACTTAGTGCAAGTATCAAATTTATCGAAAATGACGGATTTGTACTGCACATGTTAGAGAGTATGGATCCTTTGATAAAAGTCGACTAGAAAACCTACGCTACCATTTGCATGGTCCCTCGAGTGAGCAGATGGACCCAAACGACATTGCACCGGTAACCTCTCATGGACAAAAGATAACAAAAAAGGAGTTAGACATACAAGCAAGTACTAATAGCATTACATGGAATGAACATATGGAAGAAATGCTTGAAGCATTTTATGAGATGGACGAAGATCATGATGGTGGAGAAGATGTTGAGAGTTTCGTGGACACAAGAAAATTTCCATGATCAGAAGTCAATGGAGAATACGAAAACATGCAAAGACTAGCTCGTTTACCACTTTACAATGGAGCAAAGATATCTGTACTATGTGCATCACTCGCGATGCTCAATCTACAATCCATTTATGGATGGTCAGATAGTAGTGTCACTGAATTGTTCAGGTAAGTGGATTTGAAATAGACTTTCATTGTTGTATCAAAATAACTTTATTTACTAATATCGTTCTAATTGCTTATTGCAAGCTTCATAAAGATCAATTTTTTCTAGAGGGCAATGACATGCCTCCAACACGTGGAGATGCAAAAGAACTTTTACAATCCATTGGAATGGATTACACTAAGATTCATGCTTGTCCAAATGATTACATCCTCTTTCGGAACGAGTATGAGCATCTCCACGTATGTCCAACGTGTGGAGCAAATAGATTTAGAGAAGACCTTGTAGGCGAAGCAATCCTCACAAAGGTTCTTCACCACTTTCCTATCATTCCACGAATTAAGAACATGTTTAGATGCAAATCTATAGCTGAGTTAATGTCATGGCATGTAAAGAGAAAGTCTACAGATGATGTAATGCGAGTGCCTGCTGACTCTGATGCTTGGAAGCACATAGATAGTAATTGGCCAGAGTTTGCTAGTGAGCCTCGGTCCAGACGTCTATGCCTAGCTATGGATGGAGTAAATCCATTTGGTTTACGTAGCTCTTCATGGAGCACATGGCTTGTATGTTTGGTCAATTATAACATCCCACCATGGCTCGCCACAAAGAAAGTTCATTTATTATTAGCTCTTATTGTGCCAGGTAAGTATAAAGTAAAAAACATGGATTGTATATCTTGCACCAGTTGTGGAAGAATTGTGCATTTTATGGGATGGGATTACTGTGTGTGACATGTCTCAACCTATAAGAAGACGAGACGTGCAAGTGCAAGGCATACTTATGTGGACGATGCATGATTGGTCTGGTTATGGTGAATGTTCAGGTTTGTCAATTTTGGGTTACCATGCTTATCCCTTATGCGGACCATGACTCAAAGCACTCTATTCCAAAGCACTGCGTAAAACTATCTATGAAGGACACCATAGATATTTGCCTGATGGACATGTTTTCCCACCGGTGTCACTCCTATCGATGTCACTCCTGCCGGTGTCACTCCTGTGGATGGTGCTACTCTCGTCGGAGGTATGTCTCCTAGATTTATGACTCCACCACGACCATCTTTTCAGCCATCCCCTACTGGCTCTAGTAGTAGACATGTGCGTTTGACACCTCAATGCGATACAGGTGTTGGCCCGTCTCGTAGATCGAGGTCACACTCTGGAGTAGGAGGTTCTAGGAATAGAACTACAGGTAGGTCTGGAGGAGACGGTTGTTGTGGAGGCAGTGTGATGGACATTGTGTCGCCCACTTCTACTCCTAGAACGAGTACCTCAAATGTAGATACACCACATGGTACACCACGTGAAACACCACATACACCTTGGGGTGCTCACGACCATGATGACTCCAAGGTGTATAGTATCCGAGATGAGCTCCGGTGATGGATGCGGCTGGAAAAGCAATGTATGCACATATACGACAGCTTTGCTCCATACAATTTGGACACTCTATCATGTTGAAATGGAGTGAACAAGATAAAGATTGGAAGAATTATATCACAGAGACGATTTATCAAGAGTTCCGACCAGTCGATGGGCAGCCTCTTGTCAGTTCATAGTGGATTCTGCACACCGCACGTCAAGTTATGTCCCATCAACGATCTGAGGCTCGTGGTGCTTTCAAAGCAGGCTTACAAAAGCCTTTATGGTTAGATGTTGAGGAGTGGGATATGATTCGCGACGAGCATCAACAAACTCCTGACCGATATCGCCAGCAGTGA
>CM035408.1:219156890-219166890 GCA_020310875.1 Ceratopteris richardii
TAAGGGTCAGACCGAAGGCATTGTACTGCGTGAATAGATCCTCCACTTGTTCAGCTCTCAAGACTTGCTTGAACTCCGCCACATGATCATAGGGATCTCCTGTGCCATCGAAGTAATTCTTCATGGACTTAACTAGCTGGGTCGGTCTCAAAGTCCTTGTGTGCTCTCTAGGTCTCGACAGAGGGAATCCATCCACATTTCTTTGGTTCCCCGGAGCTCTATGTCCCTTAGGTTCCACTCTATTCGTTTCCGTCCTCGTTCTTTCTCTGCCCACTGGGTTGGCAAAGCTTACTTCTGGTCTATCTCTACTTCTGTCTCTTTGCATTCCATGAGCTTGGGAAGTTCCAGCTCCAGGGTGACCATATGATACATTTGATCTTGGTTGGGGGAAAACGAATTCACCCTTCCAAGTGTAAGCATGCCTATCATTTTCCGTAACCACAAAGATCCTTTCTGAAGCGTGATCTAAGTAGGTCACTCTGCCTGGGCTATCAGGATCCTTAAAATCATAGATCATGATTGTTCCTATATCAGTTGGCTGATTAGATTTATACCTCCAAAAGGCTTCGTCAGTTTCTCGATTGAGGAGCAAATCTATGCTCTTGTTGTCTTGGGGAACCCACTCAGGTGTGATAATCCTAGTGAGAACAGATTTGCCTCGGGGTGTTCTAGGTTCTATTCCCATGTTTCCTTGCTCCAAGTCACCTAAGTCCGCTTCTGAGATTACATTTCCAAATTCATCTGTCCTATCTGGGTGACTGGTGACTACGTATATGGTTCCTTCTTTGTCCAGGTATGCACCGTTTTCAAACTTGACAGCTGGGTGCTCTAGTCCTATGGATTGGTCAGGGTTTTTAATCTGGACCACGGATCTTCCTAGGCCGTCCTCATAGATGCTAGCACCTAATCGGTTGGTCCTAAGGTATTCCAACTGTGTTTTGTAAGGGCCTTCTACCCTGTGCAAGTAAGGCACTCCTGAACTTCCTGTAGGTCTGTCCATGCCTTGAGACATCTCTGACTCACTGGTCTCAGAGCTAGGGTAGTATGAGTGGTGGCTCAACTGCTGGGCCCAAGACCTAGTAGTGTGGTTAACACTAGCCTCTGAAGATCTAAGGCTTTGTCTCTCCCTTACTAGATGTCGTCCTGATCTAAGGTTCATATGCCTATTTAAGTAGCCCAATTCTTTGCCCAGAGTACAACCTCGTTGCTGGTTACTTTATATTAGTCGCTTGATTCTTTTTAGTTATTTCTCGTGTTTAAGGTCTTGTCTGATATTACGTCCTTAGGAATACTTGAATGTTCTTCGTGCTTTCAGGTTGATCGTTCCACGTTAGGTTCTTTTCTTTATGTTATCGACAGTACAGAGATTAGGTTTTTAGCTTGAACTTGAGTTTCTAGGTAGTCTTCAACTTGATACCTGCCTATCGTTGCCCTGACTTACTCCTACCTCTAGTCGTTCTTAGCCTAAACTATGAATTGACAGAGGGGGTTAAAAGTTTCCAACCTTTTGTTTCCTGCTTGGTTGCCCTTGAGTGCCCAGGAAGTGTGTTCCCAAGCTTGCACTTACACTTGCTTAGAACACCTTTCGAAGCTCTCAATAGATCTGTAAGAGTTCCAAAGTTAGCCTTAAGATTTAAATTTCAAAGACAGAACCGATGATTTTCAGTCCTGTAGCACAAACACTAACTTGCATAGTGATTTTTAAGAAAACAATTCTAAAGACCCCTGACTTTGATCCCCCTGGGTATGGTCAACTTCAAAATACCCTATCTGAAAATCAACGCATTATCTTTGTAAAAAACAGTTGAGGGCGTGTAGTATATGCCACGAGCTTTCCAACAAGCCCTAGAGCTCAAAAAATTGATTTCGTATGAAAAAGTTATGACTGTTCAGGGTTTAGGGGGTTAAGACAGGATTCAATCTGGCTGACAGATCCTAGGATTTTCTCCCAAAACACAAGTGTAGGAACCTCCAATAATGCTAATGGATTGACTATTTTGCCCCAAAATTATCCCAAAGTTTGAACAAAGGCAAACCCTAATTTTTGGCCGAAAAGCCTGTCAATCGCAATCGACAGGTCTGTCAATCGCGATTGACAGAGGTGTCCGTCGGGCCTGTCAGTCGCGATCGACAGTGTCAATCGCGATCGACAGAGTCGATCGTGGCTGTCAATCGCGATCGACGGTATCAATCGCGATCAACATGTTTTCCGGATTTTTCATCAAAATTTCAGTCAATCGGGGGCCTATCAGTTGCGATGGACACGTGGCTACGCGTAAAAGTCAATCAGTCGTTGAATTTCAGTCGGTCGCGATCGACGGTGTCAATTGCGACTGACAGAGGTGTCGGTCGTGGCTGTCGATCGCGATTGACGGTATCAATCGTGATTGACAGGGTCCTACGTGGCAATCTGTCGATCGTAAGGTCTGTCGATCGCGATTGACAGGGTCTGTCGGTCGCGATTGACAGGGTCTGTCGGTCGCGATTGACAGAGGCTGTCGGTCGCGATTGACAGAAAAACACGGAATTTTTCTACTGTTTTAGGTGATTTGGGATGTGCTCTTCATGCTTGTGCTAGTGGTGAACTTTGTTTTACCAAATGATCGAATTTTCTGTCGATCGCGATCGACAGAGGCTGGCGACTGCGAGACAGATTCGACGAGTTTCGTACCTGCGCAGGGAGCTGGGGATGGTGATTCAACAAGGTCCTGCAAAAAGCTCAAGAAACATGCAAGAAAACACACACGCAATATCGCTCTCTCGCTCTCTCTCACAAGTGAAATGAGGGAAATGAGGTGGGGAAGGTGATATAATAAAAAAACAGAAATTTTCGCGATGATGGAGATGGAGGTGGGAGATGGTGATGATGATGATGGTGATGAAGATGGTGAAGGAAAAACAAGAAAATAGATGAAAGTGAAGAAAATACCTACAACTCCAACGCGTCAACTCTACGTCTTACCATCACACGCTCGTCCTCAAAATTCGATCCCCGGCAACGGCGCCAAAATTTGGTGTAGCTCAGTGATGAGTAGCACCTCCTTTAATGTCAATCCGGGAAGACGTGAGGATGGTATGAAGACCTCGAGCAAGTGGCGGCACAAGTGCGTGAGTGAGAAGCACACAATCATGCACACACATACACACACACGCGCACACACGGCAAGACAAAGAGTGAGAATCAATGGAGTTCTTAGATTACTTTTCAAGAAGCTCTTACAAGTTTGTTTCAATTACAATCTACCCCCCAAAAATGAGCTCTCTAGCTCCTTTTATAGTTTTTGACTAGCTTTGGCCTTGTTCAGACCTAGTGTCCGGCCTAGTTAAAAATTAGGTTCCAGGGCTTATTTGAGGGCTCAAACGAGATCTAAAAATTACGAAAATTGGCAGGTAGATACTTCTAAAGCTCCTCAAGCTCAAGGACTCCTTGGCTTGCACAAAATGGAGCTACAAAAAGATGAAATGGTATTTACAATGGTGTTTAGTGATGAGAATCACTTTTAATTGGTGTAGAGGTTTTGAAAAATTAAAGGTTGCCTTAGTGCTAGATCTGCGTGAATGCTCATACGTGCTTCTTCCTGAAGAAAATTATTGGCCTATTTGCCAGATCTTCGTTGACTCCCTTGTCTGCTTGTGCCTTCTCTCCCTTCTGACTCTCTTCTCTGACTGCCATGCCTCGTTAGTCCTTCAGTTCCTTGTCTGCTGCTAACAGGCTGTCACGGGGGGGGGGGGGGGGGATTTTGGTCGGTGGGGGTTGGGGGGGGGGGGAGAGGGGGGGGAGGGGGGCGGGGGGGGGGTTTTGGTCGGTGGGGGGAGGGGGGGGGCGGGGGGGGGGGGGAAGGGGGGGGGGTTTGGGTCGGTGGGGGTTTTTTTTTTTCTTTTTTGTGGCAAAAAAAACGCCGGGGTTTTTTTTGGTCGGTGGGGGGCTTTTTTTTTTAATGAAAAAACTGAAAAAATACATAAAAAATCCAAAAAAATGGTAAAAAATTCTAAAAAATTCTGCAAAAATTCTAAAAAAAAATACCCTACTGGTTGAGGCCACTTTTCTCACTCAAACCCACAGAGAGCTTCCTTTATTCCTCCCATTTGGCAAGAAAAAGACATTGGAAAGGGATAAAAATTGCTAGAAAATTTTCCAAAATTATCCAAAAGTTTTACTTTTGCAGAGATTGTGAAATGCCTTCTAGGTGGCTCAAAAACCCCAGTATCGAGAATGAAAATGATAAAGAAAACTACTAAAACTGCGGAAAGTTTGATGAGAAAGCTATGTACAACCTGGACAGATTTTGCAGTTCCAGGTGATCCATACTTCTTCAAGTGTGTTGATGATAGGCCTTGAGCCTTGATATGTTGACGAGTGGCAAGGCCTCTCCTTTCAGCGTCTCTAACTCCATAGCACCCCAATTCAGCATTGTTTTGACTCTATAAGGTCCTTCCCAATGTGGAAGCCATTTTCCTCTCAGTTGTGTATTAAGATGAGGTCTATGGAGAAGAACTAACATGCCTGTTCCAATGTTATTGTTCCACAGATGGCGATCGTGTGCCTCCTTCCTCTTTATCTGAGTCTCTATCAATCGTTTCGTTGCTAGTAGACGAATCTCCTCCACTTTATGTAGTGCTCCGAGCCTGTGAGAGACCTCACAATCTTTCCTGCCCTGCATGAACGCAATCTTAGGTGAACCATGTAAAAATTCAAATGGCTCAATGGGTGATATGCCATAAACTAGCTGGAATGGAGAATATCCTGTGGCCTCTTTGTAGGCTAACCTGTATGTCCACAGTGTACCTTGATAAGCAATGCCCCATGAAGTGGGCTGCAACATACACTCCTTTCTTAACATTGAGATTAAAACCTTATTTGTCGACTCAGCCTGTCCATTGGCTCTTGGATAGTAAGCACAAGAAGTCCTATGTAGAATTCTATACCTGTTAAAAATTTCCTGCACGATCTTATTGACAAAATGTGTACCTTGATCTGTACAAATTTCAAATGGGCATCCAAACCTGCAAATGATGCTACTATAAATGAAATCGGCAACAGTTTGGGTAGTGCAATCGGGGGAGGCAATAGCTTCAGCCCACTTTGTTGCATAATCTGTAGCTATCAAGAGATATTTTTCTCTTTTTGGAAAAGCGAGAGGGTAGATGTGCCCTACAAAATCTAGCCCCCACTTCTCAAATGGTTGCCAGGAAGTGGAAACAACCAAGGGGTTATGTCTCTGCTTTGTTGGCTTAGGTCCACACCTCTGGCACATGTCACATGCCTTTCCCCATTCATCTGCATCCCTAAATAGGGTGGGCCACCATAGACCAGCATCCAGTATCCTCTGACTCATAATATGTCCTGGAAGGTGCCCACCACCTGTTCCTTCATGTGCAGAGTGAAGGACTTCCCTCACTTCTTCTTCTTCCAAACACTTCCTGAACCGGTCATCCTTGCCCCGTCGATACAATTTATCTTCAATGAAGGTATATGGTCTACTCTTGATTAGCAGTCTCTTCTTTTGTACAGCACTAGCCTTTTCTGGATACAACCCAGTTTTAATGAAATTTTTGATGTCGTAATACCAACCTTGAGCTTGTACAGCAAACATATGAGCATCTGGAAAGTCATCATTGATTCCACTAGTTTGATTCATCATATTTATTCTGGATAGGTGATCCGCCATAACATTTTCTTTACCTGGTTTATGGACTACAGAAAAATCAAACTCTTGGAACAACAATAACCACCTCCATATTCTACTAGTGGCTTGTGGTTTGTTGAGTAGGTATTTTAGTGGTTGGTGATCTGTTATAATAATAAATTTTACCCCCAGTAAGTAATGACGGAATTTTTGGACAGCAAAGACCATTGCTAGGGCTTCCCTTTCTGTAGTACTGTAATTCCTTTCAGCCTTAGTCAAGATTCTACTGGCATATTGAATTGGCCTGTCCACTTTAAATTCTTCACTGGGTTGGGTCAAAACTGCCCCCACTGCATAGGCACTGGCATCGACATGTATATGAAAGATTTTTGACCACTCAGGTGTGACCAAAATAGGAGCAGACACTAACCTTGACCGTAATGTTTGATATGCTTTTTCCTCCTCTTCTTCCCATTTAAAAGGTACTTCCTTACCTGTAAGTCTAGCCAGAGGTCTGGCTATCTCTGCATACATTTTTATAAACCTTCTATGGTATCCAGTATGCCCCAAGAAACTCTGAATCTCTTTAGGGGATTTAGGTTTAGGCAACTTTAATATAGAAATGATTTTGTCAGGATCTGGGGCCATACCTTTAGCCGACACCACATGTCCTAAGAGGGTTCCTTCTGTCACAAGGAAATGACATTTGTTTGGATTGAGCTTTAACTTGGTCTCCCTGCATCTTTTGAAAACATTCTGCAGCTGCCTCAAGTGATGGTCCAAACAATCTAGAGGAGTTTCCTTGTGAGATCCTGAAAACGAAGAGAAGTCATCCATGAAGATTCTAAGTGCTTCATAAGCAGGTGTATTTTGGACTTCAATGTGTTCCTCCTTGTCCTGCATCCATCCTGCAGGGATTTCTTGAATTGGGAAAGAACATTCTTCACTAGAACTTTTTACCTTGCTTTTAGCTTTAGAAACTTCTTTATCTGTGGTTGTCATATCCTCCTCCAAGTTGTATTTGAAGGGTGTCTTCCTGCCCCTTCTGTGGTCTGTGATGGGCTCTCCCAATCCATCAACCTGGACTTTTCCCTTATCTTCATCATAACCTTCAGTCGTGCAAGAATTATTAAGAAAAATTCCAAAACAAGAGGAAGAGTTGCCTGCTTGGAGCCAATTTAGAATATGCTCTTCTTCCTCGAAATCTATTTGGGGTTGATCCTCTGATTCTGTTTCCATGCAAATGCCAACTGTTTGCATCATGCTAGTGTTTCCTTGATTATCTGGGCCCTCTTCTAAATGAATCTGTGTCAGCTCTTGCCCTTTCTTTTGTACCCACATAGTGTCCTTGCCCCAATCATGAATGACACTTGCATGCCTCAGCCATGGTCGTCCAATTAAGAGAGGAAATCCTCCTTCAACCTGGGGCAATCTTAAAACCACAAAATCCAGAATGAATAGATTACCTTGTACTTCAAGTGGAACTTTTGGGATCACTCCCAAGGGCCTTACTTTGCTCTGATCTGCCAAAGTAACAATGAAATTTGCAGGCCTTGAAGGATGGAGTCCAATCTTTTTCATTGTGTGTTTAGGCATCAAGTTAATGCCGGAACCACCATCCACAATAACTCCTTGAAATTCATGACCTTTGATAGATACTGTCAGCCGAGGACTTTTATAATCTGTAAGGGGTGCTTCCCCTACAAGTTTTCCCTTATGTAAAACAGTGGCCTTTGCCACCAAACTTGTGGTAGAAGCCTCATCAATTATCTGCAATAACTCTGAGCTGAATTTCCCATCCATCTTTATCAATTCAAAAATACTAACCTCCTTCTTCATGGACTTGAGTAGTTTTGAAGCCTCTGATTCCTTGAGAGCTTGGACTCCAGTTGACTTATCAAGCTCCTCATGAGCCCTGTTGAAGGCATGCCCAATGGCATCACTGGTGCATATTTGATCTCCTTTTTGACTTGTATCTGCACCTGTGGTGACTTTATCTTCAGATGTTTCTCTATTTTGATTCCCTTCCTTAATCTTTGATTCTTGTCCTATGTCAACTTTAGCCTTCCCCTTGCTTCTTGTCTGCACAGTCAAAGATGTTATTTCTTCTAATTGCACCACCCTGATAGATGGAGATGGTTCGTTGATCGGATCACACACTTCTTCCTTGTGCACAGAAATCATTTGAATGTGGGGTCCGGAGGAAGAGGCTTGATTCTTAGGACAACAATTTGTATAATGGTCTCTTGCATCAGGGCAGTTCCTGCAGGGAGGGGCATTTTCTGGTAGGGTGCACCTACTTTGATAATGCCCACATTCTCCACATCTGAAACAAATGATTGGCCTCCTAGGCCCATTTCCAAAGTTATTCCTTTGTCTAGGATTATAGTTGTTACCTTGATTTGGTGCAGCAACCATCACATTTGCTGGTGTTGGAGGTCCTCCTTGTGTCCAGTATGTCGTTGCAGGCATTCCTCTTGATTGGCATTCATCGGCCTCATGGCCAACCTTCCTGCATAATTGACAAGTCACATTTAACAGAGGACATTCACTTAATATGTGACCTTGCTTGCTGCACATGGAACACCAAAGTCCACTCTTGATGCCACCTCCTTTGAGCTCCTGCAACTCCTGTCGTAGCTGAGCCAATTCCTCTGCCTGGGCCTCCTCCTCCTTTTGGAGCTTTAGTGCTTCAATCTCTCTTCTCAACTGAGCAACAACATTCTCTTCCTCTTTGTAGGGCTTATTTCTTTTTAAGCCCTCCAACTCTTTCCTTAGCTGTATCACTGGATCCTCCATTTCTGTACCATATGTTGGTTGGGAAGAGGTGGCTCCATACTGGTACCTTATCTGTTCCAAGCGTGTGGCTGTGCTGATGAACTCCTCTATGGAGGCTGTAGGTAGCACTAACTCCTTTATTTTGCATTGGGTGGCCACTGGTAGGGGCTTAGCCAACCATTTCTTGACAAAAAAATCGTGGGGTGGGTCTGGCAATTTAGCCATTAGTGCTTTGGCCCGAGTCACAAACTCTGGGAACTTTTCTCCTGGACCTAATCTTAAATTTTCTAGCTCTTCTATGATAATCTCCACGGTGTTTCCATGCTGGAACTGATTTTTAAAAGCATCTTTCATCACATCCCAAGTGGTAAAATGGTTTTCAGCAAACTGGCTGAACCACTTATCAGCTAATCCCTCTAATGTGGCAGGGAAGAGAATAAAAAAAGCATCCTCCCTACCCATTAGGCCTCTAGTCTTACATAGTGCTAAAAACCTTCTAATGTGTTCATCTGGATCCTCTTGAGCTAGGCCTTTGAAAGAAGGAAACTTTATATTTAATCTAGAGAGTAAAGTTTCCAAGTCTACCTGACCCGCCATGCCCTTGACTGATGATGTGGAAGATAGAGGACTGGGGGACCTTCTAACAACCTTCCTCCTTGTCTGCTTGCAGGTGACCCTCAATACTTGGGACCGGGTTGCGGTCATGAGCAGCTCATAGCCCACTAAAGGTAAGACACTTGATAAGAATATATTTACCTTTTGTTTGATGAAGTAGCACTGTGGTTCTGTAGACACTTGATATCTTTTATGCTTAACACTTGGTTTCTCCTAAGCTCAAATGTCCTTGGAAGTCCCACCGGGCGTGCCAAATTTCGTTGGTGGATTCTTAGACAAGAAGGAGTTTGAGGGTTTGTAGGAGAAAAGGGGAAGAAACAAGAAGAGAAAATACACCTGGAAGCTTCTGTCGATTGATTACAGTAAGACAATTACAAGGTTTGAAGTACAAGACAGCCAATACCTCTGTGCACAATCCCACAGAGTGCCCAATCACAAAATACCAAATATCCCAAAGTCTTCTTGCTGCCGGCTCCTCTGCAACAGACCTCCACCTGCTTCAAGCTTATCCTTGTGCACACCTTGCACCAAGCTTCCACAAAGGGGGAGGAGTGAATACCTTCTGTCGGCACGCACCCACTGCAATGGGACCTTGAGATACTTGGGGGGACTAGCTTAGCACTCTCTGCACAATCCTTTAGGCACTCCCTATGCACTCCTTCACTTCCACTTCTCTGCGTCGTCGCACTGGTGACTCTTCCACTTCTCTCTCTTTCTTTCTTAGACTATGCTCCCTTGCTTACTCTAAGATTGGTCCAAGAATGGCCCTTGCCTTCATGTGAGTGTGTCGATCACGTACGCTCCTAACTGCCATGGTATCTTGGTGCTCACTTTGATGTCCCAAGATTGTCCTCCCAAGTGCCAGCCAACGACTCACTGTTTTGTCCTATAGTGACTTTAGTCTAAAACCAAAAATTTTAATGGGGGGCCATACTTTCACCTGTGCGTACACTTTGCCGCTTCACATACCTTCCAAAAAA
>CM035408.1:219171890-219176890 GCA_020310875.1 Ceratopteris richardii
TTTGAGAATGATATCAAAGGAGATGTTGATAAGAGTGCAGGTCATGCAATGTATTCTAAAGACAAGAAGAAAGTCACCAAAGGGAAGCAACAATCAGGTGAAGAAGAAGGTACATCAAACCAAGCAAACTTCATAAGAGGAAGAGGAAATGGCAGAAGTAGAGGAAGAGGCAGAAACAACAAAGAGAATGCAAGAGCTTGTTGGATATGTGGTAAGACCAATCATCTATCTCATGATTGTTGGCATAATAATCAAAACAATGGTAATTATCAGAACTTTAATCAAAGAGGAAGAGGAGGTAGATTTCAGAGAGGAAATTTCAGAGGTAGAGGTGGTAGGAATTCTTTTGGAAGAGGTGGTGGAAGAAACTTCCAAAGTCAATCCTATAATAACACCTACTACAACTATGCATCAGATCAAAAGGAGGATTCGACTCTCATTATGAATACATGTGAAACCTCACATGAGGACATGAGAGTGTTCTATATTGATTCAGGATGTAGTAATCATTTAAGTGGAAATATTGCTTTGATGACTGACCTAGATCATAATGCAATTAATCATACAGTGAAGACAGGTGATAATACAAAGCATAAGGTAAAGTCAATTGGTTCAGTCAAAGCTAAGGATGGGAGCACTCTTCTGAGTAAGGTACTTTATGTTCCCACAATTCCAAAGAATTTGATCAGTGTAGGTCAAATTGTGGAAAAAGGTTATGAGGTAAGGTTTACCAATGATGGAGTTTATGTGGAAGATCCTAGTCAAGGGTATAAACAAGTTATTGCAGGAAAGAAAGAAGGAAGGCTTTTCACATTGAAGGTACAAGGAAATGTTGGACATGCTATGTCCACATATGGAGAGCAGAAGGTGTCAGAATTGGATCTTTGGCACAAAAGACTTGGACACTTTAATGAAAGAGGTATCAAAGAAATGATTAACAATGATTCAGTGCTTGGTATGCCTAACATTGCAGGTCAACACATGACATACAGATGTGAGGCATGTCAATTAGGTAAGGCTCATAAGCAATCCTATTCCAAGCATGGATTTATGTATTCAGAAAGACTTGAATTGGTGCATACAGATGTGTGGGGTCCTTCAAAGGACTTTAGTATAAATGGTTCAAGATATTATGTCATATATGTTGATGATGCTACCAGATGGATCACAATTTATGTGATTAAGGAAAAGTCAGAAGTGTTTAATACATTTAAACACTATCATGCATATGCAGAAAGGATTACAGGTCAAAAATTGAGGAGACTAAGGTCAGATGGAGGGGGAGAGTATTTTTCAAATGAGTTCAATGATTATTTGTGGAATGCAGGTATAAAGAGAGAAGTTACTTGCAGGTACTCTCCTCAACAAAATGGGGTAGCAGAAAGAAGAAATAGGACTCTTGTTGAGTTTGCAAGGTCCATGATGAAAGAGAAGAATTGCCCAAATTATTTGTGGGCTGAGGCTGTTAATACAGCTACATATTTGGTTAATAGATTGCCTTGTAAAGCTTTGCAGGGTATGACACCATATGAAGCTTGGTGGGGTAAGAAACCTACCTTGGATCATTGCAGAATATTTGGATGCTTGGCATATGCATATGTGCCATCTCAATTGAGGCATAAGTTGGAGCCTAAGGCAGAGAAGTATGTATTCATTGGTTATGATGATAAGCAAATGGGATACAGGTTGTGGAGTCCATCCACAAAGCAATTTATTGTATCCAAGGATGTTACATTTGATGAGCAAGGTACTTGGTATGCAGGTAAATATAATGTACATGCAGATGATGAAGAAGTAGTGGAACAAAGAAAAGGTAAAGCAAAGGTTCAATTACTTGATGAAAGTGAGAGTAATGAAGTACAGATTGAAGTTGAAGAGAGGCCAAGGTTTGATCCAGAATGTGATGAACCAGAGACCTCAAGAAGTGCAGAAGTTAGGAGATCATCTAGGCACAAATGGCAACCTACAAGGTATAGCTATGACACTTCATTCTTGACTACTAAAGATTATGCTTATTTGGTAAAAGCAGATGAAGACCCTTCTACATATGAAGAAGCCAAAGGGAAGAAGAATTGGGAAGATGCTATGCAAGAGGAGTATGATGCATTGATAGAGAATCAAACATGGGATTTGGTTCCTAAAACTAATAGTCAAAAGATCATTGGATGTAAGTGGGTTTACAAGACTAAAAGATTTGCAGATGGAAGTGTGTCTAGGTACAAAGCTAGACTTGTTGTGAAAGGGTATGCACAGACATATGGAGTGGACTATGATGAGACTTATAGTCCTGTGGCAAAGATGACAACCATCAGGACACTCATTGCAATTGCTGCTTGTAAAGGTTGGAAGTTGTCTCAATTAGATGTTAAAAATGCTTTCTTGAATGGTTACATTTCAGATGAAGTCTACATGGAGCAACCAGATGGATTCAAAGATCAAGTGAGTCCAAATTATGTGTGTAAGCTCAAGAGAGCTTTGTATGGGTTGAAGCAAGCCCCAAGGGCTTGGAATTATAGGCTTGTAAAATTCTTGAATGATCTTGGATTTCAAGCATCAAAGGCAGATAGTAGCTTGCTAGTCAAAGCAAGTGAAAATGGATTCATTTATGTGTGTATTTATGTTGATGACATAATACTTACAGGAACAGATGATAAAGGGATACAAATGATCAAAAAGCAGATGGAGAAAGAGTTCAAAATCAGTGATTTGGGGAACTTATCATTCTTCTTGGGAATGGAGATTTCTTATACTCAACATGGAGTATATGTGACCCAAGAAAGGTATCTTAAAAATTTGCTAACCAAATTTAAAATGGAAGATTGCAGGGTTGCACCTACACCTTTGGAAGTGAACCATAAATTGTCTAGGTTTGGAGGAGAAGAGTTCAGAGATATGAAACTCTATCAAAGTTTGGTTGGTAGCTTGATTTATGCTACATTGACAAGGCCTGACTTGTCATATGCAGTTGGTGTGCTTTCACAATTCATGCATTGTCCTAGAAAGGAACATTGGATTGCAGGACAAAGAGTACTTAGGTACATCAAGGGTACACTCAGAGAAGGGTTGTACTATGGATTTACTTCTGATACAAGAGTGAAGATATATAGTGATGCAGATTGGGCAGGTAATGTGGATGATAGAAGATCAACACATGGATACTTGTGCTATGTAGGAGACAAATTGATTTCATGGTGTTCCAAGAAGCAACATACAGTTGCTTTGTCATCCACAGAGGCAGAATATAAAGGTATGGTGGAAGCTGCAAAAGAGGTAATATGGCTAAAGACACTTTTGAAAGTTTTTGATGTGATTCAGAGTACTCCTATTATTTGTGGAGACAATATGAGTTCATTATACTTGGCAGCTAATCCTGTATTTCATGCTAGAACTAAGCATATTGAAATACAGTATCATTTTCTGAGAGAGAAGGTCATTGAGAAAGAGATTGAAGTCATACACACTCCCACAAAAGATCAAGTTGCAGATATGATGACTAAAAGTCTAGATGGACCAAAACTACAAAGATTCAAGGATATGGCTGGAGTAAAGAAGATAGAAAAGAACCTCAATTAATGATTGAGGGGGAGCTGTTGGTGCATGACAATCATCAATTGAAGGATTATGGAGAAATGAAGTCAAGGAGTCAAGAAGGAAACAAAGTCAGATGGTTGAAGGAAGGACATTTTCAGAAAACTCAAAGATATGTACACATATGTACATTAGCTGACTTATACTCTTGTTTAAGTCATACACTTGTATATATTCATCTATAAATATGTTTGAAAATGTCGGGCAAGTAGAGCAGAAGAGATTTGAGAATAGGGAGAGAGAAATTAGTGTCATTAGACACATGAAGAGTGAGTGAATTGTCTATCCTCACTTAGATGTAAATTTTCTGAGAAATCGAAAAATTTTGCGCCCGATATTTTGCTGTCTGCTCCCTCTGTGTTTAATCTTTTGAGAAATTCTTTTGCACGTATCTAAGTCCATAGCTAATCTATCTATGGCTAGAATTTGAGAGGTTAATTGTAATCAGGCTGTGAGAATTTTGATTAGGAACATTCATATGTAAGAATGTTCTAACAGTCGAGAAATCTGGCGCACATTTCATCTTCAATGAAATGATCATTGCTCAGTCTACAGTGTAAAGTTTTACACAAATGAGGGCTTAAAATTTAAGTTGGAAGGTAAGCCATCTATGGCTAGAAGATCTTGATCAAACGGGTTCAGAGTTGGGAGAACCAGTGCTAAGAAGTTGCAGGTGTCAAAGTCGCCATTGCAGAGAAGCATTTTCAGACATAGGTAAAGTGTTTCACACATTTCTCTGTGTGTACTTAATCTTTTTGAGAGATTTAACTTGGCAAAGTTGCGCAACCTTAAGGCGAAGTGTTGTGCAAAGTTTTATCAAAAACTTTACAGGATTGATTAGTCAATGAGTGACTAATCTGCAGCAGACTTTTCTGAAGAAACTGAAATTTTGTGAATAATCAATTTTCTGATAATTTGGTGAAGATTCTCTAAATTAGGTGGAGTCTAAAGTTGATCTTGATATAGAGGTGATCTAAATTCAAGGTTAACTTGTTCTTTTGGAGATTAACACTCTCCATCATCTATCTATCTATCTATCTATCTATCTATCTATTTATCTATCTATCTATCTATCTATCTATCTATCTATCTATCTATCTATCTATCTATCTATCTATCTATCTATCTATCTATCTATCTATCTATCTATCTATCTATCTATCTATCTATCTATCTATCTATCTATCTATCTATCTATCTATCTATCTATCTATCTATCTATCTATCTATCTATCTATCTATCTATCTATCTATCTATCTATCTATCTATCTATCCTATCTATCTATCTATCTATCTATCTATCTATCTATCTATCTATCTATCTATCTATCTATCTATCTATCTATCTATCTATCTATCTATCTATCTTGTTGCGTATGTGTGGTATACTTCCTTTACTCTGATACCACTT
>CM035408.1:219199390-219209165 GCA_020310875.1 Ceratopteris richardii
ATTCTGGCCCAATTTCGGTTCATTCCGGTGAGATTCCGGTGATAGAATCACCGATCGCTGGCAAAGGTTTAGCCTTTTTTGCGGAATCATCAGCTCAACCTTCGTGTTTGGAAGAAAGATTTCGAATATTAGACATCCAGAAGGAAGGAAAGCTGTTCGAAACAGAGATCCGAAGCATCCTAAGTCGAAACAGCACACCGGAAAATGCACCATCCGGCGATACAAGTCCCGATAGTTCACCCGATCAATCCCGAGATACAGAAGGAAACCCTGAACCCTTCACAATGAGCGGGCAACACCAACAACAACAACATCAACAACAACAGCTAGGACCGCCAAGGCCGCCTCCAACAGGAGTAACCTACACGAAATTCGGTGGATTCCTAGGAGACGACCCAGACGCCCACGTACGAACTTTCGAGATAAGTTATGCAGTTCTTAACCATCCACCAGATCAGGCGTATAAGGCCATTGTTTTTCAATCTACACTGATCAATGAAGCGGCGAGATGGCTCACGGAATATGATATCAATCATTTCGGTACTTACGATGCAGTACGAGACGCCTTTTTACAACGATTCAGACTAAAGAAGAATCCTGCTGAAATCTTTGAGTATCTACAGAACAACAGACAGAAGGTAAATCAGACCGTCCAGGAGTACGCTACCCTCTTTAGAACACATTTACGACAGATACCACAGGCTCACGCTAATCTACCTGATGATGTCATCTCTCAATGGTTTATCAATGGATTAACCCCACAACTGAAGCAGATCATGATCATAAGATGTGTCGGAGCTATGACCTTGGATGCCGTCATTGCAATGGCTCTACAGCTAGAATCCAAGGTTGGTGGATTTTTAGAAGACTTGGAATGGTTAAAAACAAACAAAAATATGGCTGAAGATATCACCAGGCAAGTATACTGCACCACATGCAAAAATTCGGGGCATACAAGTGCCAACTGTGCACTGAACCAAGTGTTTTGTGCTATCTGCAACACTACCGGGCACACCACCGGAAACTGTGTCTACAACGCTAGAATACAAGGGACAGCAACCGTCAATGCAGTCATCCAAGAACATGGCCAACCAGTAAATCACTATGTGCCTCCGCAACTGAGAAACAATCAACAACAAGGATATCGGAATTACCGAGGACAGAGAAACAACACTTATAATGCCAACCGATGGCAGAATGGACCACCACCGGAAAACCCTGAGTTACCACCTCCACGCTGTCATTTCTGTGGCGAATTCGGCCACATTAGAAGGTTTTGTAAAGACGCAATGGAGTATGATCAAAGAAAGAAGGAACGCCAAAATCCAATGGCCAACATGGTAAAAATTACACCGATCGAGACACAGACTGCTACAGTCTAGACCCGTTCCGGTAAACAACTTCAGCCGGCAGCAGAAATCTTTGAACCAGGGATACAAGAACAACGAAGGATGTATAACAAAGCTAGTCACTGGACCACAACAGAACCACCAGTGTTCCCAGAACCTATTCCGGTGACTCAAGCTTCTTCATCAAAGGACGAAACAACACAAAAGGATGCATCAGTAGGGCCATCATCATCAGTAGAGACAACAGCAGACACTTCTGCGTCAGTAGAAACTTCAAGTCCAAAAGAACAAGACAGTCAAGCTCAACAGGCCTGGGAAATTTTATCCAAGGCATCCATCACTCTGCCTCTAGGCCAACTTCTGGCCTTAGTGCCCGGGATCCGACAACAGTTTCAGCAACAATTCAGCCCAGTACCTTCTTGCATTCCGACGACAGCCGCAGTTCAACCGGAACCTGATGCTGCGATTGATCACGCAGTGCCCTTGATCACAGTATGGTATAAGAATCAGAAGATCACGCAGGTATTAATTGATGGAGGCTCAGGCGTAAACATTGCGACCGCAGCGTTATGCAAAAAGCTAGGCCGGACCGAAATTGAACCAGTTCAATTCTTTGTTCGAATGGCGGATCAATCGAGAGTCCATCCTGTAGGACTTGTGCGGAATGTACCCATCACTCTACAAGGTACGACTTTCAAGATGACTTTTGTCATACTAGATCTACCCGAATCCACTTTAGATTACAATCTTCTTTTCGGCCGACCTTGGCTGAAGCATGCGAAGGTAATACAGGACTGGTCTGCACACGAGCTTACATTCAAGGATGCCCATCGTAAATATGTGGTGAAACTAGATGCTATGCAATCTTGCGAACCTCACGCCAGACCGTACTTTGCTGAACCAGTTCATATGTTAGATGGACTGTCAGATGATGAAGAAGAGCAATTTCTGAAGAGTAATGCCGATTTAATGTCTCTAGGAACTGTTGACCTACAATCCGTCATAGATAACTGGAACACGTCAGTATGTACAGTAGTAGCTATCACCGGAAAGTCGGTCCAGGAAGATACTTCCTCAACCCATGACGACGAATTACAACCACTGTTCAAGCCAACAGATGATACAGAGAAACCTCAACAATTTTATGTCCCAGAAGACCAGCTGATCACGTACAATCTAGGAGATAGAGACCACCCACGACCTGTGAAGATGAGGCAGAACTTACCGAAAACATTTAAGGAGGATTTGATTAAACTTCTTCGCGAATTCGCAGACGTCTTTGCATGGGATTACAAAGACATGAAAGGATTAGATCCGCGCATCTATCAACACAGGGTCCTGTTGAAACCGGAAGAGAAACCAAAAAGACAACCCAGCTACAGAATGAACCCCCATTATGCATCACAGGTAAAAGCCGAACTCGATAGACTATTAAAAGTCGGATTCATTATACCAGTAGAACACGCTGAATGGATCTCACCCATCGTGATCGTGCCAAAGAAAAACAAGCAGTTACGAATCTGTGTGGATTACCGGAAATTAAATGCAGCAACAATACCAGATCCTTTCCCGATCCCCTTTTTGGATACCATGCTTGATAGAGTCGCAGGTCATGAAATGTATTCATTTTTAGATGGATACAGCGGGTACAACCAGGTTAGAATGGCTGAAGAGGATATACCAAAAACTGCCTTCATTACCAATTGGGGTGTCTTTGCCTGCACCGTAATGTGGTTCGGATTGAGAAATGCACCAAGCACATTTCAAAGATGTATGCAGGAGATATTTTCTCCTTACCTCACCTCTTTCATGCAAGTATATCTCGACGACTTCTCAATCTTTGGGAAGATGATAGCACATTTGTTTCATTTACGATGCTGTTTTCAGAAGTGTCGAGAATATAGACTCTGCCTTAATCCCAACAAATCCGTGTTTGCGGTTTCATGTGGCAAACTACTTGGGCATATTGTATCTGCTCAAGGTATCCGAGTGGACCCAGATAAGATTTCGGCGATTTTAGAAGCCCCGATACCCACGACTCCGAAGGAAATAATGCGTTTTATGGGTCAAATACGGTGGCATGGAAGACACTTACGGTGGCTTGCTCACCTAGCAGTACCACTGAACAGGCTAATCACAAAAACTCCCCGACAGTTTGAATGGACTGAAGAATGTCAAACTACATTTGATCGACTCAAGTATCTCCTGACGCAAGCCCCAATTTTACAACCACCGGACTGGGACAATCCGTTCCATGTTTTTGTCGACGCTTCAGATATTGCAATTGGTAGTATTCTGATGCAGCAAACAGATAAGTGGTTTCGCCCTGTTTATTACGCCAGTAGAAGACTTGCACCGGCAGAAAAGAACTATTCCACCACTGAAAGAGAATGTCTAGGATTGATTTACTCAATCAAAAAGTTCAGACATTATCTACTAGGCCAGAAATTTACCTTTCATGTGGATCATGCTGCCCTTGTTTATCTAGTAAGACAGCAGCACTTAGGAGGACGATTAGCACGATGGGTGCTACTTTTACAAGAATTCGACTATGACGTCATTCACCGACCCGAAAATGCACATGCTTTAGCAGATTTCTTATCACGCCTAGATTCCGGTGAAGCTCCGGTAGGCATAGATGACACGACTCCTGCAATTTACAATGCTGAACCACTGCCCGATGAGACTGCCAAATTACAAACACCACATACATACTATGATCAGATTCTAGCTTTTCTCACCGAAGGATGCTTTCCAGCCGAGACTGCCAAGGCAGTTCGAAGGAAAATTGCGGTCTTTAGCCGTCGATTTCGGTTAATTGCTGGCGAACTATATTATGCAGATCATACCGGAATACTACTTCGCTGTATTCCCCCACATGAAGTTAACTCAGTTCTCACTTTGACTCACTCAATTCCTTCCGGTGGCCATTTTTCAGCAGACTTAACTCACCGGAAAATTTTGCAAGGATGACTCTGGTGGCCAACTATGTACAGAGATATCTCACAGTTTGTTAAACAATGCGATGCTTGCCAAAGAGCTGGTCAGCCTTTACAACGGCATCTTTTTCCCCTGCAACCCATCTTACCATTAGAACCTTTTCAAAAATGGGGTTTAGATTTTATCGGGCCAATTACACCTCCAGCAGTATCCAGTAACAATCGATACATACTAACTTGCACAGATTTCGCAACTAGATGGGCAGAAGCTTGGGCTTTGCGGTCTGCTACAGCAGTTACGGTAGCAAAATGTCTACTCACGGATGTCTTCCCACGATTTGGTTTACCACTGGAAATTGTCTCAGATCAAGGCACTCATTTTGTAAACAATTTAATGAAGGCACTCACACAGTCCTTCCAAGTCACACATAAATTTAGCTCTCCTTATTATCCACGTGCCAATGGATTGGCTGAAAGTACAACAAATCACTGTAAACATCCTCCGGAAATTGATCATGGAAGCACCGGAAAGATGGGATCAACTACTACCTGCAGTATTATGGGCATACCGAACTACATATAAAGTAACAACAGGCTTGACACCTTTCAAGCTAGCTTATGGCTTAGAAGCAATCGCTCCCATGGAAGTAGTCATCCCAAGTTTGCGGGTAGCAATCACTCAGAAGATGCTACCGGAATCTTCACTGACAGCACGAATGGACGCACTCAGAGAACTTGATGAGCACCGATGGCTCAGTTTTTTAACTATGCGCGAAGTGCAACTAAGGCAAGCCAAGACACACGATCGATATTTGAAGACGCCAATCTTTTCGGTAGGACAGCTTGTACTCTTCTATAACGCAAAATCGGACAGAGCAGCAGGAAAATTCAAACTACGATGGTTCGGCCCTTTCAAGATCTCAGCACAAGTAGGTCCGGCAACTTTTCGGTTGACTACGTTGACCGAAATTCCACTTCCAAAAGTAATTAATGGATCGAAGCTGCGGCCGTATTATCCCACTACCAGTACGCCTTAATTTATTCGGCGACAAACCACGTTTTGTATAAATTTTATGTTTTGCTTTTAGCCGTCTTTTGTACAAATCTTTATGTTACCAGCCGCCCCTCCCTACCGGTCACTCAGTACGCACGCTAGCATGCAAACCGTATCATTCCCGCACCACACAATGATACTCACCCCCACACCGTGTTCTCCATATTTAACCCCTCAGTTGCGCCAAAAACCGCTATTGTGTTTTCGTGATTGTGTGTGTTATCTCAGTATTCTGTGTTTCTGTAAGTGTGCATTGTGAACGCCATGGAAGCGCTAGCCAACTACGCTTCTTTCCGCGAAGGTATCCCTACAGACGTAGGCGAATACCTACGATGCAGAGGGTTGGCCAACTTCGCTGAGTTGCCTTGGCACTCAGTGGAAGCCCATCCCTTCTCTGCACAGATCATCCAAGCCATTGCCCAAAGCCCCACCACCGAACGACAGTGGGTCTTCCTTTCCCTCCCACATAGATCCGTCATCACCTTCCAAGCCTTCGCCGACGCCTACCGCCTCACCCCGCAAGGCCGCGAAAATGGCCCTAGCATCCCTTTCGCCCGTATGACCGAACTCTTTCCCCGCTCCTCATCAAACGAATACGCCATTCTATGCCGCCCAGAACCCGAGCGATCCGCCCTACAGTTCCTTGTAGCCATCCTCAACCTGCAAAAACGAACATATGGCATCTCTCGCCCCTTCTACTCCGCCTTAGATTTAGCTGCCCGCGAACCTGTAAATTTTGCCTCTTACTTTTTCCTTAGAATCCATAAAGAATGTGTAGCTATCGTAAAACAGCTCCAAAAGGGTTCTACCCCCCGCTCTCGCCTTCCCCACATCATCTCCTTCCTCTTCCCAACCATTCTTGCCGCACAACCCCCACCCGCAGGCCCCGCACTTCGACACGAAGAATCCGCACAACCAATCGAGGACACTGAAGAAGAAGACGAAGAGATTAATCAGCTCTTCCGTACCAAGCGAATTCGGATCAGCTCCTCGGAAAGTGAAGTCCAAGGATCCGCCGGAAAAGATCAGGACACCAAGCAGGACGACCAAGAGGAGACATACCATGACACCGCCACTTCAATACACAACGACACCTCGACGGAGCAACCAGACCAGCAGGATCAAGCAGAGACAGAAATAGTGTCCACAGAAAAAGAATCTGAGCAGCACCAGGATGAACAGGAATCGGCCACCAAAGCACTGGATCAACTCATCGACGCCATCAACCAGACAGAAACCATACAACAAACACTCGCCAAGGTAAACCCCTCAGATACCGTTCTCCCTATACCACCTCCTGTCAACCCCTTCCCCCCACCGGAACCACCCCGCCAACCCATCACTGAACCCGCAGCATCCTCCTCTTCCTCCCTAACTACTCTCCGCCAAACTCCCAGCAACTACTCACCGACACATCCTCTCAACCTCGTCATCCTCCACCACCACCGCCACATAACACATTCTCGGAACTTGCCGCCATGGGGCAGTTCCTCATCCAGTTATCACACCAGCTGCCCGCCCAGTTTACGGCAGCCACGGACCACCTGAAACTCGAATACCAGCACAAGGTAGACACCCTGGAAGCCGACATCGCCCCCCTCCAGGAAGAAGTTGATGCCGTAAAGACCGAGAATCATCAACTCCGGACACAGCTAGCAGAACTCCAAGCACAATTTTCGACAGAGCAGACGCTAGTACAACAACGAAATGCAGCCCTGGACCAGCTAGCTGCCAAAGACCAACTCATACACGACGCACATGAGGAAATTCGAACACTGAAGGCCGCCCTTCAAGAACAAGAAGATATCAACGTATCTCTCGAAGAATTGATCGCAGACACGAAGATTCAATTACAAGAAACCACCCAGAAGATGCAGGACCAACAGAAAGAAGCCAACCAAGTTCAAGAGCAATTACGGCGAGCCGAAGAATGTGCCGACGCGGTCAACCGTATTCTCAAACAACAATTACTACGGGAAGGCCAATACCAAAAAGATATCGCCAACGCGCGCAGAGAACGCGATGCGTATAAGAAAACTCTCAATTTCCAAACACAGCAATTTGAACGCCAAGACAACCAAATACGCAACCAGAAGGAGTGTATCAGAGAGATGCAGACCAAACTGACTGAAATAACGATAGCCCGAGATGCGGCATTAGCCACGAATTTTATCTCCAGGAGGCTTTTCTTCAAACCCAAGCCAAAATTTTGTTAAATCAAGCCATAGCCCTCAGTGCAGTCAGAACCGACGCCCAATTATTAGAACCTACCACCTTAGTGCAAATGTTAGAAACCCTCAAAAAGAAAATTACCCGAACATTTAGGCTCGCCCGAAGTATGTACTTAGAAGGTCTAGTATCCGAACCATAGGAACTTGCGGGTTCGAGTCCACCGTGCGTGCCAGTGTTAGACGGCCGCCGAACAAAGGACAATTGTACTTAGACAGAGGTTTTAATGTAGAAAGAACCCTTCTGGAAGTACGCGGTAAAGAAAGATTCGCGCAAGCCTTGTAATAAAATTCTATTTAAAGCAATGAAAAGAACGCAGAGGGACCAGAGAAGGAGCCCCCGGTTTTGGGAGTTGCGAGTGTATTGTGAGAGTTCTGATTTGGGATTCACTCTTCTGCTGTGTGTAGGTAGGTGTTAACGAGTAGAGTGTCTTGGTTCTATACTGTTCTGCGTGCCTTATCTGTGTAACCGTCTGACTGCGTATGCGCGATACACTGCGGTGTTACAAATCGGATACTGCGATTTTGAGATTCTGTTCGATAACGAGTTAAGATATCTTTGATTATGCGTAAGGTGTTAGCGTGTTGTCTATCTGCTATTTCTTCGGTGGAATAGGTAAGCGAGAGGAATAGATATGAGTTGCTATGATTCTCAGTAAGTGACTGAGTCGGTATTATAGTCTGTGTTCAAGGGTAATGCTGGTAATGTCTAAGTACGCGTAGAATGGTAATAATGTTGCGACACGTCTTGCTGTCAGTAGATATTACGGGTTGAAGGTAGATACACGGTAAGTCTGTGAACGGACAAGAAGAATTGTGTGTTATGATCTTGTTAAGTTACTAAAAGTATTGGACTGTCATCTCGGACTACTGTTCAACTACTATGGCAGGAACAGTCTGGGAGCTCTGAGTTCCAGTACGTTGGTCTAGTTGAAGTTGTTCAGGAGCAAAACTGAGCTAAGACGTGAAAACCATAACTACGGTTGAGTGAGGAGTTGGGAAAATAGTACAGGGCCTCTGTTTAACAGACCCCTACCACTCCCAAGGACCCACATGGCTAGAGTCAGTTTATTTTGCGGTAAGATTGAGTACAGAGAAAGAGAGACTCGGAAATATCTGGTATGCAGGTGTGGAACCAGACTCTGGAGTCTCCGAAGGATTGTTGTTTTGAACTAGTAATTAACGTCTGCGGTAGGTAGTTAACGGTTGAAGTTACAATAAGCGATTATACCTTCTAACATATCTATCTATCTATCTATCCATCTATCCATCTATCGATCTATCTACCTATCTATCTATCTATCTATCTATCTATCTATCTATCTATCTATCTATCTATCTATCTATCTATCTATCTATCTATCTATCTATCTATCTATGTCTATCTATCTATCTATCTATCTATCTATCTATCTATCTATCTATCTATCTATCTATCTATCTATCTATCTATCTATCTATCTATCTATCTATCTATCTATCTATCTATCTATCTATCTATCTATCTATCTATCTATCTATCTATGTATGTATTGATTGATCGATTGATCGATCTATCTATCTCTCTATCTATCTACTATCTATCTATCTATCTATCTATCTATCTATCTATCATCTATCTATCTATCTATCTATCTATCTATGTATCTATCTATCTATCTATCTATCTATCTATCTATCTATCTATCTATCTATCTATCTATCTATCTATCTATCTATCTATCTATCTATCTATCTATCTATCTATCTATCTATCTATCTATCTATCTATCTATCTATCTATCTATCTATCTATCTATCTATATCTATCTATCTATCTATCTATCTATCTATCTATCTATCTATCTATCTATCTATCTATCTATCTTATCTATCTATCTATCTATCAATCTATCTATGTATCTATGTATCTATCTACCTATCTACCTATCTATCTATATCTATCTATCTATCCCTCTATCTATCTATCTATCTATCTATATATCTATCTATCTATCTATCTATCTATCTTCTATCTATCTATCTATCTATCTATCTATCTATCTATCTATCTATCTATCTATCTATCTATCTATCTATCTATCTTATCTATCTATCTATCTATCTATCTATCTATCTATCTATCTATCTATCTATCTATCTATCTATCTATCTATCTATCTATCTATCTATCTATCTATCTATCTATCTATCTATCTATCTATC
>CM035408.1:219219165-219249165 GCA_020310875.1 Ceratopteris richardii
GTAGAGCTTTCCAACAAGCTATCATATGCATCAAACGGAGCTCTAGAACTCAAGTCATGGCCCTCACAAGATGACCCTGTATGACCTTCCAAGACTGGAAATCTTGCCTGTTTTAGTATTCCTGATGTCCAAAAATAAAAAATTCGATGCCTGGCATCGAATTTCAGTCCAAGTCGATGCCGGGCATCGACTTTGAGCCTTTTTAAGCCCTTTTTCTGCACCAGAAATACTCTCTTTTACACACACATGAAGAAGACCACTTGTATGCTAGAAGTCGATCCAGGCATCGACTTTATGCTCAAACTCGATGCCAGGCATCGAGTTGCTCCAGAAACTTCATATTTTTAAAAGATTCAACAATAGTTAACACACAGAGAATGAAAAATGACTTATCAGCCAAGATTCGATGCCAGGCATCGAATTGCTCAGAAAACTTGAACTTTTGAATTCATCACACAGTAGGCAATCATGGAGATGATGGAGAGAGGCTCATACACAGAACTTTACTCAGTTCTTCTCATAACTATAAAAAACTCAGAAGTTTTACAGATGCTTTCTCACTCAGAGAAGCCCGACTATACTCAGTCATACAAAAATGAGTTCTTCTCACTTTCTCTTGTCTTCCTCCTTCTTCTTCTCTCATCGCGTCAGTTAATACTAACTAACTTATATAGATTTTCTCATTCCCGTGATTTTTAAAAAACTTCTAGAACTAAAATGAACTAACTTTACAAGTATGATACACTTGTGAATTTGTCCCTTCACATAGGCATGGGGTTTTTCTTTCTAAGATTTGACCTTCAAATATATGTCTAATTAGTGAGTGTTTCTCCAACATTATGGAGAGTGTTAATCCCCAAAAGAACAACCTACTCTTGAATTTAGAACACCTCTATATCAAGAGTAAGTCAAAACCTTCACCAATTTAAGTTATCAATGACCAAATACCAAATTCTTGACTAAATTGTGAAGAATGAATTTCCTCAGAAAGTCTGCTGCATAGATCTTGCTCATTGACTGAGTAAATGTGTAAAGTTTTTTATGAAACTTTACACAAGGTGTCGCCTAAAGATTGCGCACCTTCTGCAAGTTAAACTACTTCAAAAGGTTCAGTAGTTCTTGAGAAATTTACTTACCAAGTCAGGTATGTCTAAATCTGCACTTCTGAGAAGTCGATTTGGACACCCCTAACTTCTTAACTTTAGTTCTCACAATGTCGAACCCGTTTTATCAAATCCTTTTGGCTGTAGATAGCTTATCTCTCAACTTAGATTTTTGAGCTATCATATGTGTAAAACTTTACACTGTGCACTGAGCACTACTCATTTCATTGAACTCAAAATCTGCGCCTGTTTCAGAAGACTGTGAACATTCTTTACATATCATGTTCCTACACAATTCTCTTAGCCTGATTACAATTGGAAGCTAAAACTTTATACAGAGATCTATCCACTCTAGACTTAGACTTGTATAAAAGCATTCCATAAAAGCTTTACCACAGAAGGAGAAGACACGAAAACTTCGGGCACAAACGTTCTATCATTTCTGAAGAAGACTACAACTGAATGAGAGAGAGACTTCAACTCACTTCTCATATGTCTAATGACATTAACAACCACTTATTTCTCTATTCCTATGCTCATACATAGTCTCTCCTTGTCTTCTCTCTATACCCCGACATTTTTTCCAAAGTGTTGGGAGTGATGGTTGGATGCACTCAAGAAATGAGTTGATGCTGCAAAACCTGCTTCACACCTGCCCTCCTTTGATTCCAGATATGCTTAGTACACTTGCTTAGCTTCCAAATGACACAAAGAAATCATATATGTACTTTGGAAATGGTTTGTGTAACGATCAAACCAAAACAGATAACTTGGTTCCTTCACAAACCCAAAAACTTACTATTTCTGTAATGATACCTGCTCAGTGTTATGCTCAGTGTGACCAGCACACTTAAAATTGGAACAATTCCTTTTGGGATAATTAAAGTACCTTAGTAAAGCTACCAATCACAAGTGGAATCACTCAAATTGATAAACCATACACTGAGAAACAAGTTTAGGAAAAATCTGATTACTCCCGACTTTTTAGAACTCTGTAGACACTGACCAGTGCACTTCGAAGCGGATTTCTCCCAAATGGCTGAATGAAAACTTCTGAGATTTTGTATGCTTGTAGAGGACCTTGAGCGGGTTTCAATGAGCTATAGATCACTTGATTTGGTTTAGTGAGCACTGAGAAATGCTCCTTTGAAGTTGACAGACTTGGAGTAGGAAACTCAGACAAACAGAGATGATGAATGTAACTATTTGTATTATATCATATGAATGTACATTCCCATTGGCATGATAGACATAGCACAATGGTACTCAGAGGTGTAGGCTATGGAGTAGACCTTACACACTCACTAGATAGTACAGATAGCCTCGGGATTGATAATGGACACCCGCGACTTTTGACTTGTAGCTTTTATAGGAGTTGAGTGATAATTTGAATTTGAATTCAAATCAATCTCCTAGAATCTTTCACCTAAAAAGTTGATTGAGATATTCTCTCAATCAATCAACCAATTTTCCACGACTTAAAGAAGTAGTTGTGATTACATAAGATTCCAAGTGATTTAGAATTTTACAAGAAGTAAAATAGTAAGAACTTATAAGCATAAGTTCCTATGGTTCTTCTCACATGTTGAGTCTTCAAGAATAAATTCAAGCCAAGTATGACGGTTTGATTTGTACTAACATCTTCAAAGGTTCCAAGCCAAAGGTGAAGGCTTGAAGTGCACCAACAGCTCCCCCTCAAGCCAAACACTTTGGCTTAAGTCTTCTTCTTCATTCTTCAATTACATCCTGTAATCCAATCATAGATTTGAATCTGCATAACTTGTTTCCATCTAATGCCTTTGTAAGTAAATCTGCACATTGCATATTAGTAGACACATAAGTCAATTGAATGTCTTTGCTAAGTAACTTCTCTCTCACATAGTGGTAATGAACCTCTATGTGTTTGGTTCTGGCATGATAAATTGGATTAGCTGCAAGGTGAAGAGCTAGTGTTGTCTCCAAATATGATTGGTGGTCTTGTATATAGACCTAATTCTGTATAAAGAAGCTTCAACCAGATAGCTTCTTGAGTGGCATTGGCAAGCCCTCTATACTCTGCTTCAGTGGATGACAATGCCACTGTAGGTTGCTTCTTAGCTGACCAAGAGATAGGCTTATCTCCTGCAAAGCAAATATATCCTCAGGTGCTTCTCCTATCATCCTTGCATCCTGCCCAATCTGCATCTGAGTAAACTTTAATGTCAATATCTGATGTATAAGGAAAGTACAAACCATGACCTTGTGTTCCCTTCAGATACTTCTAGATCTTCTTTGCTGCCTCTAGGTGAGGTACCCTTGGTTTGTGCATGAATTGACTAAGCACACTAACTCCATATGCTATGTCAATTCTTGTCAAGGTAGCTTAGTTCAAACTACCTACCATACTTTGGTATCCTGTAATGTCTTGGATTTCTTCTCCTTCATGAGCACTTAGCTTTAGATTGACTTCCATTGGAGTAGTAGATACTTTAGCATCCTGCAAGCCAAACTTCTTGACCATATCCTGCACATACTTCTTTTGAGTGATATATATACCTGAGTTGGTGTAGACTAACTCAAGACCTAAGAAGTACTTCAATAATCCAAGATCACTAATCTTGAATTCTTTCATCATCTTTCCTTTGATGTGTCTAATCCCATTTACATCATTGCCTGTAATGATGATGTCATCAACATAAACACACAAGTAGATTACCTCTGTACTACTTCTCTTTATGAATAGAGAAGTGTCTGCTTTGCTTATCACAAATCCTTGGTCTATGTTGGCATACAAAGCAACAAAGGAGTCATGCACAATACGGCAACAAGGCCAGATCATTTTTTCCCATAGATTATGTACAACCCAAGTGATTTTAATCACTACACAAACATTGTAAATCCCGTTTTTGGTAGATTAGACTCCATTTTGTGCAAGCCGAGGAGTCCTCGAGCTTGAGGAGTATTAGAAGTACCATCGTACCAAATTTCATAATTTTTAGACTTCGTTTGAGCCCTCAAATAAGCCATGGAACCTAATTTTTAACTAGGCCGGACACTAGGTCTGGACAGGGCCAAAAGCTAGTCAAAAACTATAAAAAGAGCTAGAGAGCTCATTTTTGAGGTTGGATTCTAATTGAAACGAACTTGTAAGAGCCTTTGAAAGCAATCTAAAGAACTCCATTGATTCTCTCTCTTTGTCTTGCCGTGTGCGCGTGTGTGTATGTGTGTGCATGCTTGAGTGCTTCTCACTCACGCACTTGTGCCGCCACTTGCTCGAGGTCTTCATACCATCCTCACGTCTTCCCGGATTGACATTAAAGGAGGTGCTACTCATCACTGAGCTACACCAAATTTTGGCGCCGTTGCCGGGGATCGAGCTTTGAGGACGAGCGTGTGATGGTAAGACGTAGAGTTGACGCATTGGAGTTATAGGTATTTTCTTCACTCTCATCGGTTTTCTTTTACTCTCTTCACCATCTTCATCATCATCATCACCATCTCCCACATCCATCTCCATCATCGCGAAAATTTCAGTTTTTTGACTATATCCCCACCTCCACCTCATTTCCCTCATTTCACTTGTGAGAGAGAGCGAGAGAGCGAATTTGCATGTGCTGTTTTTGCATGTTTTCTGAGCTATTTTGCAGGTTTTTGCTGTATCATCATCCCCAGCAGTGTGCGCAGGTACGATAGGCTCTGCACAGTTCCCGGGACGACAACCTCTGTCTATCGCGACAGACAGAAAATCTTAACATTTTGTGAATGCATGTTTATCACTGTAACCTACACCTTGAGGGCACTCTAGATCACTAGAAGTTTTTCAAAAATTTGCATTTTTTCAGTCTATCGCGACAGACACCGTCTATCGCGACAGACAGAAATCCACGATAGACACCGTCTATCGCGACAGACACCGTCTATCGCGACAGACAGAAATCCACGATAGACACCGTCTATCGCGACAGACACCGTCTATCGCGACAGACACCGTCTATCGCGACAGACAGAAATCCGCGACAGACACCGTCTATCGCGACAGACACCGTCTATCGCGACAGACAGAAATCCGCGATAGACACCGTCTATCGCGACAGACACCGTCTATCGCGACAGACAGAAATACGCGACAGATACCGTCTATCGCGACAGACACCGTCTATCGCGACAGACAGAAATCCGCGACAGATACCGTCTATTGCGACAGACAGCCCCCACGATAGATTGTGTCTATCGCGACAGACACCGTCTATCGCGATAGACAGGCATTTTCGGCAAAAAATTAAGGTGTGAATTTTTGGAAATTTAGGCTAAATTTTGGGCATATTTGCACTCTCAAGTACTCATATACTTACAAAGGCCTTAGAAAGTGCATTAAAACCCCTGAAAGGATCTGTTTGACTAGTTAACCCCCTAAACCCTGAACGGTCATAACTTTTTCATACGAAATCATTTTCTGAGCTCTAGGGCTTGTCGGAAAGCTCGTGACATATACTACACGCCCTCAACCTATTTTTTATAAGAATAACGCGTTGATTTTCAGATAGGATATTTGGAAGTTGACACACAGAGGCGTGGAAACACCAAGGGAGCTCTAGAGGAAATTTCTAGCAATACAAAAGGGGGGGGACAAGGGTCATTAACAAAGTGTCTGAAATAATTTGTCTGTCAATTGGAAGGTTTACTTAAAGCTAATCTTGGGATTTTATGCAGGCCTATTGAGCAGCAATTGAGGGCATCCAAGCAAGGGTGTTGCGCACGCTTGAGAATCAACTTCTCGAGCACTAAAGAGCAAGGTTCGGCAAGAAAGGTCGGAATACTCTCAACTCCTCTTCGTCAATTCCTAGCTTAGGCTAAGAACGATTAGAAGTAGGAGTAAGTCAGGGCGACGATAGGCCACTATCAAGTTGAAGACTACCTAAAAACTCAAGTTCAAGCTAAAAACTTAATCTCTGTACTGTCGACAACATAAAGGAAAGAACCTAACGTGGAACGATCAACCTGAAAGTACGAAGAACATTCAAGTATTCCTGACGACGTAATAGCAGACAAGACTTTAAACACGAGGAATAACTAAAAAGAATCAAGTGACTGGTACCAATTGATCGGCAACGAGGTTGTACTCTAGGCAAAGAATTGGGCTAATCAGCTAGGCATATGAACCTTAGATCAGGACGACACCTAGTAAGAGAGGGACAAAGCCTGAGGTCTTCAGAGGCTAGTGTCAACCACACTGCAAGGTCTTGGGCCCAGCAGTTGAGTCGCCACTCTCATACCCTAGCTCTGATACCAGTGAGTCAGAGATGTCTCAAGGTATGGACAGACCTACGGGAAGTTCAGGAGTGCCTTACTTATACAGGGTGGAAGGTCCTTACAAAACGCAGTTGGAATACCTTAGGACCAACCGATTAGGTGCGAGCATCTATGAGGACGGCCTAGGAAGATCCGTGGTCCAGATTAAAAACCCTGACCAATCCATAGGACTAGAGCACCCAGCTGTCAAGTTTGAAAACGGTGCATACCTGGACAAGGAAGGAACCATATACGTAGTCACCAGTCATCCAGATAGGACAGATGAATTTGGAAATGTAATTTCAAAAGCGGACCTAGGTGACTTGGAACAAGGAAAACATGGGAGTGGAACCTAGAACCCCTCGAGGTAAATCAGTTCTCACTAGGATTATCACGCCTGAGTGGGGTCCCCCAAGATAAACAAGTGCATAGATTTGCTTCTCAATCGAGAAACGGACGAAGCCTTTTGGAGGTATAAACCGGATCACCCAATTGATATAGGAACAATCATGATCTATGAGTTTAAGGATCCGGATAGCCCAGGCAGAGTGACCTACCTAGATCATGCTTCAGAACGGATCTTTGTGGTGACAGAAAATGATAGGCATGCCTACACTTGGAAGGGTGAATTTATTTTTCCCCAACCAAGATCAAATGTATTCCTATGGTCACCCTGGGGCTGGAACTTCCCAAGCTCATGGTACGCAAAGAGACAGAAGTAGAGATAGACCAGAAGTAAGTTTTGCCAACCCCCGTGGGCAGAGAAAGAACGAGAACAGAGACGAATAGGGTAGAACCTGAGATGCATAGAGCCCACAGGAACCAAAGAAATGTAGATGGATTCCCTCTGCCGAAGCCTAGGAGAGCACACAAGGACTTTGAGACCCACCCAGCTAGTTAAGTCCATGAAGAATTACTTTGATGGCACAGGAGATCCCTATGATCATGTGGCGGAGTTCAAGCAAGTCCTGAGAGCTGAACAAGTGGAAGATCTGTTCACGCAGTACAATGCCTTCGGTCTAACCCTTAGGAACACAGCACTTACATGGTTTCAGCCATTAGATGAGCGTCAGTTCAGGAGCATAGACCAACTCCTAGAGGCATTTATCGTAGAGTTCTCTAAGAGCGGCATAAGACACAATACCTCCTCATTGATTCACAGCTTCAAACAGACCCCCCAAGAGACTGTCAGACTGGCCGGAAGAAGATTTAGACAATATCTTGAGAGGTGCCCTATTTCGGAACTACCCACATCTGCTAAACAAGTAGCCTTATTCCTTGATGGATTGCTGAGTACGAAATTGAGATCCTATGTGTATCTGAAGGACCCTAGGACCATAGAAGAATGTGTACGCATGTGCATTGACATTGAAGATAACCTAGGGAAGAGCTAGAGCTTTCCAAAATCTACAAAGATTCAGATAGCGCATCTAGTCACTCTTCCACGCAATCCACATCAATTGAGGAACTCGCAGAGAAAGTGGCCCAGAATTAGGAGTAACTAGCAAACAAATCCCAAGGTTTGCCCCAGTGAAAAGATGCTATACATGCGGTGGTGACCATATGGCGAACGTCTGTCCCATTATGGCTCAACCCCAAGTAAATCCTAGTAGCCAGTACTGCACCATAGAACGGAGATACACCAACCACACAGCACAAGATTGCCCATACAACAAGCAGGCGGTTAGGCAACCCTACCCTCAACCCTACCAACAAGGCAGATACCAGAACCAGTACCCTCCACAACCATATGGCAGGCCACAACAAAATTTCCAACCTCAATATCAAAACCAACAAAGGCCTCAGCCTGTGCTAGCACAACAACCCCCAGCCCCAGCTAATGTGATTCCGGTAAAGTATACTGCTGTAGAAGAGAACCTGAATAGAGCTATAGTCCCAGTAACACCCTTGATCTCTGAAAATGACCCAAGTGATCATAGCTTTGATTCTACCCATGTTGATAGCCCCCAGGCCTATTACATGCAGTCTCCTGAGCATGGTGAGTCCTATTATAGCGAAGAGACAAGCGAACCTAGTTGGGAATCAGATTACACGAACGTCATGTATGCAAATCCCAATCCTAGGCCTCAATCTAGGCAAGTCAGACCTCCATTCCCAAGAGGACTGTGCTACAGATGCCAAGGTGATCACCTCATTCGTGATTGTCCCTTACCTCCGCCTACACATACTCAGTCCGTGACTATCCAAGGCTTTTGCCAAGACTGTGGAAAAGAGCATCTCTTACAAGATTGCCCTAAGAACCCCAATAGCATGCCAAAAATCACCCCTATCAACGTTGTTGGGTTAGTGGTAGACTCCTCAGGAAGTGTCACTTCCACTGCACCAGTACAGGTAGTCACTCGAGCTCAAGCTTGCAGCAAAACCAAGGGGTAGGCCAGGAAAAGAGTCCAGATGCTAGCGATACTGAGAGCCAAAATAAAAAGAGAACAAGAGCTTGGAAAGATAGCCGCGAACGTATGAAAAGGCAATGGGCAAAGAAGATGAGTGAACTTGAGGAAGTCTACGAGAAACCAAGGCTAAATCATAGAGATCACATCTCAACCGCACTCTCACACATTCCCTCCGCTACCATCCCCATCACCCTCCATCCCTTCACCCTCTAAGACAGCCCACGCAACCCACCCACACCCCAAACAGGATCGGTATTAGCTGATCCCACTCCCGAAGACATAGACATGATGCTTAAAGCATATCAGGCCAGAATCCAAGAAGGGCCAAACGTCACGGATCATGACAAATGCTATCCTAGAGCTGACCTAGAGATAGAAAGAACCAAACTGTGCGCGAAAATGGTCGCATTGGCTCAGACCATGTTTGAAGCCAGTCGCCTTTTCGATTACTCGGGCTCAGCTAAGACGCAATTACACTTGGATGGATTCCTAGAGAAGTAGAAAGGATAATTGCAAGATCTGACAAGGAAGAAAAAAATCAAGACCAAGAAAAAGCAAGCAAAAACAGGAATCATTCCCAATCAGAAGTGTATGTGGCCAATGCCCCTAAACCGGACAACTTCCCCTCCTTAGAAAGAATAGAGAGGCCAATAGCACAGCCAAAAAAAGAACCTACCCTCAAAGAAGGGAAAGGGCAAGAGAACGGATAAGCCATCCTCTTCAGGAAGCCCATGTGCCTCCTCAAGAAGCTTATCTTCCCCCCCAAAAGGCAGATGAGCCTCCCTCGAAAGCTCAAGTACCTCCACAGGTTGCCTACATTCCTTCTCAGGGAGTGTATGAGCCTGTTCGGAAAAGTAATAGAATAAGTAATCCTCCCCAAGAAGCTTGTGCTCCAGTCATTTGCGAGAACGAGGAGAGAGTCAACAATAGAATCAGCCCTCCTTCACAGGTTGCTTATGCGCCTAATTCTACGGAGCCAGACACTTCTTCTTCTATGAATCGGTTTGCACCAGACTTCCTACGAGAGATTCAAGAAGACAAATGGGATAACGAAAGCGAGGTCGCCCCTCCTTTTGAACTTGTGGATGATGCACACGACCAGTTCCCACAAGACATCCCATCTATTTACGGGGAACATGAGAGTACTCAGTCTCATGAGAGATTGGATTTTGAGTCTAATTCCATACAGGAGCTACCCCACTTCACAGGCCCATGGGAGGCAAAGTCCACATGTATGAGAGCACCCACAGTCATGGTAAGGAACGACGATTCAGTCATACCTAGGAACACAGAGGTAGTGAAGAACACTAAAGTGCAGTGTAATCTCAAGTTAGAAGAGCTACTCAAGGTTAGACCTGAGTTATGGAAACATGTAGCCAAACAAGTTCCAGAGATAGCAAAACTTCGTTCCCAGGTAGGATCCCATAGGACAGTGCCAGAAATTCCCTTGGATAAGATAGGGGATATGTGTGAAGGTGAAGAAGGGAACACCTATCTTCCCATCACCTACCAGGACTACACCACGAAGGCAATTTTGGACTCAGGAGCAGGAGTTGCAATTGCCACTACCTCCTTATGGAAGCGTTGGGGCAAGCCGGCACTCAGGCCGACGAGAATGAAATTGCAGATGGCCGATGGTCACATAGAGAGACCCCTAGGATTGCTAGAAGGGATAACTCTCACCACTTGTGGTGTCGAGTTTGAACATAGTTTTGCTATATGTGACTTCAGCAAAAATCATGCCTATGAGATGATTTTGGGAAGACCGTTTATGCGACAGTTGCAAGTGGTACAGGATTGGGGAACCAATTCTTTGTACCTGCAGCACTTGGGTGTTACAACCAAAGTCAATCTCAAGGATTATTCTCATAGAGATGTCCCTCCTATCCAATGGAATCCCATCCATAGAGCCAAAGATGATACAGAATCGGTGCATTCCATAGGGTCTGGATCCTCATGGATGCATGAAGATACTCACTTATGGATGTGCAAGGTAGCACTAGAAGAAGAGAAGAGAGAGAAAGCCAGAGAGGTAGGTGCGAAAGAAACTCATAGATCAATCCAAGACCCAGCCTATGCACCTGTAGTTTTTCCAGACGAAGAATTTGAGCCTCACGGCTGGGCAGAAATCTTAGCAACAATGGACGTAGCCATCAACGAGGAACAATGGACGCCTCACTGTGATGAGGATGGCTATGATATTTCAGTCTTCTCCATAGAGCCAATCATGGGAGAGGCAGTTCTAGAAGAATGCGAACCTAGCCCTGATGCATTTGAGGATGCAAGTGACTCCGATCTAGAGTCAATCATTATGGACCCACCATTTGCATCAGATGAAGAATACTTCCATGAGGTAGAATTTCAACCCCAGAGGCATGGAGAGGTTACAAATGATGTACGATTAACGACGCATATGACCCCTAAGGAAGAAGGAAAGAAACGAAAGAAGAGAGAAGCCTTACCAGAAGAGGAAGAATCTTTGTTTGAGGTCCCAGAAAATTTTAAGAAGTATGAGATAGATGACAGGAGAGTCATGATAAGAATGCCTAAACGAGAGGCACAATCAGGAGAGGCCTATGATAACAAAGAGACCACCAAGAAAATAGTAGTGGCCATAGAAGAAGGAGAGGAGAGATGCACGTATATAGGCCATGACCTGACAGAAGAAGAAGAGCACGAATTGATTGCCTTGCTAAGAGAATACAGAGATGTATTCGCTTGGAGTTACAAGGATTTGAAAGGGGTTGACCCGGACATATGCTCGCACACCATCCCCATGACCTCAGATGCCAAACCCTCTAAGCAAAAGCCTTATACATATAACGATAATTATGCTGCTAAGATCAAAGAAGAGATAGATAGACTGGTTGAAGCTGGATTTATCTATGAAATTGAGCACACTGAATGGGTCTCCCCCATCGTAGTGGTGCCCAAGAAGAATGGCAAACTGCGTGTGTGCATTAACTTGAAAAAGGTTAATGCCGCCACGATTCGAGATAACTATCCGCTTCCCATCACAGAACATCTCTTAGAAAGAGTGGCAGGCAAGGAAGTGTACAGCTTCCTTGATGGATTTTCTGGCTACAATCAAGTAGCCATAGCTCCAGAGGATCAGCACAAGACAGCCTTTGCCACAGAATGGGGCATTTTTGCTTTTAGAGTAATGCCATTTGGGCTTACCAATGCACCAGCTACCTTCGAGAGGCTGATGTGCCATGTGTTTAAGGAGTTCCTGAGGAAGAGTTTAGAAGTCTATGTTGATGATCTCTGTGCTCATTCCAATGTTAGACAAACCCATATTCCTGAACTCAAACAAATCTTTGACAAATGTAGAGAATATCAAGTCTGCCTGAACCCAGAAAAGTGCGTTTTTATGGTCAGGCAAGGCAAGATTCTAGGACACATAGTGTCAAAGAATGGCATATCTACAGACGAAGAAAAAGTGAGAGCCATAGCAGAGCTACCGAGGCCAAAGAATGTCAAGAAGTACAAGCTTTCATGGGGCATTGTGGGTATTACCGACGTTTCATCCACATGTATGCTGTCATAGCAAAGCCCATATACGGACTCTTGACAAACTTTGAGTGGACGGATGAATGTGAGAATTCCTTCCAAGAACTTAAACGAAGATTATGTTCAGCACCAATCTTGACCACGCCAGATTGGAATAAGCCATTCCATGTTCACGTGGATGCATCCAATTATGCTATTGGATGTGTGCTTGCACAACCTACTGGTGAAGGTAGTATGGATCTTCCAATTGCCTATGCCAGTAGACAGTTGAATGCGGCTGAACGGAATTACACCACTACAGAGCGAGAAGGATTAGGCATGGTATATGCAGTCAAGAAATTTAGACACTATCTGCTTGCAAATAAGTTTAAATTTTTTACTGATCATCAGGCATTGTTGTACCTAGTAAACAAGCCATGCAATACAGGTAGATTAGTAAGATGGTTTCTCTTACTAATGGAATACGACTTCGAGGTTGTGGTAAGGAAAGGTAGGACTCACTTACGAGCAGACCATCTCTCTAGACTCACATCTGGAGAAGCCCCACAAGGAGTGTCAGATGACCTTCCTGATGCTTACTTGTTTAATTTGGAAGTTGTACCGCAGTGGGCAAAGCCATTGGTACCAGTCTTGACATACGGGCCTAACCATCCAGTGGTAAACACACGGAATAGAGAGGTTGTAAAAGCCCAAAAGTACCACATCATGGCAGGAAGCATGTACAAGCACACAGATCAAGGGATCTTGGCTTGTTGCGTAGAAGAGGATGAGTACGCTAAATGGTTGCAATTAGCACATGTAGGTGCGTTAGAGCAACACCATTCAAAGCAACGAACTTTACAGACTCTAAAGAGATTCGGAGTGCATTGGCCAACTATGGAAGCGGATGTCCAAAAGTTGTGCAAGGAATGCCCAATCTGTTGCACTAAACCACCGGTGGAACATGCCACTCTCTATCAAGTATCCATTGCGCCAGATTGGACGCGAACCACTAGTATCATTCCTGAGGACAAACACATTCCCTCCAGACATGACTCTGGCTAGGAAAAGGAGTTTAGAACAAGAAGCTTTGGATTACTCACTCATTGGTGATAATCTATATAAGCGTGGTAAAGATGGTTACCTGAGACTATGTGTCCACGAAAGTGAATATCTGAAGATCTTGGAAACTGCTCACCAAGGTGTAGCAGGAGGACACTTTGGACCAGATCGGGTGATCAAGGCGATATTATTTGCGGGCTTCTGGTGGCCTACCCTTCACATGGATGCACATACCTATGTGAAACGGTGTGATGTCTGTCAAAGAACTCAGTATCCTATACGCAAAGATGAGATGCCACTGAAACCTATGATGGGTGGACGTGCATTCTCTAAGTGGGGAATAGACTTCGTAGGTCCTATTAACCCCCCAGCTAAGGGTTCTCATGCGGAATACATCATTGTGGCAACAGATTATCTCACCAAGTGGGTAGAGGTAAAAGCTACAACCAAGAACGATGCTCAAACAACCGCCAAATTCTTGTTTGAGAACGTATTCACAAGATACGGACTACCTATAGAGCTTGTAAGTGATAGAGGCACTCATTTCTTGAACGAAGTGATTGAAAATCTACTCCAAGAATTCTTGGTAGTACACAAGAAGTCTGCCCCTTATCACCCTCAAGCTAATGGACAAGCTGAGAGCACTAATAAGATTTTATGCAATGTACTGACGAAATTAGTGAACACTAAACGCTCTGACTGGGACAAACAGCTACACCATGTTGTTTGGGCATACCGAGTTGCCTACAAAACGGTACTCCAAGCCACCCCCTTTCAGATGGTATTCGGTCAAAACGTTGTGTTACCCTTGGACTTCTTGATCCCTACATTGAAAGTAGCACAAGAGCACGAATGGACAGGTCATGAGCTCTCCTCTAGGATCTTTGACCTTGAACGATTAGGGGAAACAAGACTGAGAGCCGCTGCAGGAATATATGCAGCCAAGAAGAGACAGAAGGCATATTTTGATGCCCACGTGAAGGATAAAGGCTTGAGGGCAGGAGATCTAGTCTTAGTCTATACACTAAAACAACACGCGAGGAAGCTAGAAAAGAGAGGCTACGGACCTATGATCATCAATAGGATCTCCACGAGCGGAGCAGTACAATTGGCCACATTAGAGGGCGATGTTCTCCCAAATTATATTAGCGGGTGCAGAGTCAAGTTGTATCAGGAACCCCTCACGGAGGAAATGCTCAGTCGACTCAACACTGCTAAGAAACGCAAAGAGGAAGAAAAGAGAATTAGAGAAGAGGCTCAAGCAGAAGCTTTAGAACGCATCCGAAGGATGAAGTTACGAAGACAAGGCCGAGATCAAACCAGAACAGTGGACCATGCAGATCAAGGATATCCCATGGCCATGTGTGAAGTTGCAGGAACAAGCTCGAATAGAATAATTGATAGACGTCCTTTCATAACCATAGATATAGGACAAGGAAAGAGTGCAAAGACCGTAAGAGCCTTGATTGACTCAGGTGCTGCCACTAGCGCTGTTAAGTTGTCTTACTGTCAAGAGTTACACTTAACTGTCCATCCTGTGGAAGCATATCTCATAGGATTGGGAGGCGTGGAAACCCCTTGCATGGGCGAGGTGGAACTTCCCCTCTACATTCACGATGAGGCAATGACCGTTAAAGTACTAGTGTGTCAAGATGAGGATCTCACTGAACCTCTCGTCTTGGGTCAGGATTGGATCTATGACCAAGCAGTCAATCTAAACCTAAGAAGTGGACTTCTCCAGGTTTGGCTCAATCATAGTCGAGTTACAGTAGAATTAGACAATGGAGCACTCAAGGAGCTAGGAAAGGCACAGACTCCTGGTCCTTCCAGGGGTACACATGAAGATGACCATGCTGTTCTTGTTCAAAACCCTGTGTTGCAGAGGAATGATATTTGCAAAAAAGGAGTCAGGGATGCAACGGAACTCCCTTCTTTTCCAAAGGCCAGAAGGAGGCAGCAACCAAAGGCGGATCACAAGCAGAAGAAGCAGAGTACTCCCTATGTCCGAGATCAAAAATACCGGCGCAGCAGAATGTCCCAGAAAATAATCCAGGTGTGGGTGCGGAAAGGCGAACGACCGGGTGCACCACCGTCAATTACGCGGGCAAAGCCTCTTATTAGTAACCAACAACACGATGCTAATAAGAAGTCTTTCAGACATTCTTCTGCTAAAGTAAAATCTATTTGGGTGCCCAAGAAGTCGATGAAGGCAAGCCCACAATCAAGACAAATTTGGGTGCCTAAGGCTTGCTTGAGGGCACAAGTGGCTACGCCAAGGCCACAACCTATGCAGCGTAACCCTTCTACGAGTACAACCAGAATTCCCTCGTGCGCAACACTTAGGAACACACCAAGACCCATGAGCATGCATGTAAACACTTATAAGTGGGTCCCTAAAAGGCCCCATTCCCAAACGGCGACACCGACACAGCTCTCTAGAGTCCCTACGAAACCGAAAGCAAAGCCCATCCACTGCATTTGGCAGTCTAAGACCTGTAATAAACCCCCCGACCCCGATTTGTAAATTCACCCCACTTACTAACGGCATTAGTCTCCTAGGAATTCACAAACGTTAACTGCACTCACTGTCTTCGTGCACTTACTAACCACTAACTCACCATCTACCTCATGTTAATGTTGTAACGGGGACAACAACGGATTTATTTTGTCCATTACGATGTTAACACATGATTCTATATTCTCACAGAATCAGAAAGCAAGAAGAAAAATGGCAGAAGCAACAGGTTCGGGCTCACAAGTGGGAATACTTACTGTGGGAATTGATGTGGATAGTATACCCGTGGATGTGCCCCCGACGGAACGACCAGTGGAGATGCTACACCTTCAGCAACTCCCGGTGCCAGATCCACCTACAGGCATCACGGAAAGAGTTCATGCCAATTCTCATTGGTTCAACGGCATGCCCGGTCCATTAGGTGAGGCCAAGTATATCTGGGAGTCTAAATGCGAGTATGACAGATCATGGGTGCGATTCCAATTTTTCTCCAAGGAGTTCGAGACTTTACAGAACACCGAAGATCTACAGACCATATGGCAACGAGCAGGATTGGCGGAATATTTTGAAGCCCCACTACCTAAACCCGATCTCCTCCGATGTTACTATTTGGTCTCCACATTACAAGCTAATGAAGATAAGGACCAACCCGGATCATTTGTTCTCCCCTCACTGCTGGGTAACAACGAGTTGAAGAGGTTTGAACTTACTGTGGAGCTGGTGTGTGATGCTTTAAATATGCATGGCACACATGTACCCTCAGAAAAGGATGCTCTCGTTCCCACCAACATGAAGGACAGGAAACTAGTGAAGCTGAAAGACATGGCAGCACTCACCCCAAATGTGTCCATCCCTCTCCGAATGTGCATGCAACACTTCGCCTTCCCCGGTCAAGACCGATTCACGCAACCACACAAGAAGATCTGGTTTGCTCTCTACTTGGCGGAAGCAGGTGCGTTACCTATTAAGTTACCAGTGTGGATTATAGATCAGTTGTATGAAGCAAACAAACGGGCTTCTAGGAAATTAGTGGTGAACGGATGCTGTGCACTCACACGCATCATTTACCGATGCTTGGCATATGATGTCCCCATTGAGCGTGCCTTAACTTGGGCACAATTACAGATGTTTAAAAGGCTCAAGACATCCACACATCAGTCCAAGCGCATGAGGGGCGCGATCCCTTGTGTCCAGACAAGGGAAGTCCTGACTACTCCTGAGGCATCACCACTAAGAGAGGGCACTGTACCTCCCTTTACCATTAGGATACCCAGGTCGGAATCTGACACTACGACACAACCTACCCCATCGGCTCCTCCTGTTACCCCTGAATTCGAATTTGCTGCCACTGGAGAGGCTGAAGGACTGGACCCCCAGGATTTCGAAGCATTCCTACAAAGCACACAATTCTCTGATGTGGAGTTTTATTCAGAGGCAGAGGAGCAGGGCACATCCTCACGAAGACGAAGAAAGTCTACAGACGGTAGACATGTCCATTGGAGTGACGCTCAGCAAAGTCAACAACACGGACATCCGGAAGAAGCAGAAGCGTATGAAGAAGAGACCACAGAAGCCCCAGCATATACAGCAGAACTCCGAAGGCTGTATCAGATTATGGAAAGAGTGCGATCACAGCAGTTACTCACTGAACAGAGCAGCAGAGTACTTATGACTCAGTTGTTGGAAGAAGCGGGAATTGACTCAGAGTACAGGGAAGGTCTCTTATTGATGGCAGAAACATATGGAGTTGTAGAAGCTGTGCGCACTGCCATTCAGAGGCCTTCAGTTCAATATGACCCACGAAGGTTCCAGACACGACCTCGCTCAGGTAAAAATATCCAAATTCCCGTTACAGTTGCAGAAGAGCCAACTACTACACCAACCTCCCAAACAGCTAGTCAACAGCACCCCGCCACCCATGAGGAGCCCACCGAACCACTACCACCTACTCCCCCACCATCACCTCCTAGAACAGAGACAGTGGAAATCCCATCGACCACTCAACCCACTGACCCAACCTTCATCTTTCGTACTCCCATCTCTAGTGCCACCCTATTCTCTACCACTGATAACCCGGTCTTTGACGCAAACCCCATCACCACACAACCCACTGAAACCCTTCCCGAGCCTGCCCTAGGACAACCATCCCCAATGCCTTCAGCCACGGGCCACCCTGACCCCAGATCCACATTCATGGGCTTCCCTGCTACCACGCAACCCTTTCAGCCCTTCTCAAATTTACGACCCCAACCCCCGATATCCCTCTCTCCATTTCTACAATCCCTCCAGGACATCTTTGCTAGGGCTTTTCAACCAGGCCCTCAACCATTCCCTGTCTTTTCAGCTCCCCACCCCACTTCACATCTATTCACCACTTCCACACACACACCACCTACCATACCAGTGTATATGGCAGGCCCCACACTAACACCCACTCCTGAAGGGATGGACATTTCACCACCCACGGCACCTCCACCCACGGTTTCACCTCCTCCCATTCCCCCTCCACCAATTTCACCCACACACACAACTTTCGTAGACACATCATTCACTGTCTCCCTTCCCCAATTCCCTTCCCATGCATCTTCCACGGTAAACACCCCCCACTCATCTATAGGTAATGCATTGGACACCATGTTGGCTTGTATATCAAATTTAAGAACAGATTACATTCAGCTCCAGCAACAAAACGCACGCCTGCAAGAGCACTCAGCGACACTACAGCTCCGCCTTGCGGTACTAGAAGAGGAGAACACTCGCCTCCACACACAGTTCCACACCCTCCAAGAAGCCCACAATATATTGGAGGTACAGCTACAGAACGTAGATCAGGAAGCAGTGCAGGTGGTAGAAGGTCACCTACGGACACAGCTGGAACGCAACTCAAAACTTCAGCGAAATATGGCGCTACTTAAACGCCATCTTGCGGCTGCTCAGGAAGAGAACCGACGTCTGCAAATACAAAACCAAGAGAACCTGGAGGCAGCTATTGAGAGCACACCGGGGGCACCCATCAGCCCATCCAAGTTTCAAGCAGTGACCCCCGATAATATCAAGATTATATTGGAAGATTATGCCACGCTGCTCGAAGCACATGATAAGCTATCGGAGGAGCTAGGACAACTGAAGCAGGAACACCAACAAGGACCAACAGCTGCCCCTCCAACCACCCCCTCTGCGGCTTCGCTTCTGAACGCAGAGGCCATAAAAGATCTCCAGGAACAGGTAACTGAATTGCAAACACGCCTACTACAATATGAGAGACCATCGTCCCCTCCGGAGGCTCCCACGGACTATGAAGTTGTGCAAATTCCTGTGGAACAAACGTTTGATGAAGAATATGATCCGCAACCATTCCCAGGAGGCCAACAAACAGAAGAAGCGCAGGACACGTTCGAGGCACCACGGCCGCCATGGTTACGACAAGTGGAGGAAATAGGGACCTCGCATGAAGAGCGCATCGTAGTGCAAAATCAAGCCATGAGGGTCATAGAGGAGACTGTGTTACAATCAGCTTACTTCAAGAACTTGTCATCAAGACGCCTGATTCTCTCATCGGAACTCCAGTACAGGCCATATTATATTATCTTGGCTGATTATAATGCAGAAATACAAAGAGTCACGGGTCAGATTCCTACTTTTGCGACCCAATTTCAACCCGAAGACCTTCCTCCAGAGGTGCGGAAAGGCAAGATTCGTCAACCAACATGGCGGCAGAAACTTTTGGAGACCTATCCAGAAATGCTACGCACATGGAACAACGCGCCGTTGCACCTCCTGTACAACCCATGCTACGGTCCAGTCCCCCGCCGCAGGTCGTGGAAGGCATTTAATATCAAGGTACAGAACAATGCGGAATGCAAGGAATGGCTGAACTACCCGTACATCGCGCCACCACAAGGACCACCATCGGTAGCATATATGATGGGGACCATTCGCCACTGGATGCCGCGCTTGAAGCCCATGCAAGATGTAGCAGCGCAAATGATGCTTAAAATCTTAGATATGATGCAAGTAGTGCTGAAGACCTTTAGAAATGCAGCCGCACCACAAATACGTCTTCCGGGGTTTAGCAATGGAAATTACGACTTGGTGTATGACATGAGCACCACCCCCAGTATCCGTGTGGCTTACGCTTGGCATGCACGCATCAAGTACCTCCCCGCCTGCTACAAACAGACCTTCGAAGAAATGTTCAGATCAGGTTTCTGGGAGTACCACTCGGAGATTTTCGCACCAAAGCCGACACATCTGCTTCAACTATTTGCTTGTGAACAAGCAATGTATTCAGAGTACTACACCACCCCGCAACCAAAAACCCCCGGTGCAATAAATTGGGAGGCATTGGAAGCCGATCTAGCAAGAGGCTTAAGGATAGGAGAACATGAACTGGCCACCAATGTCATCCAATATTACATCGACCACCCGCGCGAACAAAGGTCTGTCAGGGGCGACAGACGCTAGGAAGGGGGGAGTGTTGGCATACAAAGCAACAAAGGAGTCATGCACAATACGGCAACAAGGCCAGATCATTTTTTCCCATAGATTATGTACAACCCAAGTGATTTTAATCACTACACAAACATTGTAAATCCCGTTTTTGGTAGATTAGACTCCATTTTGTGCAAGCCGAGGAGTCCTCGAGCTTGAGGAGTATTAGAAGTACCATCGTACCAAATTTCATAATTTTTAGACTTCGTTTGAGCCCTCAAATAAGCCATGGAACCTAATTTTTAACTAGGCCGGACACTAGGTCTGGACAGGGCCAAAAGCTAGTCAAAAACTATAAAAAGAGCTAGAGAGCTCATTTTTGAGGTTGGATTGTAATTGAAACGAACTTGTAAGAGCCTTTGAAAGCAATCTAAAGAACTCCATTGATTCTCTCTCTTTGTCTTGCCGTGTGTGCGCGTGTGTGTGTATGTGTGTGCATGCTTGAGTGCTTCTCACTCACGCACTTGTGCCGCCACTTGCTCGAGGTCTTCATACCATCCTCACGTCTTCCCGAATTGACATTAAAGGAGGTGCTACTCATCACTGAGCTACAGTCTAGGAGGTAGGTTGTCAATCTGTAATTCCATGCTCTAGGTGCCTGCTTTAAACCATATAGAGCCTTCTTCAATTTGCAAACATAATGTACCTTTTTTTGATCTTCATAGCCAGGTGGTTGTGACATGTAGACTTCTTCAGATATCCATCCATTCAAGAAAGCATTCTTGACATCTAAATGGTACATATTCCAATTCTTGGATGCAGCTACACTCACCAATATTCTGATAGTTGGCATCTTGGCCACAGGAGAAAATGTCTCCTCATAATCAATGCCTTGGGTTTGTGCAAAACCCTTGGCTACCAACCTAGCTTTGTACCTGTTTATTGTTCCATCTGAATTCTTCTTTAGTTTGTAGATCCATCTGGATCCTATCACCTTCATAGATTCCTTCTTGGGTACCAAGTCCCAAGTATCACTTTCCTTGAGAGCTTCCATTTTTTCATCCATAGCTTCTTTCCATTCTGGTTTGGTAATTGCTTCTTCATAGGTACTTGGTTCTTCATTCAACAAGTCCTTTGCAAGATATACAGAGTGTTTAGTTACAAGTGATGTGTCATACCCAAATCTGATAGGCTTCTTCTTTTCTCTCTGAGATCTCCTCATTGCTTGAGTTGAAGTTTCTGGTTTATCTTCTAATTGCTTCATCTTCATCTTTCCTTTGGACTTCCAAGCTTTGAACTCTTCAAGGTTTATTGTATCATCATCATCTGAGCTTGAATCTTCTTGCTGAATTGGTTCCTCCTTAGTGAGCTTTGGAAAATCTTCTTCCATATCATAGGGTAGACTCACTTTCCTGCATTCATTCTCATACCATGAGTCATTCTCATCAAAAATGACATTTCTGCTTACCTTGAAGCCTTTGTTTGTTGGGTTGTAGAATCTGTATCCCTTTTGGTTCAAATCATAACCAATGAAGATACACTTTTCAGCCTTGGGATCTAGCTTTCCCCTTACCTGTGAGGGAATATGCACATATGCTACACAACCAAAGATTTTGCAATGATCCAGAGAAGGTCTCTTACCATGCCAAGCTTCATATGGTGTCATGCCATCAAGTGATTTGGATGGCAACCTATTGATGAGATAAGTGGCAGTGGATACACTCTCTGCCCAAAGATAATTTGGCAACTTTTTCTCATTAAGCATAGACCTAGCTGTTTCCACAATGAGTCTATTCCTTCTTTCAGCTACCCCATTTTGTTCAGGTGAGTACCTTGTAGTAATCTCCCTTTTGATGCCTCTTTCCTGCAAGAAATCTTCAAACTCATTTGAGAAGTATTCTCCTCCACCATCTGACCTTAGCCTCTTCAAGCTTCTTCCTGTTTGATTTTCAACAAGTGCAAGATACCTCTTGAAACAATTAAACACTTCATCTTTATGCTTCATAAAGTATAAAATGGTCCACCTACTATAATCATCAATGAAGGACACATAATACCTTGAACCTGAAATGGAAGGGTCCTTGCTAGGTCCCCAAACATCTGTGTGTACCAAGTCTAGGTAGTCTTCATGCATGAAACCTTTTCTTGAATAGAGTAACCTGTGAGACTTACCAAATTGACATGATCCACATTTGTAAATCATGTGTTGCTTGGACACATTAGGTATCCCAAGCACACATTGATCCCTGCACATTTGCTTTAGAGTTCTTTCTCCTATGTGCCCTAATCTCTTGTGCCATATTTCTAACTCTGAAAGTGTCTGATCCTTGTAATTATACAAAGCAATGTTCTTGGTATCTTCTAGCTCAAATGTAAATAATCTACCTGATTTCTCCCCTTTGGCTATCCTTCTGAATCCATGTTTTGGGTCCTCCACATATGCTCCATGTTGTGTGAATCTGACCTGCAAACCTTTTTCCACAATCTGACCAACACTCATTAAATTCTTGGTGATTGTTGGAACATACAATACTCTGGTCAATAGATTCTGATTACCATCACATGTTTTGACATTGCCTACTTTAACAACTGAATGTTTAGTGTCATGACCTGTCTGCACTTGATGCTTGCCTTTGGGTTCTTCCAAATCAGAAAGTAGTGCCACATTGCCAGCTACATGGTTAGAACATCCTGAATCAATATAAAATAAATGATCATCATTTGTACCTATCTTGGAGGTCATATTCATGATCAATAGGGAGTCATCTTGCTCCTGTGTATAGTTGTTGTAGTCTCTTCTATTTCTGAATCCACCTTGGTAGTTACCATTGTGGTTGTTGTTGTAGTTGTTGTTGTATTGGTTGTTGTATCCATTGTAGCTTTGATGTTGGTTGAATCTGCCTCTCCCTTGAGAGTATCCACCTCTTGAGTAGCCTCTTCCTCTCTGATTTTTGTAGTTCTTGTAGCATTCATCTGTGGTATGATTGGACAATCCACAAATGTTGCATGGTCATGAGTTGTAGGGTCTCCCCCTACCTGACTTACCTCCTCTGCCTCTTCCTCTAGATGACCTACCTCTCCCTGCATAATTAGCTTGAGAGGTAGAGCCATCTTCATCCTGTTTCTTCCCTTTACCTTTGTCCTTAACTTTTTTATCAGTATAGAGAGCAGAGGGATTGTTACCTTTTGATTGATCTCCAGCCTTTGTAAACTTTGCTTCATGTGTAAATAGTTGGCCCATGAGTGTTGTGAGATCAGGGGTATGCATGTCCATATAGAGGTCCATTGCAGTGGTGAAACTTTCCCACTTATCATCTGCCTTGAGTCCATTTGTCACTTGCCTGACTATTTGCTCCTCTTCAATCTCCTCTCCAATGCTTGCTAATTGGTCTGCCACATCTTTGATCTTTGTCACATACTCTGAGACTGATTGCTTGGGCTGCTTCCTAAGGGTTGTGAACTCAATCCATAATTGATTCTTCCTAGCCCTTGTGTTGGAAGAAAAATAATTTGACAAGGTTTCCCAAGTCTCTTGGGAAGTCTTACGATTCCTTACATGAGGTAAAAGAAAGTCAGATATAGAGTTTAAGAGATAAGACCTATCCAAAGCATCCTTTGCACACCATTGGTTGAGTCTTTCATGTTCATCCTTTGTGGGTAGTCCTCTAGTCTTGAATGAGGGCAACTCCTCATCTCCTGATATGTATCCAAATAGGCTTCTCCCTTGTAGATAGGTCTTCATTCTCAATGACCAAGCCTGATAATTGTTTCTGTCCAATTTGTCAATGAATGAAGGGAAACCATCACCCATATTTACCTTCTTTGCTCTGATACCACTGTTGGGAGTGATGGTTGGATGCACTCAAGAAATGAGTTGATGCTACAAAACGTGCTTCACACCTGCCCTCCTTTGATTCCAGATATGCTTAGTACACTTGCTTAGCTTCCAAATGACACAAAGAAATCATATATGTACTTGGGAAATGGTTTGTGTAATGATCAAACCAAAACAGATAACTTGGTTCCTTCACAAACCCAAAAAACTTACTATTTCTGTAATGATACCTGCTCAGTGTTATGCTCAGTGTGACCAGCACACTTAAAATTGGAACAATTCCTTTTGGGATAATTAAAGTACCTTAGTAAGCTACCAATCACAAGTGGAATCACTCAAATTGATAAACCATACACTGAGAAACAAGTTTAGGAAAAATCTGATTACTCCCGACTTTTTAGGAACTCTGTAGACACTGACCAGTGTGCACTTCGAAGCGGATTTCTCCCAAATGGCTGAATGAAAACTTCTGAGATTTTGTATGCTTGTAGAGGACTCTGAGCTGGTTCCAATGAGCTATAGATCACTTGATTTAGTTCAGGGAGCACTGAGAAATGCTCCTTTGAAGTTGACAGACTTGGAGTAGGAAACTCAGACAAAACAGAGATGATGAATGTAAGTATTTGTATTATATCATATGAATGTACATTCCCATTGGCATGATAGACATAGCACAATGGTACTCAGAGGTGTAGGCTATGGAGTAGACCTTACACACTCACTAGATAGTACTGATAGCCTCGGGATTGATGATGGACACCCGCGACTTTTGACTTGTAGCTTTTATAGGAGTTGAGTGATAATTTGAATTTGAATTCAAATCAATCTCCTAGAATCTTTCACCTAAAAAGTTGATTGAGATATTCCCTCAATCAATCAACCAATTTTCCATGACTTAAAGAACTAGTTGTGATTACATAAGATTTCAAGTGATTTAGAATTTTACAAGAAGTAAAATAGTAAGAACTTATAAGCATAAGATCCTATGGTTCTTCTCACATGTTGAGTCTTCAAGAACAAATTCAAGCCAAGTATGAGGGTTTGATTTGTACCAACATCTTCAAAGGTTCCAAGCCAAAGGTGAAGGCTTGAAGTGCACCAACACAAAGTATATATAGGCAATTATATACAAACTCATATCAAAACATAAGTATAAGTAACCTATGTCTTAACTAATGTACATATGTGTACATATCTTGCACTCTGTGAATGTATCCATCTTCTATGCTTCAAAACTTGATTTTATCTCCATCCTTTGTCCTCCAATCTTCAATTGTTGATTGGTCTGCACCAACAGCTCCCCCTCAATCATCAATTGAGGTTTCTCTTACTTCTTTATACCTGCCATGTCTTTAAACTTCTGTAGCTTTGGTCCATCCAAGCTCTTTGTAAGCATATCAGCTATCTGATCTTTTGTTGAAGTATGTATGACTTCAATCTCCTTATCCATCACCTTCTCTCTTAGAAAGTGATACTGTATCTCAATGTGTTTAGCCTTGGCATGAAAAACAGGATTAGCAGCTAGATATAATGAACTCATGTTATCACCATAAATGATAGGTATGCTCTGTATAGTATCAAAACTCTTCATTAGAGTCTTAAGCCATATCACTTCTTTTGCAGCTTCAACCATGCCTTTGTACTCTGCTTCTGTAGATGATAAAGCAACTGTATGTTGCTTCTTTGAGCACCAAGAGATTAACTTATCTCCCACATAGCACATGTATCCATAGGTTGATCTTCTATCATCTGGATTACCTGCCCAATCTGCATCACTATAGATCTTGATATTTCTATCTGATGTAAACCCATAATACAAACCTTCTTTGAGTGTACCCTTAATGTACCTCAACACTCTTTGACCTGCAATCCAATGCTCTTTCCTAGGACAATGCATAAATTGAGACAAAACCCCTACTCCATATGATAAATCAGGTCTAGTTAAAGTAGCATAGATAAGACTACCAACCAAACTCTGATATTGTCTCATGTCCTTAAATTCTTCACCTCCAAATTTACTCAATTTGTGATTCACCTCCATTGGTGTAGGTGCTACCCTGCAATCATCCATTTTAAACTTGATTAACAAGTTCCTCAAATACCTCTCTTGGGTCACAAATACTCCATGTTGAGTATATGTAATCTCCATGCCCAAGAAATATGACAAGTCTCCCAAGTCACTTATTTTGAACTCCTTTTCCATTTGCTTCTTTAGTCTTTGTATTCCTTCCTCATCTGTACCTGTAAGAATTATGTCATCAACATATATGCACATGTATATGAAACCATTATCACTTGCTTTGACAAGCAAACTACTATCTGCTTTAGACACCTGAAAACCAAGTTCTTTCAAGAACTTTACAAGTCTATAATTCCATGCCCTTGGGGCCTGCTTCAAGCCATACAAAGCTCTCTTGAGCTTGCACACATGATCTGGATACCTTTTATCTCTGAATCCTTGAGGTTGCTCCATGAATACATCATCTGAAATATAACCATTCAAAAAAGCATTTTTTACATCAAGTTGACATAACTTCCAACCTTTACATGCAGCAATAGCTCTAAGTGTCCTGATGGTTGTCATCTTTGCCACAGGACTATAAGTCTCATCATAGTCAACACCATATGTCTGAGCAAACCCTTTGACAACAAGTCTAGCTTTGTACCTAGACACACTTCCATCTGCAAATCTTTTTGTCTTATAAACCCACTTACATCCAATGATCTTCTGACTATTTGGCTTTGGAACCAAATCCCATGTTTGATTCTCCAATAGTGCATCATATTCTTCCTGCATAGCCTTCTCCCAATTTTCTTTACCGTTTGCCTCTTCATATGTAGAAGGGTCTTCATCTGCTTTAATCATGTAAGCATAATCTTTGGTAGCCAAAAATGAAGTATCATAGCTATACCTTGTAGGTTGCCATTTGTTCCTTGTAGACCTCCTAAGTTCTCCACTTCTTGAGGTTTCTGGTTCTTCACATTCAGGATCAAATCTTGGTGTTTCTTCCACTTCAACCTGCACTTCATTATTCTCTTGTTCATCAAATATCTGAACCTTTGATTTACCTTTCCTTTGGCTCACAATTTCTTCATCATCTGTATTAATATTGATAGTACCTGCATACCAAGTACCTTGCTCATCAAATGTAACATCTTTTGATACAAGAAAATGTTTTGTGGATGAATTCCACAACCTGTATCCCATCTGCTTATCATCATAACCAATAAACACATATTTTTCAGCTTTAGGTTCCAATTTGTGCCTTAATTGTGATGGCACATATGCATAGGCCAAACATCCAAATACTTTGCAATGGTCTAGTGTAGGTCTCTTACCCCACCATGCCTCATAAGGTGTCATTCCCTGCAAAGCTTTACATGGTAACCTATTGACCAAATAAGTAGCTATATTTACAGCCTCAGCCCACAAATAATTAGGGCAATTTTTCTCTTTCATCATGGACCTTGCAAACTCAACAAGAGTTCTATTTCTCCTTTCTCCTACACCATTTTGTTGAGGAGAGTACCTGCAAGTAACTTCGCTTTTTATACCTGCATTCCACAAGTAATCACTGAATTCATTAGAGAAATACTCTCCCCCTCCATCTGACCTTAGTCTCTTCAACTTATGTCCTCTAATTCTTTCTGCATATGCATGATAGTGTTTAAATGTATTAAACACTTCTGACTTATCTTTGATCACATAAATAGTGATCCATCTAGTAGCATCATCAACATAAATCACATAATACCTTGACCCATTTATACTGAAATCCTTTGATGGTCCCCACACATCTGTATGTACCAACTCAAGCTTCTCTGAGTACATAAAACCATGCTTGGAGTAAGAATGCTTATGAGCCTTACCTAATTGACATGCCTCACATCTGTATGTCATATGTTGACCTGCAACATTAGGCAAACCAAGCACTGAACCATTGTTAATCATGTCTTTAATACCTCTTTCATTGAAATGTCCAAGCCTCTTGTGCCAAAGATCTAACTCAGAGATCTTATGTCCTCCATATGTGAACATGGCATGACCAATATTACCTTGAATCTTCAATGTGAACAATCTTCGTTCTTTCTTCCCTGAAACAATTTGTTTATACCCATTGCTAGGTTCTTCCACAAACACTCCTTCATTAGTGAACCTTACTTCATAACCTTTTTAAACAATTTCTCCTACACTTATCAAATTCTTAGGAATTGTAGGAACATACAAGACCTTACTCAATAAGGTGCTACCATCCTTGGCCTTCACTGATCCAATTGACTTCACATTATGCTTTGTGTTGTCACCTGTTTGAACAACATGATTAGATACCTTATTCTCCAAATCAGTCATCAAGGCTATATTACCACTCAGGTGATTACTACACCCTGAGTCAATGTAGAAGACTCTTTGATCTTCACTCTGCCTTTCACAAGTTGCATTCATTATCAATGTTGAATCTTCCTTTTGATCTGAAGCATAATTGTAGTATGTGTTGTTATATTGTTGACTTTGGAAACCTCTACCTGCATTTCTTCCAAAGTAACCCCTACTACCTCTGCCTCTGAAATTACCTCTTTGACTTCTGCCACCTCTTCCTCTTGAGTTATAATTTTGATTGTATCCACCATTACTCTGAGTATTATGCCAACAATCATTAGCTAAGTGATTTGTCTTACCACAAATCCAACAAGCTTTGCCTCCATCTTTGTTGTTTCTGCCTCTTCCTCTACCTTTGCCACCTCCTCTACCTCTTAGGAAGTTGGCTTGACTAGTTGTGCCTTCATCTTCACCTGCTTGTTGCTTTCCTTTGCTATTCTTCTTCTTGTCCTTTGAGTACATTGCATGACCTGTACTTTTGTCACCATCTCCTTTAACATCCTGCTCAAATGTTAGCATATGACCTAGCAACTGATTTAAATCAGGAGTGAAATGATCAAGTGATAATTCTGTAGACAAAATGAATGGCTTCCATTTGTCATCACCTCTCAAACCTGTAAGGATTTGCCTTACCAATTTATCCTCCTCAATATCTTCATCAACAGCTCCTAATGCATCTGCAATGTCTTTCATCCTTGTTACATAGTCTGAAATAGATTGAGAGGCCTTCTTCTTGAAGGTTGTAAATTCTGCCCATAAAGATGCCTTTCTTGACTTAGTAGTATTCTAGAAATGCTCCTCCAAAGCATTCCAAATATCAGTTGCACTTTCAAGACCTCGAATATGAGGTAACAAGTAATCATTAATTGCCATATATATAATGCTCCTAGCTTGAGCATCTTTCTTCATCCAATTTTTCAAATCTGCTAACTCTTCCCTAGTTGGAACACTAGGATCTCTGAATTGTGGCTTCTCTTCTTCTCCTGTGATGTAAGCTATTAAATCTTTGCTCATAAGATGAGCTTCCATCCTCATCGACCATGCAGGATAGTTTTCCCTATCCAATTTCTCTATCTGTAGAGAATCTCCCATCTTGTGTCCACCTGTGTATTGAAATCTTCAAGCTTTATGAACAATATATGTACCTTTACTTCAAATTAGAGTCCTTTTGTCTTTCTTGATGTCGTATGGTCTCCTCCTCAGGCTTTGCCTTCAAGCTTTCACCTTTTAGTTCTTCAATTCTTGAATTTCTTGAATCTGCAGTAGTCGGGATCCTCCTTTCCTTGATTTTGATGTTTCCTGCTCTGATACCACTGATGGAGAGTGTTAATCCCCAAAAGAACAACCTACTCTTGAATTAAGAACACCTCTATATCAAGAGTAAGTCAAAACCTTCACCAATTTAAGTTATCAATGACCAAATACCAAATTCTTGACTAAACTGTGAAGAATGAATTTCCTCAGAAAGTCTGCTGCATAGATCTTGCTCATTGACTGAGTAAATG
>CM035408.1:219254165-219266665 GCA_020310875.1 Ceratopteris richardii
CACAAAGAGACAAATTGTAGAGGTGTATGTAGTTCGAGTATTGCATATATAAACCATAGTTGATTGCTCATAGCTTATGCACACATAAGTATATGTGTTCATGAGCAGTTGCATTCAGGTCCGACATCAGTAATATGATACACCCGTAACTTCAAACTGCAGCAGCGATCTTCAATGATATTTCCAGATTGTGTGTATATGTAAGGCTTCACTTCTAAAACTGCGGCAGCAATCTTGAGTAAGACTTCACTTCTGCACATCGTGAAGTCTTGACGGTAGCAATAACATTAAGCCTTCATACTTGATGATATAGTTCCTGCAATCCTGTATGTAAGCAGTTGAGAATATTTCTACGATATGTATATGTCTTGTGCAAACATCCAATGACTTGGTAATGATGATCTATACAACAGCATATGAGTTGATATATATAATTTGAGTATGTAACATACATATCATGCTGCTCCATAACTATTCAGCCAATACAGAGAGTGAATCATAATGAGTACAATCATCAAGCAAGCAGATCATAATAACCGTACACGAATGTCAAAATCTGAAGAATGATACATGCGTTAGCAAACATATTCTTTGATAAAATATTTGTGTTCACCGTTCACGAAGCATTATCTCTAAGTTATGCACATGTGTGCACATCATAAGACATGCTCATCATTGATTAGGATGAGTAGTACTTTCAAACTCAAGATAGGGAATGGCGAACTCTCAGAAAAACTGTATGCTTAGATATGCGCAGAATTCATATATCATGTCCTCTACTTACAATATGCACTGCATGTTAATTTAGATGCATAACTGTCATATAGATAAGCACTGCGTTATAGATCTCTGTACATGCATATTGGTGTGTAGACATATAACAAAGCATCAAGATAGCTCATACACGAATGCCACAGGAGAGGTAAAGAGAGACAAGGGGTCAACATAAAACATGTGACAGTATCGAACATTGTCGCCCAACTTTCTTCTATCTGAAAACATATATATATATACAATGATGTATGAAGCGGTGAAGCTTTCCACCGTTCTTTCGATTCCTAAAATTAAGGTATGATTGACTTCCTTGATTCAAGGAAGTCTTTATTCAAAAATAGAACTTTACGAGAATGCTTTCTCTTGGTAATTCCTGTTACTTTTGCCTTGCATTGGGAAATTCATAAATTCTAAGCTAGTGTTCCTATGAAAGCTTCGAATGACAAGAACTAGATTTTCTGTTCATATGAGAATTAATGTGAGAAGTGAATTTGGAGATTGCCTGCTCCAACAGCTCCCCTTCAATCTTCAAATTCATTTTGTCTCTCTTTGTTGTCTTCTTCCTTTATGGTTTTGCTTTTCTTTTGATCTCCCCTTTGATGTGATCTTCCTTGTGCCTTGAACCCTTCTAGATTTGCTTTTGCTTCCTTCTTCCTTTTCTTTATGTATCCTCATAGTTGAACATATTGATGTAGATATAGTCTTTCTAGGACCTTGATGTTTTTGTTGATGTAGTCTCCTTATAGTTGAGATATAACTCCTCCATGTGATCTTCTTTTGAACTCCTCCATGTGATCTTCTAGGACCTTGATGTTTGTGTTGATTGTTGAGAGTGATGGTTGGATGCACTCAAGAAATGAGTTGATGCTGCAAATCCTGCTTCACACCTGCCCTTCTTTGGTTCCAGATATGCTTAGTAGACTCCTTGAGCTTTCAAATAGTACCAAGAAACCATATATGTACTTTGCAAATGGTTTGGGTAATGATCAAACCAAAACAGATAACTTGGTTTCTTCACAAATCCAAAAAACTTACTATTTCTGTAGTGATACATGCTGAGTGTTATGCTCAGTGTGACCAGCACACTTAAAATTGGAACAATTCCCTTTGGGAGTATTAAATTAACTTAATAAGCTACCAATCCCAAGTGGAGTCACTCAAATTGATAAACTATGCACTGAGGAATAAGTTTAGCAAAATTCTAATTACCCCTGACTTTTTAGGAACTCTGCAGACACAGACTAGTGTGCACTTCGAAGCGGATTTCTCCCAAATGGCTGAATGAAAACTTCTGAGATTTTGTATGCTTGTAGACGACCTTGAGTTGGTTCCAATGAGCTATAGAACTCTTGATTTGGTTCAGTAAATCTTGAGCTATGCCCTGTTGAAGTTGACAGACTTGGAGAAGATAACACAGAGAACCAGAAATGATGAATGTGTATATATCTATTGATTGATAAGATTGTACAAACTCAATAGCATGACAAGCATAGCTAATTGAGGTGTGGTGGTGTAGGCTATGGTGTAGCACTAACACACACTCAGTTACAATGTCAATATGTCTCGGGGAGTGAGCTGAAGTGACAGGACTAGCCGCGAGTTTTTTCTTCTTCACTTTATATGAGTTGAGTGAATATTTGAATTTCAAATTCAAACTAAGGCTCCCTAGAATCTCTCCTCTAAAAGTAGGGAGATATTCTCTCCACTAAATTATTCTCTTTTCCACAACTAATGAGGTACGTGAGTGACTTCAAGTGATTACAAATAAATGCTAAGTCATATAGACTTTTACAAAGGGGTAAAAAGGTAAGAACATCTAAGCATATGTTCATATGATCCTTGCTTCAAGTGAAGCCTTGATAAAACTTTGTCCAAGCTAATCTTCCATGAGTCCAATGTTCCAAACCAATGTGTGAAGGCTTGATATGCACCAACAGCTCCCCCTCAAGCCAAACACTTTGGCTCAAGTCTTCATCTTCTTCATCTTTAGACTTCAATCACATCCTGCAATCCAATCATGGATTTAAATCTGCATAACTTGTTTCCATCCAATGCCTTTGTAAGTAAATATGCACATTGCATATTAGTAGACACATAAGTCAATTGAATCTCTTTGCTAAGTAACTTCTCTCTCACATAGTGGTAATGAACCTCTATGTGTTTGGTTCTGGCATGATAAATTGGATTAGCTGCAAGGTGAAGAGAGCTAGTGTTGTCTCCAAATATGATTGGTGGTCTTGTATATAGACCTAATTCTGTATATAGAAGCTTCAACCAGATAGCTTCTTGAGTGGCATTGGCAAGCCCTCTATACTCTGCCTCAGTGGACGACAATGCCACTGTAGGTTGCTTCTTGGCTGACCAAGAAATGGGCTTATCTCCTGCAAAACAAATGTATCCTGAGGTGCTTCTCCTATCATCCTTGCATCCTGCCCAATCTGCATCTGAGTAAACTTTAATGTCAATATCTGATGTATAAGGAAAGTACAAACCATGACTTTGTGTTCCCTTCAGATACTTCAAGATCTTTTTTGCTGCCTCTAGGTGAGGTACCCTTGGTTTGTGCATGAATTGACTAAGCACACTAACTCCATATGCTATGTCAATTCTTGTCAAGGTAGCATAGTTCAAACTACCTACCATACTTTGGTATCCTGTAATGTCTTTGATTTCTTCTCCTTCATGAGCACTTAGCTTTAGGTTAACCTCCATTGGAGTAGTAGATACCTTAGCATCCTGCAAACCAAACTTCTTGACCATATCCTGTACATACTTCTTTTGAGTGATATAGATACCTGAATTTGTATAGACCAATTCAAGACCTAAGAAATACTTTAATAATCCAAGATCACTAATCTTGAATTCTTTCATCATCTGTCCTTTGATATGTCTAATTCCCTGAACATCATTTCCTGTAATAATGATGTTATCAACATAGACACATAGATATATTACCTCTGTACTACTTCTCTTTATGAATAGAGAAGTGTCTGCCTTACTCATTACAAATCCTTGGTCTTGGAGATAGGTTGTCAACCTATAATTCCATGCTCTAGGTGCCTGCTTTAAACCATACAGAGCCTTCTTTAATTTACAAACATAATGTACCTTTTTTATATCTTCATAGCCAGGTGGTTGTGACATGTAGACTTCTTCAGATATCCATCCATTCAAGAAAGCATTCTTGACATCTAATTGGTACATATTCCAATTCTTGGATGCAGCTACACTTATCAAAATTCTGATAGTTGGCATCTTGGCCACAGGAGAGAATGTCTCCTCATAATCAATGCCTTGGGTTTGTGCAAAACCCTTGGCTACCAACCTAGCTTTGTACCTGTTTATTGTTCCATCTAAATTCTTCTTTAGTTTGTAGATCCATCTGGATCCTATTACCTTCATAGAGTCTTTCTTGGGTACCAAGTCCCAAGTATCACTTTCCTTGAGAGCTTCCATCTCTTCATTCATGGCTTCTCTCCATTCTGGTTTGGTAATTGCTTCTTCATAGGTACCTGGTTCTTCTTTCAACAAGTCCCTTGCAAGATATATAGAATGTTTAGTTACAAGTGATGTGTCATACCCAAATCTGATGGGCTTCTTCTTTTCTCTCTGAGATCTCCTCATTGCTTGAGTTGAAGTTTCTGGTTTATCTTCTAATTGCTTCATCTTCATCTTTCGTTTGGACTTCCAAGCCTTGAACTCTTCAAGGTTTATTGTATCATCATCATCTGAGCTTGAATCTTCTTGCTGACTTGGTTCTTCCTTAGTGAGCTTTGGGAAATCCTCTTCCATGTCATAGGGTAGACTCACTTTCCTGCATTCATTCTCATACCATGAGTCATTCTCATCAAAGATGACATCTCTGCTTACCTTGAAGCCTTTGTTTGTGGGGTTGTAGAATCTGTATCCCTTTTGGTTCAAATCATAACCAATAAAGATACATTTTTTAGCCTTGGGGTCTAGCTTTCCCCTTACCTGTGAGGGAATATGCACATATGCTACACAACCAAAGATTTTGCAATGATCCAGAGAAGATCTCTTACCATGCCAAGCTTCATATGGTGTCATGCCATCAAGTGATTTGGATGACAATCTATTGATGAGATAAGTGGCAGTGGACACACTCTCTGCTCAAAGATAATTTGGAAATTTTTTCTCATTAAGCATAGACCTAGCTGTTTCCACAATGAGTCTATTCCTTCTTTCAGCTACCCCATTTTGTTCAGGTGAGTACCTTGTAGTTATCTCCCTTTTGATGCCTCTCTCCTGCAAGAAATCTTCAAACTCATTGGAGAAGTACTCTCCTCCACCATCTGACCTTAGCCTCTTCAAGCTTCTTCCTGTTTGATTTTCAACAAGTGCAAGATACTTCTTGAAACAATTAAACACTTCATCCTTATGCTTCATAAAGTATAAAATGGTCCACCTGCTATAATCATCAATGAAGGACACATAATACCTTGAACCAGAAATGGAAGGGTCCTTGCTAGGTCCCCAAACATCTGTGTGTACCAAGTCTAGGTAGTCTTCATGCATGAAACCTTTCCTTGAATATGGTAATCTATGAGACTTACCAAATTGACATGATCCACATTTGTAAATCATGTGTTGCTTGGATACATTAGGTATCCCAAGCAAACATTGATCCCTGCACATTTGCTTTAGAGTCCTTTCACCTATGTGCCCTAATCTCTTATGCCATATTTCTAACTCTGAAAGTGTCTGATCCTTATAATTATACAAAGCAATGTTCTTGGTGTCTTCTAGCTCAAATGTAAATAATCTACCTGATTTCTCCCCTTTGGCTATCCTTCTGAATCCATGTCTTGGGTCCTCCACATATGCTCCATGTTGTGTGAATCTGACCTGCAAACCTTTCTCCACAATTTGACCAACACTCATTAGATTCTTAGTGATGGTTGGTACATAGAGTACCCTGCTCAATAGGTTCTGGTTACCATCACATGTTTTGACATTGCCTACTTTAACAACTGAATGTTTAGTGTCATCACCTGTCTGTACTTGATGCTTGCCTTTGGGTTCTTCCAAATCAGAAAGTAGTGCCACATTGCCAGCTACATGGTTAGAACATCCTGAATCAATATAAAATAAATGATCATCATTTGTACCTATCTTGGAGGTCATATTCATGATCAATAAGGAGTCATCTTGCTCCTCTGTGTAGTTGTTGTAGTCTCTTCTATTTCTGAATCCACCTTGGTAGTTACCATTGTGATTGTTGTTGTAGTTGTTGTTGTATTGGTTGTTGTATCCATTGTAGCTTTGATGTTGGTTGAATCTACCTCTCCCTTGAGAGTATCCACCTCTTGAGTAGCCTCTTCCTCTCTGATTCTTGTAGTTCTTGTAGCATTCATCTGTGGTATGATTGGACAATCCACAAATGTTGCATGGTGATGAGTTATAGGGTCTCCCCCTACCTGACTTACCTCCTCTGCCTCTTCCTCTAGATGACCTACCTCTCCCTGCATAATTAGCTTGAGAGGTAGAGCCTTCTTCATCCTGTTTCTTCCCTTTTCCTTTATCTTTAACTTTCTTATCAGTATAAAGAGCAGAGGGGTTATTACCTTTTGATTGATCTCCAGCCTTTGTAAACTTTGCTGCATGTGTAAATAGTTGGCCCATGAGTGTTGTGAGATCAGGGGTATGCATGTCCATATAGAGGTCCATTGCAGTGGTGAAACTTTCCCACTTATCATCTGCCTTGAGTCCATTTGTTACTTGCCTGACTATTTGTTCCTCTTCAATCTCCTCTCCAATGCTTGCTAGTTGGTCTGCCACATCTTTGATCTTTGTCACATACTCTGAGACTGATTGCTTGGGCTGCTTCCTAAGGGTTGTGAACTCAATCCATAATTGATTCTTCCTAGCCCTTGTGTTGGAAGAAAAATAATTTGACAAGGTTTCCCAAGTCTCTTGAGAAGTCTTACAGTTCCTTACATGAGGTAAAAGAAAGTCAGATATAGAGTTTAAGAGATAAGACCTTGCCAAAGCATCCTTTGCACACCATTGGTTGAGCCTTTCATTTTCATCCTTTGTGGGTAGTCCTCTAGTCTTGAATGAGGGCAATTCCTCATCTCCTGATATGTATCCAAATAAGCTTCTCCCTTGTAGATAGGTCTTCATTCTCAATGACCAAGCCTGATAATTGTTTCTGTCCAATTTGTCAATGAAGGAAGGGAAACCATCACCCATGTTTACTCTCTTTGCTCTGATACCACTGTTGAGAGTGATGGTTGGATGCACTCAAGAAATGAGTTGATGCTGCAAATCCTGCTTCACACCTGCCCTCCTTTGGTTCCAGATATGCTTAGTAGACTCCTTGAGCTTTGAAATAGTACCAAGAAACCATATATGTACTTTGCAAATGGTTTGGGTAATGATCAAACCAAAACAGATAACTTGGTTTCTTCACAAATCCAAAAAACTTACTATTTCTGTAGTGATACCTGCTTAGTGTTATGCTCATTGTGACCAGCACACTTAAAATTGGAACAATTCCTTTTGGGAGTATTAAAGTAACTTAATAAGCTACCAATCCCAAGTGGAATCACTCAAATTGATAAACTATGCACTGAGGAATAAGTTTAGCAAAATTCTAATTACCCCCGACTTTTTAGGAACTCTGCAGACACAGACCAGTGTGCACTTCGAAGCGGATTTCTCTCAAATGGCTGAATGAAAACTTCTGAGATGTTGTATGCTTGTAGAAGACCTTGAGCTGGTTCCAATGAGCTATAGAACTCTTGATTTGGTTCAGTAGATCTTGAGCTATGCCCTATTGAAGTTGACAGACTTGGAGAAGATAACACAGAGAACCAGAAATGATGAATGTGTATATATCTATTGATTGATAAGATTGTACAAACTCAATAGCATGACAAGCATAGCTAATTGAGGTGTGGTGGTGTAGGCTATGGTGTAGCACTAACACACACTCAGTTACAATGTCAATATGTCTCGGGGAGTGAGCTGAAGTGACAGGACTAGCCGCGAGTTTTTTCTTCTTCACTTTATATGAGTTGAGTGAATATTTGAATTTCAAATTCAAACTAAGGCTCCCTAGAATCTCTCCTCTAAAAGTAGGGAGATATTCTCTCCACTAAATTATTCTCTTTTCCACGACTAATGAGGTAGGTGAGTGACTTCAAGTGATTACAAATAAATGCTAAGTCATATAGACTTTTACAAAGGGGTAAAAAGGTAAGAACATCTAAGCATATGTTCATATGATCCTTGCTTCAAGTGAAGCCTTGATAAAACTTTGTCCAAGCTAATCTTCCATGAGTCCAATGTTCCAAACCAATGTGTGAAGGCTTGATATGCACCAACATTGATGTAGTCTCCTTATAGTTGAGATATAACTCCTCCATGTGATCTTCTTTTGAACCCCCTTTTTTTTTGGTTGATGAAGTTCCTTGTTTGGTTGGTCATAGTTGTTTTTGGGTGGCATTTGATGTAAATAGCTCCTTGACGTAACTTTGATCTTTGATCCTTTCCATATGTTGATTCTTCTTACATGTGCTAGCTTGCTTTCTCCGATTGTAGTTGATGCCCTTTTTTGATTGATTTCCAAGTAATAGCTTTTCTGCTCCTTTGAGATGACTGTATAGTCCTTGATGCTCTTCTTCATTGTTTGTGACCTTATTTTTAATCTCGATGTAGTAGATCTCTTTTCTCCCTTTGTTGTTGTTTTCTTCATAAGCTGATGTCCTCCATTGATGCAGTCCTTCGCTCCATGTAGTTGATCTTTGCTTCAAGAGTAGCTTCCTTTTGGTTGATTGTCTTCTTCTTCTTTTGACGTTGATTCGTTCTTCAAGAGTGTAATCCTTTTTGTATGTTGATGATGAATCTTCCTTCAAGAGTATCTCCCCTTCAATTTGACGATCCTTCTGTATGGTTTTCTTTGTAATGTGTAAGCTTTACATAAGACTTTAAGAGCTTGATACATGAGCTCTTTATAATGATGATCATTTGATCATAATACATGATGGAAGCTTCAAACAAGTTACAAAGGTACAACCGTGCTTTATCTATGGCTTTTGCCATTTGTGTATAACAACTTAACTTTGTCAATGCAAAGTTCAGAGGTTGTGGTTTTTCCTCACTCATTTTGGAGCGAGCATTGCTCTAGCTCTAGAGTGATTCTATACCTTCACTTGTTTGATAGTTTTCATAAGTAAATGAAGCTAATCAAGATCCCAACTTCTTGATTAATCTTCATTTGGTGATTTCACCTTCTATGTGTGTAGAACAATTTTGCCATAACTATTTATCAAGTGCTCACACCACTTCACTATATATGTTGGTCATTTACATTGATGATGAAGGGAGTTTGATCCACCATGAATACCTTGACTATGCTTTACAAAGAAATGCGATTTGTGTGATAATATGCAGCCCTTGTATATGACTCTTAATGCGTGTGAGTCTATCCAAGCCTTGATTTTTGTAGATGAATATAAGTCATAGTGACTTATGAAAACACATATGAAGTGCTTATGAGACTTCAAATAACCGTTTTTTACCTTTGTATGAGTGCGTTGAATGCACTTCCTTTATCTTCCTATTATGAGGAAGTTCACTTCTTATATTGGATGAATGTCCTTCTTCTTCTTCTTCTTCTTCTTCTTTGATTGAGTGCATTGGATGCACGTCCTTCTTCGTCTTGCTTTGTGATGGAGAGTGTTAATCTCCAAAAGAACAAGCTATCCTTGGTATTAGACCACCTCTAGACCAAGAATAACTTTAGACTCCACATAATTTTGGAAACATACTCACACATTACCAAGATTTGACTAACTGTGAAGAAATCACTTTCCTGAAAAGACTGCTGCAGATTAATCACTCATTGACTAATCTATTCTGTAAAGTTTTTTATAAAACTTTGCACAACACTTCACCTTGAGATTGCGCAACTTTACCAAGTTAAATTTCTCAAAATGATTGAGTACACTCTGAGAAATGTGTGAAACACTTTACCTATGTCTGAAACAGCTTCTCTGTAATGGCAACTTTGACACCTGCAACTTCTTAACACTAGTTCTCCCAAAGTAAATCCCGTTTGATCAAGATCTTTTAGCCATAGATGGCTTACCTTCCAACTTAGATTTTAAGCCCTCACTTGTGTAAAACTTTACACCACACACTGAGTAATGTTCATTTCACTGAACATGAAATCTACGCCAGTTTTGTCGACTCTTAGAACATCTTCACATATGAATGTTGCTAAACTAAATTCTCTCAACCTGATCAAAATTAGCCTCTCAAATTCTAGCCATAGATAGATTAGCTATGGAATTAGATACGTGCAGAAGGATTTCTCAAAAGATTAAACACAGAAGGAGCAGACAGTAAAACATCGGGTGCAAGTTTTCTTGATTACTCAAAAAAATTACATCTGAGTGAAGTTGATAAATTCAACTCACTTCTCATGTGTCTAATGACACTCTCTACTATTCATTTCTTCCTTCCTATTCTCTATTCTTCTTCTGCTCTATTTGCCCCGACATTTTCCAAAGTATTTATAGATGAATATATACAAGTTTATGACTAGACAAAAGTATAAGTCAGCTAATGTACATATGTGTACATATCTTTGGATTTCTGAATATGTCCTTCCTTCAACCTTCTGAATTTGTTCTCTTCTTGACTCCTTGACTTCATTTCTTCATAATCCTTCAATTGATGATTGTCATGCACCAACACTTTGTGGAAGTCTTCTTTTAGCCAATGGCTTCTTTTACTTCTTCCAATTGATGTGGAGAAGTGGGCTTCGATGTAGTCCTTTCCATAGGACTGGTAAGCCTTTGAAGAGTGGCTTCTATGATCTTTGCCTTGGACACTTTGAATGATCCTTTTTCAAGCTTCTTGATGATGAAAAGAGTGCTTGAGTAACACTTGGCTGCAAATACAATCTTTTGATGTGCTTGAATAGCACTACATTCCAAGTACAAATTTCTTGCTATGTGTTTATAACTCAATAAAGAGAATGTGGAGCTTTAAGCGGTACATATCAATGGGCATAAGATCTATGAGATCTTCTTTGTGATACAAGAGTAAGTGATAGAGATTCACTTTACAATGGTGATAATCTTTCATGTAATAAGAGAAGGCTTAAGAGTGATTTTGATGCTAAAGAATGGGTATCTCCAAGATAGAACATGTATGATCATTGATCCTAACTAGTTTTAAGTGCACTCGGATCTTAGAAAATGAATACTATCAAGGAAGAACCCAAATTGATATACATTACCAAATGAGTGCTTCGAATGAAGAATGCCTTCTTGATTGTTGAAATGAATTCTTTGGAGAAAGTAGCTTCAACTCTTAGGAGCTTTACCAAGAGTAGCTTTTAATCATCCAATTCTCCATCTTCGAACCTTGTGAGTTGTGTAAGTCTTCATAATATCTTCACTTAAAATCATTTGTGTTTTGATGCCGATCCTTGCCTTGAGCCTTGAATCCAAGCCTTCCTTGAAAATGGTCTTCAATGCCGGCTATTGAGATTCCCTTCTTTATTCTATGCTTTTCTTCATAGCTTGATGTTGATAACCTCCTTTGATGCAGATTCTTGAAGATACTTCTTCACGACCTTTGTTATTCCAACGAGAGGTGCATGTTGCCTTGAATAGAAAGCTTGAGATATCCTTGAATCCTTGTAAGGCTGACTTGCAATGGAAATGTCCTGTATCACAGTTTGCTGTTGAGGTAGATAGCACATTATTTCCATTAATATGGAATCAAGCCAAGTTGCTTCATACTTTCCTTGTGTGACAAGGTAGATGAGTTACATAACATAAGATTCGTAAAGCTTCATCAGTATAACCTCCATGTGCCTCATGTGTTTGAGGCCTCAGGTGAACCATTAAAAACATAATAGTATTTCGCAACACCACTTGAGTAATCATAGAATCATTTGCTCAAGAAGCAAATGAAGAAATGATGAGTAATTCCAAAAACGTTTCTCATGATCATATGAGACCAACGAAGGTAAAGCTTATGTAGCTTGTTAAGCATGATAACCTAATTCCCAAGACAACAAGAAATGAAAAGCATTGTTGTCTCCAACAAACGTGGAACTCATTTTGAAAGACATTGTCTGTTGTAGATTGATAAACAATCTTTTTGTCGATGGAGCCCGAAAAACAATCCTCCATTAGCTTCATGATCAATTCAAGTCATAATAAGATAGGCAATAGACAGTCTTACAGAGAACATGACAAGCATGAATATATGAACATGTGCATAAATGTCTTTTAGTAGAAAACACCATGTTGTATCCACTTGTAACATTGCCTTGTCGACGTTGAGTAGAACCATGTAGAGCATGTGTAGCATGTATAACATAGACCTTTTCACATAGTTGAAAATGTATCTCTGAAGCTTCTTACTTCATAGACCTTGGATGCCGTCTTCCAATGCAAACGGATTTACCTTGCTCCGTTGACAATTTCCAAATATGAGATGTTAAGAGGGATTTGGCTATGGCTATGGAAGGCTATAGTGAGGCTCTGATACCACTGTGAGTGAGTGGGTATAGTGCGGAAACGTGAATGGAAATATATAGCATGAGTTAACTCCAAGGAGTTACACACGCGCTGAAATACAGCTCTATTCAAATCGGATCATACAGACAATAATGAATTTCCATGTGGAGTACTTAAAAAGATACAAAAGAACTTATGTACGCCAGACTGTGAATATGA